>CM042156.1:89491805-89709305 GCA_023376005.1 Doryteuthis pealeii | reverse complement strand
TGAGGGTCGTCTGTGTACACTAGACATTGGGTCTAGTAGAGATAGGGGTAAGTCGTATATGAAAAGGAAATGGTAGAGTGGATTTTATTATTTGTTTTTGTGTCATTTTGTTTTATTTGCTCTATAGCTGTTGATGACAGCTTTGCTTAGGTGTCAAGAAATATTAAAGAAACCAGATCTACAATTAACATTTGGTGTGTTACTTATAGCGCTGGCCTAAAAAAACACAAAAGATTAAGGCAAATCTTTGAGGCCAGCGCTATAAGTAAGATACATAATTATCCTACATTACTTGCTTAAAATGATGGGCTATGCCTGTCCATTATTTAACACAATAGATTTTTTTTTTCGTTTTAAAATCTTCAAATAAAAAACATTTGCTGATAGGTACATGTCCTGCGTCCCTGACGCACAAAAATCTAAAAGGACACAGTAAAATTGTATCCATGCATCCCAGTGTTTTTACTTTTTAAAATCTTCAAATAATATTTTTTTATTTGTCTGTATATTTGAGATGAGGTTTGATGTGAATAATTTTGATTTTTTTTTTTTTTTACTGTTGTCCTCATCTTTATTGTGGTAGTTATCAACACAAGGTTTTGACTGTTGTATCTTCCAGCCTTCCTCAAATGTTTCCTGTGTATCCGAATATAATAATGATCCAACCTGGGAAATCATTTAAAAAATAAATTAAAAAGTGATTTCCCAGGACGTGCGAAACATTGGGTTAATAACTATCCAGAGATACTGATAGATACGCGTCCTGCGTCCCTGACGCACAAAAATCTAAAAGGACGCAGTAAAATCATATCCATGCATCCCAGTGTTTTTCTTTTTTCCTCCTTCACCATTTCAAGCTAACTGTAAATACATTTCAATAGTTTCTTAGAAATGAATTACACAGGATAGGTTACAAGGTAGGAGTTAGACAGCTTTAGTTGTTTCCCCAGATCATAAATAATAGAATATCTTTGTGAATTCAAAAGAACAAAATTATTTTAGTAAAACCATCAAAAGACCAACTCTCCAGATCATAAGTAAAAACCCTACAATCTATTAAGAAACTTTAGTTGGAACCCATCAAATTTCCTGGGGACTCATTCAAAGCAAATATCAGGTTGCACTAAATCAAAAAGCTACCAGCATCACTGACTACCACAATAAAGATGAGGACCATAGTCCAAAAAATCAGCCGTTATGGCAAGCCCCAACCCCTTTTTATCATATGGGTGCTAGAAGGCAGTGGCTGCAGGTCTACATGTCCTGGGAATGACGTTAAACTCTATCTGATGGTGAGGTTCCAGTTCTGGAGGTTTGGGGAATGTGGAGCACTTCTTCATCACCATTGCTCCCTGGTCCACTCTGACCCGGAGTGGTAGTACCTGTTAGGGTCCCATGGGTTAAATAGAAAAACATGAGTTTATAAACAAAATTGTATTATGCATTAAGAATGACTTTATTTCAAAACTTTATCGGCATTAAATGACCCACCGAGGTTGATATCCCGTAAACCAAACCAAACCAAAAAATCAAGAAAAGTTTTGTTTTAAGGATTATCTATGAAAATGATATTGAACAAGTGAATTGAAAGTTGACCTTTTTTTTAACTCTTTTATTTCCAGATGGAACCAGATTTAGATAAACCAATGATCAATGAAAAGGAACCAAACTCAATTGGACATCCAAATGAAGATCTGAGCGTTGAAGCCAAAAATGCCTTAAATTCTCAGGATCCTAAACCTGAAGATGTTGGCATGAAAAAGACTGTGGGGTTACCGAGTGCCGTGGCCTTAATTGTAGGCACCATGATCGGTGAGTGTACTATTTCTCCTGAAAAAGAATTAGTAAAAGTATTCGTGTATAAATGTATAGATATAAGGGTTGGTTTAAAAGTTCATAGGCTGACCAAGATACTCTCATAGAATGTGACCAAGATTTAAGAGGTTTGAATTCAGAGCTTTCCTTCTTCTAGACTGGTTGCATAATCAAAGTTAAAGAGCCCAGTCTGCCCTACTATTTACCCATAGCTGGATTCATACCTTTCCCAAAGGTATTAGTGCTATTATGTGAACTGTGGCTTCGTCCAGGATTTGAACTCGTGTTGACGAGTCCATTTTCTATGACTCTAACATGTATACCACGCGTGAGGTTTATTTTTCGACATAAGTCACCCTTGTGGTCAATAGACTTCTTACATCAGTGTTGCAGTGCTTAGAACGCATTGTTAAACAAAAGCCATCAACAACAGTTATGATGTCATTATTTCACTTTTCAGCCTACCCTTGTATGTATGTGTGTGTGTGTGTGTGTGTGTATATATATATATATATATATATATATATATATCTTATTATAATGGAGATTGTGTGTTTTTCTGTCTGTAACCGAAACTATATTACTACTCAAGTCACAATTCCCTTAATTATTTACGTCAAATTCTCCATGATTTAATTCTTTTAAACCTTCAGTTATTAATAAAAACTGTTTTACATTATTAATACTGTTGACCATATCTACGTACTAATAACATGCAATTGTATTTATATATACAACAAAATAGCGGTTTACAATTTGAACGAGAAGGCTAATTTGCATATTGATATTTAAAATTTTATTTTAATAAATATGTGCTTGGTATTATTGATTTCTAATTGTTTAGTTTTATCTTAAGAAATACAAACAAAAATCTCGGGGATAAATCTTAAAAGAAATTTATTTACAAGAAGAAATAACTGTAATATTATCCTTTACTTCCTATTTTAACTAAATAGTTAAATTAGGAAAATTTACCAATGAAAGAGGGGAGTAATGGAAAATGATGGAATAGTTAGTTTCAAAGTTGTTCTATTTTTCGATTATACCCCCTCTGTTGCATATCTTTTTATCTGCATTCTTATTCAGTTTCATTAGCCTTTCTAATTTAATATGATATTTTATTATATCAAAACTTAAATACTTGCACCCGGAGGGTGCATATATTTGCTAGTATATATAAATGTAAGTTGAAAAATGAATCCGACAATATGTTGAAAGGATAAATAAAAAATAAACAAAGGAGAGAAAATGCGGAATGGATAAAAATGGTTTAATGAAATGCCAACAGGTGTTTTGGCTGTGAGTTTGTCCATGTACACATTCTATTCTATTTATTACTATTTTAATTATGAAATAAAATAATAATAATAGAAAAATATAAAAATTTTAAATATACAAAAAAAAAGGCCTTCTTTAGGACAAGATGTTTGATATTTTTTTTTATTTATATATATATATATATAGTGTGTGTGTGTGTGTGTGTAAAGTTGGTGGAGTGGCCTGTTGTTGGTATTAGCCGAACGGTGAGGGAGTCTATCTCCTTTTCACTAGCGCTAGACCAAACAGATTGTTTTTGCTGACATGGAGTGCCACACTTACCATCAGCTCCCTACTTTATTGCACAGACCAGATTACCAAACTGTGCTACTCATGTGCTGAGTTGGCGGGGACCGGTATTGAATCTGATATCTTGCAATTCCTAGACAGGTGCTCTGCTGACTGTTAAACCGGCCCATAAAAAAAAAACACGAAGTATTCCAAAAAGATGAATTTATATTTGATGGTGAATCCAAAGTTAAAAAACAAGGTGTTCAGAAGGATGATATTATTAATTAGCCGATACTACAGAGTTTTGGTTTGTTCAGTGAGCCATCATCAGGGTTATCATCTGTATAGAAAGAAACTTGACAAATAAAGTTTGTAAGACTATATTTTTGTCAGTGTGTCACGGCTTACAAAGATAGGCTTACAAACTTTTGTTTTTCAAATGTTTCTTTCTATACAGATGACAGCCCTAATGATGGTTTGCTGAACAAACCTAAACACTGTAACATCAGCTAATTAAAAATATTATCTTTCCGAACACCATTATATATTCTTCTGTAAATTTCACACGGTTTGCACTTCTCAGACACTAAAAATTTAATGACAGGTCTCTGTTCAAGCAGGATTGGCATTTTTTTTTATTTAACTCAAAAAAATTCTGTTCCATCTTTCTCATTTATTTTTCTTTGCGGATTGTTAGCCACACTGGGTAAATCAAAATTATTATACTTTTCACATATTGAACTATTTGCAATAGCTCTTAAGTAAACATATCAAACATTATAATAATTAAATCATCATACTATGGTATATCATTATAACAAAGAAAAAAATTATAACCCTTTTCCGAAATCAATTGAACATAATGAAAAGATAGAAAGAAAATAGTGAGTGAGACTTAAATGAAGATTATACTTTTCACATATTGAACTATTTGTAATAGCTCTTAAGTAAACATATCAAACATTGTAATAATTGAACTATCATACTGTGTTTTATACACAGGTCCAGCAAGTATGTAAACAATACTGTTAATTTTGATGGGTATTATGTAATATTACTTACACAATACTTAGATATACCCAATTTGTCGAAAGTTTTGAAATAAAATAACTGATGCAATATAAAATTCATTCATTCATAAATCAACTCTGAAAATTTTCATTAAAATCAGATAATTTCCTGATTTTTCATAAATCTTTTTCAAATCGGGAGGGTTAAATTTATTTTGTAAACATGGATTTTAAGTCATCTTTAGACAGAATTTACGGACATATTTGAGCAAAATTAACTGAAAAAATAGTTTTAAATGTATTAAAAATAAATCACATGTAATATTATTTTGCTTTTTTTTTTTTTTTTTTACTGTGCTCATTATGTTACTACTTTTCAACTTAGACAAAAAATTGACCTTAAATAATTGATTTAAATAATTTTAATTCATTTTAAAAATGAAAAGCAGATGAAAAATTGATATACCTAACTATATGTTTCTTTTATGTATTCTTTTTAGGGTCCTTGTGTTATGCTGAATTAGGGGCTGCAATTCCCAAATCTGGAGGAGAATATGCCTATTTGATCCACACGTTTGCGCATTTGAATCCAATGTGGGGTCCAGTTCCTGCATTTTTATTTGCATGGCTTGCTATGTTTGTCATTCGTCCAGGGATGGTGTCGATTATGATGATGAGTCTTGGGACATATGCGTCCAAACCTTTTTATGGTCATTGTGAACCACCTGTATATGTGGTTAAACTTATAACCATTACTGCATTAAGTAAGTAGCTTTTTTTGCAAATCTACTAGTATACCTATGTCGTAAAGAAATGATATCTACTAGTATACCTATGTCATGAAAAAATGATATCTACTAGTATACCTATGTTGTGAAGAAATGATATCTACTAGTATACCTGTGTCGTGAAAAAATGATATCTACTAGTATATACTTACGTCGTGAAAAAATGATATCTACTAGTATATACTTACGTCGTGAAAAAATGATATCTACTAGTATACCTATGTCATGAAAAAATGATATCTACTAGTATATACCTACGTCGTGAAAAAATGATATCTACTAGTATATACCTACGTCGTGAAAAAATGATATCTACTAGTATATACTTACGTCATGAAAAAATGATATCTACTTGTATACCTATGTCATGAAAAAATCCTGACTATATTTAAGTAACTTTGAAATTACATTGTACTTATAAAATGTTAAACACTTTTATTTTGGAAAATTTTGATGAGATATGGTATTGATATGTATATTTTGGATAATTTTGATTTTTCGGACTGTTGTCCTCATCCTTATTGTTGTTTGTAAAATCACATCTCAACTGCTGTATCCTCCGTCATTCCTCAGGTGTTTCCTGTGTATCAGAGCATAGTAATGACACAGCCTGGGAAATCAGTTTGAATTTTTTGGCAGTCTATTAATTAAATCCCTGGTGATTTTTTTCTTGAAATTCAAATCCACTACATTACACAAATGAATGGCTATGCCTATTCATTTGTGTAACACTAGTAATATATATAAAAAAAAAATTATCAAAAACTTTTTTCTATATTTTCCTGTTTATTTTTAATTCTAATATTAATGAAAAAAAAAAAAAACTTTAATAAAAAATGTTTTCATTTATTTTATTTTTTTCTGTTTCTTTTTCTTTTAAATAGTTTTCATTGCATTCATCAATTGTTACAGTGTGAAGTTTGCGACTAAAGTTCAAAACGTTATGACGATTACGAAAATCTTTGCCATCTTCATTATTACTGCTGGTGGATTTTATTATATGGCCATTGGTAAGTGGTTTAAAAATATTTAATTCTTGTTTTTTAATACCCTTGGGAAAGGTATGAATCCAACTACTCTCCCTCTAGCTATGGGTAAAATATTTGGGCAGACTGAGCTCTTTAATCTTGGATAGGCAACCAGTCTAGGAGAAGGAAAACTGAATTCAAACCTGTGAAACTCTGCTTGGGGTGGTCACTACTAGAATAGACTCAGTCCTAATTAGTGATCTATTTCACTGGGCTCTTTAACCTTGCTTAGGCAACCAGTCTAGGAGAAGGGAAACTGAATTCAAACCTGTTAAATCTGCTTGGGGTTGTCACTACTAGAATAGGCTCAGTCCTGATTAGTGATCTATAATTTAAAAAAAAAACTGGATACTGCTGGAGAAACAAGGACGAACTCATAAGTGATGTTCTCTTGTGGACACCTAACACATGGATACACCAGTTTCTTTTCCAATTATTTCTGCACCAAGTGGTGAGGCTCCGGTTTTGGAGAGTGTGGAGTGACCCTTTCATTGTTGTTACTCTCAGCTTCACTCAAACCCAGAGTGATATATATATATATATATATATTATTTTTAAATAAATTTCATTTTATTTTTAAAACAGACTGCGCATTTTTTCTTTTGAATATATATATATATATATATATATATATATTTATATAGATAAAAGGTGGCTTACCGTTGGAGGTGCACAAAATCCAGGGGTTAAGTCAGCGATATAACAAATACAAAGTGCTTAATACAAAGTAGAGCAAATTTATTAAAGAAATGGATACAATAGAAACCTCGAGTTTCACCATTAGGATCTTCAGGGTTAAATCCACTGAATTAATCGATGTACCGATTAATTGCAGCCGATTACACGTGTGTTCATTAAATAAGATGTTATGTTGATAACGTAAAATAGTTCTTTTTGAAAATTATTAGTATAAGATAAGAATACTTGAAACCATATATATATATATATATATATATATATATAATATATATATACACATATATACCAACCCCTCTGTATGAGTAGGTCAATTTCTTAAGCGAAGTTTAACAGGTTTGAATTCAGTGTTTTCCTTCTTCTAGACTGGTTGCATGATCAATGTTAAAAAGCCCAGTCTGCCCTACTATTTACCCATAAATGTAGGTAGAGCAAGTGGATGCATACCTTTACCAAGAGTATTAGCGCTATGTGAAATGTAGACAGCCTTGTCCAAGATTTGAACTCCAGTTGACAAGTTCATTTCCTTCAATGGTAACCATGGTTTCCTACACTGAACTGACTACTGTTTGTAACCTATCGATACAAAAACATTTTTGTCCTCTAGTATGTATTTATCCAACCCCTTCCTCTGAAACCGGATACTACACAACATCAATTTTTAAGTGGAAGAGTAAAACGGGTTTTATAGATTTTATTTATTTCAAATATATTTTCATGGAAAAATTGATTTATTTCCACAGCTTTTATTACAATGTAAGAAACATTGCTGAGTGATGTAATGTCAAAAGTTATAACATCACTCGACTGAAAATTACGCTAGAAAAATGATGTAACGGGGAAATTGATGTTTGCTGAAATGACATAAAGTGGGTTTGGTTTGTTGGATTTTACGGCATTTCAATCCTTGCTGGGTTATTTTATGCCAAGTATTTTTTGTTCTATTCATGCTTGATGGGTATTCAATTATTTTTTTAAAACTCAATTTTTTAATACATTTTTTTTTTAAAGCTGTTGTGTTTCTTAAGAGTTTCTTTTTATAACGAGAACAGGAATTTGTCGGGTTGTACAGCCTGGATCTCTCCACTGAAAAAGACGTTCTTCCTCGAGAAAACTCGCCTCAGCATTTATTCCTCTCTGCGGCTGAATCACTTCAGCCAACAAATGTGACAGCAATCCCACCACTCACAATCATAAGGTTGAGAGTGTTGGAATTTTTAAGATATAAGGCATGCGATAGATGCCTACTCCTAAATATAGACTCGTTGAATACCACGTGACCACCGAAGGCATTCCTATTGCCCAATCACTGGCAGTGCTGCTGCTGATGTTGGTGTACATATAGAGGTCTGATTCTTAAACTTATGTCATTGACACTCGGACCATCTTGGACGTCGGACTTACAAAGAATACTATAACACCGGATTCTTATTGGCTTGCTTACTTACTTACTACATCTGGAACTAAGGATGCCGACCAGATACTTAACAGAGAGTTCAATCTCCGCTACACTTTTTTTTTTTTCAATGTCCTATAAAATACAAATAAGTTCAAACTCTAATCAGTATGTGTGTGTGGGGTCACAGTCAAGTCTGACGCAAGGTTCCAATCGACAGTCTAAACACTCTCCCAACTGTCTCACGCTCCAAAATCCAATATCCAAAATTATTTGTTTGTCCCGCTCGTCTCAACAACAAAATACTACTGCAGTCGTTCTCCCTGGTCTGTGAGAATAAGTCCTTTAAATACACAATTTCACCACATCCGGCTCCTCACTCATAATTGTCCGTGCAGCACGTGCGACACTCGTCAGCATGGCGTGACCACCTACATCCGGGCCACTATGCTATTTCTTATTTCACTGATTGTCTACAGTATATATATATATATATATTTTTTTTTTTTCATCTCTATGAAAATAAACTGAAGGTATTCTTTTTTAAATGTAATTTAAATTTTTATTTATTTTTTTTTTTCAGGTAAATTGGATTTTATTTCCGAAGGATTTGAAGATACAGCTAAGGATCCTTCCAAAATTGCATTAGGTTTTTATAATGGACTTTGGGCTTACGATGGTTGGTAAGTAGATCTCTTACATATTTTCAATTTTATTCATTAAAAATTAAAGTATTCATAAAGTCGATTACTATTAGATGATATAAACTTGGAAAATGTCAAAAGTTTGATTATTGGTTTTATTGTATTGTTGACTGGGCTGTAGAATACACCTCTACAGACGGATAAGACATTTCCACCAATGGGGCCACCTATTGGCCAGGGGTGGCAACCAATAATGCCCCTGGGAAAAGGATTGTGGTAGCTGAACAGTCTGTGATCCTGGTACTGTTTTTCTTTCTTTCTTTCTCTCTCTCTCTCTTTCTCTCTCTTGTGTATTTCTTTTTCTTTCCATCATTTCTCTTTCTCTGTCTTTTGTTTCTTTTTCTGTTTTTTTTCTCTTTGTCTGTTCTTTCTTTCTCTCTCTCTGTTCTTTCCCTCTCTCTATCTTTCTCTCTGTTCTTTCCCTTTCTCCACCCCCACCCCCACTCTCTCTGTTCTTTCCCTTTCTCCCCCCCACTCTCTCTTTCCATTTCCTTTCTTTGTCCTTTGTTTTTTCTCTCTCTCTTTTTCTTTGTTCTTTCTTTCTATTTTTCCACCCTTTCTCTCTCTCACTGTTTCATTTCTTTTTCTGTTCTTTCTCTCTTTTTCCTGTTTTTTTCTCTCTCTGTTTCTTTTCTTTCTTTCTCTCTCTTTTCTTTCTCCATCCTTTCTCTCTGTTCATTCTTTCTGTCTTTACCTCTCTCTCTTTGTCCTTTCTCTGTTTCTTTCTTTTTCTTTCAATTCTTTCTCTCTGTTTCTGAGAGCTGACAACTGGTTCTCTCTTGACCATCAGATGCAGTTTAGTGTCATACAGGGCACTCCTTTATTGGGGGGTGGGTGGTGGTCTGACCCCTCTGCAGGCGATACAGTCAATGTATTCTAAGCCCTGCTGACAGGGCGGTGAAAATGAAAGAGATTATGCTGAAAAAGAAATTTATATTTGTATAAAATAAATTCTAACTTCTTTGTCTAAAATTTTACTTTTGTGAAATTCTTGCAGTTATTTTGTTTGGTTGTTAAGTTTATTTTAGATAAAGTTTAATTTTATTTATTTATTGTTTTTTTTTTTTTTTTCAGGAATAACTTAAATTTTGTGACTGAAGAGTTAAAAGATCCTCACAGGTAAGTTTTGATTAAAGACATTTTCCAACTGTTTGCAACTTTTCATTAAGTGCTTAACTCTTAACATCTTATACCGCCTAAGTCACATTCATTTTCCTAATCCGACCCAAAAGATAGCCTTTGTTTAAATGTAATATTAAACATATTTAGAAGTCTTTGATTTAAGGGAAATAACAGGTAACTTTAAATGAAAAGGCCATTTTTAGCCATTTATTGATAAATCCTTATAGGAATTGAGCTCTGGACTTTGTTTAAATGTAATATTGAACATATTTAGAAGTCTATGATTTAAGGGAAATAACAGGTAACTTTAAATGAAAAGGCCATTTATTGATAGATCCTTATAGGAGTGGAGCTCTGGGCTTAAATTCTCAACAGGATGTTAAGAGTTAAATTGTTTGGGTGGTATAACAGTTGTAGAAAATGGATCCCTTGTGCTAAGTTCAAATTTTGGACAACATTGTTTCATTTTGTGTTAATACCTCTAACAGCTAGAAATATACACGTGTTGAACTGTTACGATTTTTGTGGCCATTTTTAGGATTCAAGTGAGAGCACTTTACAGTGGAGATCCCTTGTGTTAAGCAGAGGCTGATACTTTGTGAAGAATTCTTTGGTTGTTCCTCAGTGTCCCTTAGTGTTAGGTAAAATCCTTTGGTTCTTCTTTGGTGTCCCTTAAGCAGTGTCCAAGACAGTTAGTATATATAGAAATCAAGAATGATCCATTCATGAATTTGGGTGATTTGAGTGATTCCATTCCTTGAGTTCTGATTGGCTGCTTGACTGCTTGATTTGAATGACATTGTGGAGTCTTATAAATACCCTGTCATTCTGCAGTAGACTTTGTGACTGCATTGTATTTAAGTTACGACCGTTTGTTGCCTTGTCTTCCCAGTTCGACGGTAATTGGAACTTTAATTATTCTACAAGTCCTTGGTTGCAGATCCATTCGTCAAAGTTGAATACGTGCAAATGAACGGCTTTCAAGATCGGTGATTAAATAGTTAACTAACCACATATTCGAGCTGTTGATTCGCTGATTTTAATCCACATATGCTCATGCTAAGTCTATAAGTTTAATTGGTAGTTTCCAGCACACCTTATATACAACAAAAAAGGAAGCACGTGGTGTAATGGTTAAAGTCATGGGAAATGGACTCGTTGCCCCAAGTTCAAATCCTGGATGTGGTAATTGCATTTCACTTAATGCTAATACTCTTGGGAAAGGTATGAATCTTACTCTCCCTCCAGCTATGGATAAATAGCAGGGCAGACTGGGCTCTTTAACCTTGGTTAGGCAACCGGTCTAGGAGAAGGAAAACTCTGAATTCAAACCTGTTAAACTCCGCTTAAGAAATTGACCTTGTGTCACATCCTGCTCGTGCGGAGGGGTAGGTAGGTAAATATATATATAACAAAAACTTCAACAGTGTTCCAAATTCAATGAACAAGATGAACAAACATTATGTTGAAGGTTGGGGTAAATCAAGACTAGCGATGATTGGCCAAATCATGGCTAGTACTACAGTCATTCATAAACACTAATGAATGCAGTGCCCTCTACGTTTCACTCCAAACACTAAATTATAAAAGGGGAATAACTTGGTTGCTGACTCATAAAAACTCACAAGTGCCACCAAGCAGACACTTCTCCAAACAGTCAATTATCAAAAAGGATTTAACTTGACATTGATAACTATATGTCAGGCTACAGATTTATTGATCTATTCTCATCTCTCCCTTATTCATATATATATTTTATTATAATATGTGTATTTGGGCAGCATTCTTTCATTTATACATGTAGAATTAAACAAAAAGGCACATCTCCTGTTTAACAATTTTATTTTTGATCTTTTCGAGTTTTCTGGCCAACTTTTTAATGTTTGGGTGGAATTGGTGGATAAGTCCACTAAAGTTCAGTTCCCGAGTACTTCGAAGTGCCATTATTAGGGGTGATGTATTTTATAATCTTATTATAATGGAGATCCAGTGTCTGTCTGTAACAGAAACTATGTCACTGCTTATGTCACAATACCCTCAGTATTTAATTTATCATCAAAATCATTAATATGTAGAATAAATCTTATTTATTAACAATGTCTCTCTGAAAATGTGAGTTAGATTTGCCTCAAAACAGTCCATGTTTTTAGTGCGTTAAAAATCCTGCAATGTGTTTTATATATCACTAAGAAATAAAGTTTTACATAATATATGGTATAGTTGATTTGCATTCTGGTTTTAACAAAAACGGGTTTAATAAATAATTACTAATATGAATGATTTTATATAGAAACCAATTAAAATAAGTGTAAACTTTTTATATGCGTTTTTATTTAATATGTTAGTCTTTCTAATTTAATATATTTCAATACATTAAAAACTTAAATACTTATGAGGGCACATATTCTTGCTTATGTGTGTATATATATATATATATATATGAGGGGTGTTCTGAAAATAATGCCTCCTATTTATTTCTACAGAAAGTAAAGGCCAAAGAGAAGAAAGTTTGATAGCATTAATAGATGCCTTTTGATCCTATGTTTTAATTGAAATGTGAACTTTGACTTCTCTTACTGATAAAGAAAAATTCTTCATATTTGATTTCTTTTCTTTTCAGGAATTTACCGCTTGCCATTATTCTTGGAATTCCAATGGTTACATTTTGTTACATTTTGGTTAATATTGGTTATTTCACTGTTATGTCTAAAGAAGAAATTCTTCTGTCCGATGCCGTCGCCGTGGTAAGCACATTACATTTTTATTTTTTTATTGAATAAGAAAGAATAAAGATTTGTATTATTAAACTTTAACAGTATAAAAAAAAATAAAAAAAAAATAATGGTAAAATTTTTAAAAAATTCAACAAAGAGAGGGTGGGGTTAAACAAAAAAAGGAAATTAGGAGGAAAAGGAAAAAAAAAACTTACCACAACCGTTCTTCTTGGTAGTAAGACCAAACTTGAGTAATAAAATGAATGTAATATAAATAAGGAGAGCTCTATTTCCATTGGCTGGAGGTCAGGTGACCAGTACAATAAAAACTATGGTCATCAGGAGGCGAGGTCATTTGCTGAGGGGGAAGGGTCGGGATTTGATCAACCCCGATTGGTCCCCTGGGCGAGGAAATCCGTTGTTGAAAGACCAGAAATTTCCAATGATCCCAAGGATATAACAACGCTGATGACTTCCCCCCTCAAGCATCTTAAAGATGGATTTTACAACAAAAAAAAATGATTTGTAGGAATGTAGTAGTTTTTGGAGATAGCAAATAAACTATTTCATGTTTGATTTTAGCGGCATCTCAACCTGTCTGGGGTTATTTTATGCCAAGAGGTTAGGGAATTGCATACATTGTATGTTTATATTTTCATTTTTGTGTAGTTTCTGAAGAGTTTTTTTTTTTTTTTTTGCACATGGTTACATAGTATTAAGAAATCTATTTGACCCATAGAAAGGACCCTAACATGTACTACCACTCTGGGTCTGAGGCACCTAAGGTGTGATGGCTATTGTCATAGGAAATGGACATGATGACACAAGTTCAAATCCTGGACAAGGCTGTTAGCATTTCACATAGTGCTAGTACCCTTGGGAAAGGTATGCATCCAACTATTCTTAACTTAAGCAAAAGCAGGTACTGTAAGCAGCCTGAGTCCTTTGTTTATTAAAATGACTTGATTTGGCATTAAATAACCCCAAAAAGGTTGAAATGCCGTAAAAAACAACCAACCAACCAACCATGAATCTAAGACATTTTATTATTTTCCAATCTCTCTTGTATTCACGGTTCTATAAGAAAAAATATTTTTATTGAATCTTTTGGCTGAAGGGTTAAATAATTTTGAGAAATGATGTTCCAAGTGTGTTGAATTGTGTGAATGGAATTAATATACAAAATAGCACATACGTTTCAGGACTCTAAGACATTCTGTTATTTAACAATCTCTCTCTCTCTCTCTCATTCACGATTCTATAAGAAAAAAACATACACATTTCATGACTCCAAGACATTTTATTATTTACCAATATTTCTCTGTATATCATTCACACTATAAGAAAAAGATTTTTATTGAATGGGGGGGGGGGGGTTTAAAGAATTTTGAGCAATGATGTTCCAAATGTGTTGAATTGTGACTATGGGATGAATATATGGAATAACATCTATGTTTCATGATTCCAAGACATTTTATTATTTACCAATCTTTTTCTTTATTATTCACACTTGATTCTAAAGAAAAAAGATTTTTATTGAATTTTTTTTTGGAAGGGGGGGGGTGTTAAAGAATTTAAAAAAATGATGTTCTAAGTGCGTTGAATTGTGACTATCGGATGAATATATGGAATAACATGTATGTTTCATGACTCTAAGACATTGTATTCTTGATAGCCCCCCCCCCCCAAGTGATAGTAAGCCAACTAACCAATACTAACAATTACCTATTGTATTACCATTCTTTTATTTGTTTCTTAGGTTTGGGGACAGAAGTTGCTTGGTGTGATGTCATGGATCATGCCAGTTTTTGTTGTTTTATCTTGTTTTGGATCCGCCAATGGCAGCCTCTTCTCAAGTGGAAGGTAACATACAAATCTCTTACAATTACTTTATCTCCTCTATTCAGTCATAATTTCTTTTTGAAGAACCTCGATTATTTTGGAAACAATTTTCTTTTAGAAATATAAATAGATTTGCTTAAGATAATAAATTTTACAACCATTTTAAACATTAAAAAATTATGCCAGGTGTTTACCTGTTTAATTGATTGCTAATTATTACAATTAGTGATACTTGGTCATTGGCGTTGCAGTCAGGGAAGACTATAATATAGTTTTTGTGCCCCTGAAGTTACAGTGCCTCCTGTGACTGTGAAGTTCAATGTTCGAAAAACATTCAAGACCACAGATGTTGCATGTGAAGGCTGTCCCTGAAGATGTTGATGTGCCAGTGCTTTGTTGCCGCTGCTTTCTTCTGGACCTCTTGGCTTGCTGGTGTTGCACCAAGGGGGGCTTCAGACATGAACAGTCCGCTATAGAGAGCCTAATGAGGGCAAAAAATTAAAAAATAAACATTTGGCTGTGTTGTGGTTTATACAACTTTAAAAAAAAAATTTTGACCTGAACATTTCAGTGTCGGTATATTAAATTGCATCCAATTCTGGAGCTCTGGGGAGGGTGTAGCTGCCCTAGTCCGGTTCTCCCTGGTCTGTGAGAATAAGTCCTTTAAATACACCTCAATTTCAAACATCCGGCTCCTCACTCATAATTGTCCGTGCAGCACGTGCGACACTCGTCAGCATGGCGTGACCACCTACATCGGGCACTATGCTATTTCTTATTTACTGATTGTCTACAGTATATATAATATATATAATTTTTTTTCATCTCTATGAAAATAAACTGAAGGTATTCTTTTTAAATTTAATTTAAATTTTTTTTTTTTTTTTTTCAGGAATTGGATTTATTTCCGAAGGATTTGAAGATACAGCTAAGGATCCTTCAAAATTGCAATTAGGTTTTTATAATGGACTTTGGCTTACGATGGTTGGTAAGTAGATCTCTTACATATTTTCAATTTTATTCATTAAAAATTAAAGTATTCATAAAGTCGATTACTATTAGATGATATTAAACTTGAAAATGTAAAAGTTTGATTATTGGTTTTATTGTATTGTTGACTGGGCTGTAGAATACACCTCTACAGAGCGATAAGACATTTCCACCAATGGGCCACCTATTTGGCCAGGGGTGGCAACCAATAATGCCCTGGGAAAGGATTGTGGTAGCTGAACACTCTGTAATCTGGTACTGTTTTTTTCTTTTTTCTCTCTCTCTCTCTTCTTTGTGTATTTTCTTTTTCTTTCCATCATTTCTCTTTCTCTGTCTTTGTTTCTTTTTCTGTTTTTCTTTGTCTGCTTTTTCTTTCTTCTCTTTCTCTCTCTGTTCTTTCCTTTCTCTCTTCTCTCTTGTCTTTCCCTTCTCTCTTTCTCTCTCTGTTCTTTCCCTTTCTTTCTCTTCTTCTCCACCCCTCCACCCCCACTCTCTCTTTTTTCCCTTTCTCCCCCCATCTCTCTTCCATTTCCTTTCTTTGTCTTGTTTTTTTTCTCTCTCTCTTTTCTTTGTTCTTTCTTTCTATTTTCCATCCTTTCTCTCTCTCACTGTTTCATTTCTTTTTCTGTTTCTTTCTCTCTTTCCTGTTTTTTCTCTCTCTCTCTCTTCTTCTTTCTTTCTTTCTCTCTTTTCTTTCTTCTTTCGTCCATCCTTTCTCTCTGTTCATTCTTTCTGTTTACTCTCTCTCTTTGTCCTTTCTCTGTTTCTTTCTTTCTTTTCAATTCTTTCTCTCTCTGTTTCTGAGACTGACAACTGGTTCTCTCTTGACCATCAGATGCAGTTTAGTGTCATACAGGCACTCCTTTATGGTGGGGGGGTGGGTGGTCTGACCCCTCTGCAGGCGATACAGTCAATGTATTCTAAGCCCTGCTGACAGGGCGGTGAAAAGAAAGAGATTATGCTGAAAAAGAAATTTATATTTGTATAAAATAAATTCTAACTTCTTTGTCTAAAATTTTACTTTTGTGAAATTCTTGCATTATTTTTTTGGTTTTAAGTTTATTTTAGATAAGTTTAATTTTATTTATTTATTGTTTTTTTTTTTTCAGGAATAACTTAAATTTTGTGACTGAAGAGTTAAAAGATCCTCACAGGTAAGTTTTGATTAAAGACATTTCCAACTGTTTGCAACTTTTCATTAAGTGCTTAACTCTTAACATCTATACCACTAAGTCACATTCATCAATCAAAGACTAGCAATGATTGGCCAAATCATGGCTATACTACAGTCATTCATAAACACTCAATGAATGCAGTGCCTTCTACGTTCACTCCAAACACTAAATTATAAAAGGGAATAACTTGGTTGCTGACTCATAAAACCACAAGTGCCACCAAGCAGACACTTCTCCAAACAGCACATTATCAAAAGGGGTTTAACTCGACATTCATAACTATATATCAGGCTACAGATTTATTGATCTCTATTCTTATCTTTCCCTCATTCATATATATATTTTATTATAATATGTGTATTTGGGCAGCATTCTTTCATTTATACATGTAGAATTAAACAAAAAGACACATCTCCTGTTTAACAATTTTATTTTTGATCTTTTTGAGTGTTTCTGGCCAACTTTTTAATGTTGTGTGAATTGGTGGATAAGTCCACCAAGATCAGTTCCCGAGTACTTCGAAGTGCCATCATTAGAGGTGATGTATTTTATAATCTTATTATAATGGAGATCCAGTGTCTGTCTGTAACGAAACTATGTCAATGCTTATGTCACAATACCTCAGTATTTAATTTATCATCAAAATCATTAATATGTAGAATAAATTTTATTTATTAACAATGTCTCTCTGAAAATGTGAGTTAGATTTGCCTCAAAACCGTCCATGTTTTAGTGCGTAAAAATCCTGCAATGTGTTTTATATACCACTAAGAAATAAAGTTTTACATAATATATTGTGTGGTTGATTTGCATTCTGGTTTTAACAAAAACGGGTTAATAAAATAATTACTAATATGAATGATTTTATAAGAAACCAATTAAATAAGTGTAAACTTTTTATATGCGTTCTTATTTAATATTTTATCTTTCTTATTTAATATATTTCATACATTTAACAAACTACAATACTTAGAGTCACATATTTCTGTTAATATATCTATAGTCAATATCGAATAAATAAGTATTAAAAGAAAGGAAATAAATATTCCGAACGTATGAGTATATATAAAAAGATATTGAAAACACCACACAAAATGCTGTTAAAAAATGTTTTATAAAATGTTTTCACTTTAACAGCTTTGTTGGGTGTTTTATCTTTATATAAATATATTATATATATATTAAAATATATATATATATATAATATAGTGGGGTGTTCCAAAAATAATGACCTCCTTTTTATTTCATACAGAAAGTGAAGCCCAAAGAGAAGAAAGTTTGATAGCAATTACTAGATGCCTTTGATCCTATGTGTTCTTAATTGAGATGTGAACTTTGACTTTATTCCCTACTGAAAAAGAAAAATTCTTATCATATTTGATTTCTTTTCTTTTCTTTCTTTTCTTTTCTTTTAGGAATTTAACCGCTTGCCATTATTTTTGGAATTACCAATCGTTACATTTTGTTACATTTTGGTTAAATATCTGGCAATATTTAATTCTTGTTTTTTAATACCCTTGGGAAAGGTATGAATCCAACTACTCTCCCTCTAGCTATGGGTAAAATATTTGGGCAGACTGGGCTCTTTAATCTTGGTTAGGCAGGGCTCTTTAATCTTGGTTAGGCAACCAGTCTAGGAGAAGGAAAACTGAATTCAAACCTGTGAAACTCTGCTTGGGGTGGTCACTACTAGAATAGGCTCAGTCCTAATTAGTGATCTATTTCACTGGGCTCTTTAACCTTGCTTAGGCAACCAGTCTAGGAGAAGGGAAACTGAATTCAAACCTGTTAAATCTGCTTGGGGTAGTCACTACTAGAATAGGCTCAGTCCTGATTAGTGATCTATAATTTTTAAAAAATAAAAAAAGTTAAATTTAAAAAAAAACTGGATACTGCTGGAGAAACAAGGACGAACTCATAAGTGATGTTCTCTTGTGGACACCTAACACATGGATACACCAGTTTCTTTTCCAATTATTTCTGCACCAAGTGGTGAGGCTCCGGTTTTGGAGAGTGTGGAGTGACCCTTTCATTGTTGTTACTCTCAGCTTCACTCAAACCCAGAGTGATATATATATATATATATATATATATATATATATATATATATATTTTATTTTTAAATAAAATTCATTTTATTTTTAATACAGACTGCGCATTTTTTCTTTTGAATATATATATATATATATATATATATATAGATAAAAGGTGGCTTACCGGTGAATATGGGCACGATCGTTGGAGGTGCACAAAATCCAGGGGTTAAGTCAGCGATATAACAAATACAAAGTGCTTAATACAAAGTAGAGCAAATTTATTAAAGAAATGGATACAATAGAAACCTACTCGAGGTTTCACCATTAGGATCTTCAGGGTTAAATCCACTGAATTAATCGATGTACCGATTAATTGCAGCCGATTACACGTGTGTTCATTAAATAAGATGTTATGTTGATAACGTAAAATAGTTCTTTTTGAAAATTATTAGTATAAGATAAGAATACTTGAAACCATATATATATATATATATATATATATATATACATACATATATACCAACCCCTCTGTATGAGTAGGTCAATTTCTTAAGCGAAGTTTAACAGGTTTGAATTCAGAGTTTTCCTTCTTCTAGACTGGTTGCATGATCAATGTTAAAAAATCCCAGTCTGCCCTACTATTTACCCATAAATGTAGGTAGAGCAAGTGGATGCATACCTTTATCAAGAGTATTAGCACTATGTGAAATGTAGACAGCCTTGTCCAAGATTTGAACTCCAGTTGACAAGTTCATTTCCTACAATGGTAACCATAGTTTCCTACACTGAACTGACTACTGTTTGTAACCTATCGATACAAAAAACATTTTTATCCTCTAGTATGTATTTATCCAACCCCTTCATCTGAAACAGGATACTACACAACATCAATTTTGAAGTGTAAGAGTAAAACGGGTTTTATGGATTTTATTTATTTCCAATATATTTTCTTGGAAAAATTGATTTATTTCCACAGCTTTTATTACAATGTAGGAAACATTGCTGAGTGATGTAATGTCCAAAATTATAACATCACTCGACTGAAATTTACGCTAGAAAAATGACGTAAAGGGGAAATTGATGTTTGCTGAAATGACATAAAGTGGGTTTGGTTTGTTGGATTTTACGGCATTTCAATCCTTGTTGGGTTATTTTATGCCAAGTATTTTTTGTTCTATTCATGCTTGATGGGTATTCAATTATTTTTTTAAAACTCAATTTTTTAATACATTTTTTTTTAAAGCTGTTGTGTTTCTTAAGAGTTTCTCGTTTTATAACGAGAACAGGAATTTGTCGGGTTGTACAGCCGGATCTCTCCACTGAAAAAGACGTTCTTCCTCGAGAAAACTCGCCTCAGCATTTATTCCTCTCTGCGGCTGAATCACTTCAGCCAACAAATGTGACAGCAATCCCACCACTCACAATCATGAGGTTGAGAGTGTTGGAATTTTTAAGATATAAGGTGTGTGATAGATGCCTACTCCTAAATATAGACTCGTTGAATACCACGTGACCACCGAAGGCATTCCTATTGCCCAATCACTGGCAGTGCTGCTGCTGATGTTGGTGTATTTATAGAGGTCTGATTCTTAAACTTATGTCATTGACACTCGGACGATCTTGGACGACGGACTTACAAAGAATACTATAACACCGGATTCTTATTGGCTTGCTTACTTACTTACTACATCTGGAACTAATGATGCCGACCAGATACTTAACAGAGAGTTCAATCTCCACTACACTTTTTTTTTTTTTTCAATGTCCTATAAAATACAAAATAATTTCAAACTCTAATCAGTGTGTGTGGGGGGGGTTACAGTCAAGTCTGATGCAAGGTTCCAATCGACAGTCTAAACACTCCCAACTGTATCACGCTCCAAAATCCAATATCCAAAATTATTTCTTTGTCCCGCTCGTCTCGACAACAAAATACTACTGCAGTCGTTCTCCCTGGTCTGTGAGAATAAGTCCTTTAAATACACCTCAATTTCAAAACATCCGGCTCCTCACTCATAATTGTCCGTGCAGCACGTGCGACACTCGTCAGCATGGCGTGACCACCTACATCCGGGCCACTATGCTATTTCTTATTTCACTGATTGTCTACAGTATATATATATATATATATTTTTTTCATCTCTATGAAAAATAAACTGAAGGTATTCTTTTTTAAATTTAATTTAAATTTTTTTTTTTTTTTCAGGTAAATGGATTTTATTTCCGAAGGATTTGAAGATACAGCTAAGGATCCTTCCAAAATTGCATTAGTTTTTATAATGGACTTTGGGCTTACGATGGTTGGTAAGTAGATCTCTTACATATTTTCAATTTTATTCATTAAAAATTAAAGTATTCATAAAGTCGACTACTATTAGATGATATAAACTTGGAAAATGTCAAAAGTTTGATTATTGGTTTTATTGTATTGTTGACTGGGCTGTAGAATACACCTCTACAGATGGATAAGACATTTCCACCAATTGGGCCACCTATTGGCCAGGGGTGGCAACCAATAATGCCCCTGGGAAAAGGATTGTGGTAGCTGAACACTCTGTAATCCTGGTACTGTTTTTCTTTTTCTCTCTCTCTCTCTTCTTTGTGTATTCTTTCTTTTTCTTTCCATCATTTCTCTTTCTCTGTCTTCTGTTTCTTTTTCTGTTCTTTTTCTCTTTGTCTGTTCTTTCTTTCTCTCTCTTTCTCTCTCTGTTCTTTCCCTTTCTCTCTTTCTCTCTCTGTTCTTTCCCTTTCTCTCTTTCTCTCTCTGTTCTTTCCCTTTCTCTTTTTCTCTCTTTCTCCACCCCCTCCACCCCCACTCTCTCTGTTTTTTCCCTTTCTCCACCCCACTCTCTCTTCCATTTCCTTCTTTTGTCCTTTGTTTTTTTTCTCTCTCTTTTTCTTTGTCTTTTTTTCTATTTTTCCATCCTTTCTCTCTCTCACTGTTTCATTTCTTTTTCTGTTCTTTCTCTCTTTTCCTGTTTTTTTCTCTCTCTCTCTCTCTCTCTTTCTTTCTTTCTTTCTCTCTTTTTTCTCTCTTTTCTTTGTCCATCCTTTCTCTCTGTTCATTCTTTCTGTCTACTCTCTCTCTTTGTCCTTTCTCTGTTTCTTTCTTTTTCTTTCAATTCTTTCTCTCTCTGTTTCTGAGAACTGACAACTGGTTCTCTCTTGACCATCAGATGCAGTTTAGTGTCATACAGGACACTCCTTTATTGGGGGGGGGATTGGGTGGTCTGACCCCTCTGCAGGCGATACAGTCAATGTATTCTAAGCCCTGCTGACAGGGCGGTGAAAATGAAAGAGATTATGCTGAAAAAGAAATTTATATTTGTATAAAATAAATTCTAACTTCTTTTGTCTAAAATTTTACTTTTGTGAAATTCTTGCAGTTTATTTGTTTGGTTGTTAAGTTTATTTTAGATGAAGTTTAATTTATTTTATTTATTGTTTTTTTTTTCAGGAATAACTTAAATTTTGTGACTGAAGAGTTAAAAGATCCTCACAGGTAAGTTTTGATTAAAGACATTTTCCAACTGTTTGCAACTTTTCATTAAGTGCTTAACTCTTAACATCTTATACCACCTAAGTCACATTCATCAATCAAGACTAGCAATGATTGGCCAAATCATGGCTAGTACTACAGTCATTCATAAACACTAATGAATGCAGTGCCTTCTACGTTTCACTCCAAACACTAAATTATAAAAGGGGAATAACTTGGTTGCTGACTCATAAAACTCACAAGTGCCACCAAGCAGACACTTCTCCAAACAGCCAATTATCAAAAGGGGTTTAACTCGACATTCATAACTATATATCAGGCTACAGATTTATTGATCTATTCTTATCTTTCCCTCATTCATATATATATTTTATTATAATATGTGTATTTGGGCAGCATTCTTTCATTTATACATGTAGAATTAAACAAAAGACACATCTCCTGTTTAACAATTTTATTTTTGATCTTTTTGAGTTTTCTGGCCAACTTTTTAATGTTTGGGTGGAATTGGTGGATAAGTCCACCAAAGTTCAGTTCCCGAGTACTTCGAAGTGCCATCATTAGAGGTGATGTATTTTATAATCTTATTATAATGGAGATCCAGTGTCTGTCTGTAACAGAAACTATGTCACTGCTTATGTCACAATACCCTCAGTATTTAATTTATCATCAAAATCATTAATATGTAGAATAAATTTTATTTATTAACAATGTCTCTCTGAAAATGTGAGTTAGATTTGCCTCAAAACCGTCCATGTTTTTAGTGCGTTAAAAATCCTGCAATGTGTTTTATATACCACTAAGAAATAAAGTTTTACATAATATATGGTGTGGTTGATTTGCATTCTGGTTTTAACAAAAACGGGTTTAATAAATAATTACTAATATGAATGATTTTATATAGAAACCAATTAAAATAAGTGTAAACTTTTTATATGCGTTCTTATTTAATATGTTAATCTTTCTAATTTAATATATTTCAATACATTAAAAACTTAAATACTTATGAGGGCACATATTCTTGCTTATATATATATATATATATATATATATATATATAAGTTAAAAGAAAGGAAATGAATCCGAACGTATGAGTATATATAAAAAGATATGAAAACACCACAAAATGCTGTTAAAAATGTTTTATAAAATGTTTTCACTTTAACAGCATTTTGTGGTGTTTATATCTTTTTATATATATATATATATATATATATATATATATATATATATATATATATATGTGGGGTGTTCCAAAAATAATGCCTCCTTTTTATTTCTACAGAAAGTGAAGGCCAAAGAGAAGAAAGTTTGATAGCATTACTAGATGCCTTTTGATCCTATGTTTTAATTGAGATGTGAACTTTGACTTTTCCTACTGAAAAAGAAAAATTCTTCATATTTGATTTCTTTTCTTTTCTTTTCTTTTCTTTTCTTTTCAGGAATTTACCGCTTGCCATTATTCTTGGAATTCCAATGGTTACATTTTGTTACATTTTGGTTAATATTGGTTATTTCACTGTTATGTCTAAAGAAGAAATTCTTCTGTCCGATGCTGTCGCCGTGGTAAGCACATTACATTTTTATTTTTTTATTGAATAAGAAAGAATAAAGATTTGTATTATTAAACTTTAATAGTTTAAAAAAATAAAAAAAAAATAAATAATGGTAAAATTTTTAAAAAATTCAACAAAGAGGGGGTGGGGTTAAACAAAAAAAGGAAATTAGGAGGAAAAGGAAAAAAAAAAACTTAACACAACCATTCTTCCTGGTAGTAAGACCAAACTGGAGTAATAAAATGAATGTAATATAAATAAGGAGAGCTCTATTGCCATTGGCTGGAGGTCAGGTGACCAGTACAATAAAAACTATAGTCATCAAGAGGCGAGGTCATTTGCTGAGGGGGAAGGGTCAGGATTTGATCAACCCCGATTGGTCCCCTGGGCGAGGAAATACGTCTTTGAAAGACTAGAAATTTCCAATGATCCCAAGGATATAACAGCGCTGATGACTTCCCCCCTCAAGCATCTTAAAGATGGATTTTACAACAAAAAAAAATGATTTGTAGGAATGTAGTAGTTTTTGGAGATAGCAAAGAAACTATTTCATGTTTGATTTTAGCAGCATCTCAACCTGTCTGGGGTTATTTTATGCCAAGAGGTTAGGGAATTGCATACATTGTATGTTTATATTTTCATTTTTGTGTAGTTTCTGAAGAGTTTTTTTTTTTTTTTTTGCACATGGTTACATAGTATTAAGAAATCTATTTGACCCATAGAAAGGACCCTAACAGGTACTACCACTCTGGGTCTGAGGCACCTAAGGTGTGATGGCTATTGTCATAGGAAATGGACATGATGACACAAGTTCATATCCTGGACAAGGCTGTTAGCATTTCACATAGTGCTAGTACCCTTGGGAAAGGTATGCATCCAACTATTCTTAACTTAGGCTGCTTACAGTACCTTCTGTTGCTTGAGTCCTTTGTTTATTAAAATGATTTTATTTGACATTAAATAACCCCAAAAAGGTTGAAATGCCGTAAAAAACAACCAACCAACCATGAATCTAAGACATTTTATTATTTACCAATCTCTCTCTTAGTCACGGTTCTATAAGAAAAAAATATTTTTATTGAATCTTTTGGCTGAAGGGTTAAATGATTTTGAGAAATGATGTTCCAAGTGTGTTGAATTGTGCGAATGGAATTAATATACAAAATAGCATGTACGTTTCAGGACTCTAAGACATTTTGTTATTTAACAATCTCTATCTCTCTCTCTCTCTCATTCACGATTCTATAAGAAAAAAAACATACACATTTCATGACTCCAAGACATTTTATTATTTACCAATATTTCTCTGTATATTATTCACACTATAAGAAAAAGATTTTTATTGAATAGGGGGGGGGGTTAAAGAATTTTGAGCAATGATGTTCCAAATGTGTTGAATTGTGACTATGGGGATGAATATATGGAATAACATCTATGTTTCATGATTCCAAGACATTTTATTATTTACCAATCTTTTTCTTTATTATTCACACTTGATTCTAAAAGAAAAAGATTTTTATTGAATTTTTTTTTTTTGGAGGAGGGGGTGTTAAAGAATGAAAAAAAAAAATGATGTTCCAAGTGTGTTGAATTGTGACTCTGGGATGAATATACAGAATAACATGTATGTTTCATGACTCTAAGACATTGTATTCTTGATAGCCCCCCCCCCAAGTGATAGTAAGCCAACTAACCAATACTAACAATTACCTATTGTATTACCATTCTTTTATTTGTTTCTTAGGTTTGGGGACAGAAGTTGCTTGGTGTGATGTCATGGATCATGCCAGTTTTTGTTGTTTTATCTTGTTTTGGATCCGCCAATGGCAGCCTCTTCTCAAGTGGAAGGTAACATACAAATCTCTTACAATTACTTTATCTCCTCTATTCAGTCATAATTTCTTTTTGAAGAACCTCGATTATTTTGGAAACAATTTTCTTTTAGAAATATAAATAGATTTGCTTAAGATAATCAATTTTACAACCATTTTAAACATTAAAAAATTATGCCAGGTGTTTACCTGTTTAATTGATTGCTAATTATTACAATTAGTAATACTTGGTTATTAGCATTGCAGTCAGGGAAGACTATAATATAGTTTTTGTGCCCCTGAAGTTACAGTGCCTCCTGTGACTGTGAAGTCCAATGTTCGAAAAACATTCAAGACCACAGATGTCGCATGTGAAGGCTGTCCCTGAAGATGTTGATGAGCCGGTGCTTTGTTGCCGCTGCTTTCTTCTGGACCTCTTGGCTTGCTGGTGTTGCACCAAGGGGAGCTTCAGACATGAACAGTCCGCTATGGAGAGCCTACTGCCACTGAGGGCAAAAAATTAAAAAAATAAACATTTGGCCGTGTTGTGGTTTATACAACTTTTTAAAAAAAATTTTGACCTGAACATTTCAGTGTCGGTATATTAAATTGCATCCAATTATGGAGCTCTGGGGAGGGTGGAGCTGGGAGTAATGGCATTGAACTTGGTGTCGTTGAGTATGACGCTAAATTGCATC
The DNA here is from genome assembly GCA_023376005.1 of Doryteuthis pealeii. Lineage (NCBI taxonomy): Eukaryota > Metazoa > Mollusca > Cephalopoda > Myopsida > Loliginidae > Doryteuthis > Doryteuthis pealeii. The sequence goes on along the minus strand of CM042156.1, from coordinate 89,682,877 downwards.
TAATGGTGAGGTTCCAGTTCTGGAAAGTGTAAAGTTCCCCTTCATCGCCATTACTCTCAGCTCCAATCTGACTAAACATTAAACTCAATATTTTATACATTTTTTTCAAACTTGTTTCACGGGACACTAACAGGGATTACAACTCTGTAGCTCTTCGGAATAAGGAGCACCGCTTCATCACCATTGCTTCCAGCTCAACTCTGACCTGGAGTGGTAGTACCTGTTAGGGTCCCATCTATGGGTTAAGTACAAAATTGAGTTTACAAAACAAGCAATGTTTATTTTTCCACAACTATGTTATGGCGATTGACTTTTTTTTTTTTAGTTTATTCAACGTTTTTATTTTTATTTTTATCTTATGAAACTTAATTGTTTTCACAAGGGTGAATAGGGTTGCTTCAACTCTTTTTTTTTGTATCCTTGGGTAAACAGTTTCTGAAAATTTCTAGTTCAGGGAAAGATCCTGTGCGTGTGTGTGTGTTGATAGTCTCTATATTCTCATTTAGTTGGAGGTGCGTGGTGTAATGGTTAGAGTCATAGAAAAAGAACTTATCAACCTGAGTTCAAATCCTTGATGAAGCTGTTTGCATTTCACATAGTGCTAATACCCTTGGGAAAGGTATGAATCCAACTACTATCCCTCCAGCTATGGGCAAATAGTAGTGCAGATTGGGCTCTTTAACCATGGTTAGGTAACCAGTCTAGGAGAAGGAAAACTCTGAACTGAAACCTGTTAAACTCCGCTTAAGAAATTGACCTTGTGGAGGGGTAGTAAATATATAGCCTCATTTAGATAAAACCAGTGTTGAACCGGTTGTACGACTAAAGATTTGAATAATGTTTATCAAAGTCACGGTTATAGACAAAGTATACGTCATAGATAATTCTTTCAAACGGACAATCTGATTTAAAAAAAAAAAATTTTTAAAGAGTTATTATCTAATGTAAACAACTTTTATCACAGACAGACAGACAACTTAAGTGCTTTATTAAAATCAAAGGACTCTTCAAACGAAATTAGTTCAAGTTTAACTCTTAACATCCTGTTGAGAATTTTCCAAATCCAGAGCCCCATTCCTATAAGGATTTATCAAAAAATGACCTTTTCATTTCAAGTTACCTGTTATTTCCCTTAAATCAAAGACCTAAATATGTTTAATATTACATTTAAACAAAGGCTATTGTTTGGGGTGGATTAGGAAAACGAATGTAACTTCTGGCCGGGTGGAATTAGGCGGTATAGGACGTTAAGAGTTAATCCCCAGTAAGGGTAACCTGTTGTCAAACATTTTTAAACTTTTAAAATTTTTCCAATGTAGGTGCAGCTGTATGGCCACTTACCTCATCATACAATCCATCCAAGTAAGATGAACAATACATGCTCAGTGATGCTGATAGATTTTTGATTTAATGCATCCTGGATCGCACATATTTACTTTGGATGAGTCCCTGGGAAAATGTATGGGTCCCAACTAAAATTTCTTAATAGATTGTAGGGTTTTTATTTATGATCTAGGGAAACAACTAAAGCCGTCTTAACTCCTACCTTGTAACCTATCCTGTGTAATTCGTTTCTAAGAAACTATTGAAATGTATTTACAGTTAGCTTGAAATGGTGAGGGAAGAAAAAAGAAAAACACTGGTACCCATGGATACAATTTTACTGCGTCCTTTTAGATTTTTGTGCATCAGGGATGCAGGATGCATACATATTAGCATCTCTGCATGCTGGACACTGCTAGAGAAGTAAGGATGACCTCATAAGTGTGATGTGTCAGGTTGCTCAATGTACTACTGGTACTATGTAACCCAGTACAACTTGTTTCATAGTGACATAATCAGCGACTAAACTGGTAACCTCACAGTTACTGTCAGGTGTGGAGAGTGGCTTCCTGCGGAACGAAAAACAAGACATGTGTAAGGGTGGAGGAAGCTCTTTGCTCGACAGCCATCTGGCACATTATTGCTTGAGTCCAACCCCTCCTCATCGCAACAGGGCCATGTAAACTTGGCAGTGTCAAAGCCATGCTGTTGAGAATTTAACTTCCTGATAGGGTCACCCAACGTGGACAGGTCTTGCACTAAATGGTACTATGGCCACAACACGGCCAAGGGAGCTCTGGTGAAAATCCAAAGGGTGTCCCCATCATCAGGAATCAATCGCCTTTGGTGTACTTGACACTGTGTCTGTGCAAAATCTGCAGCAAACAAGGGCATCTCTTTCCCCTGACCAGGATATGTGAATTTCCTATTCCCTTGTTACTCCTTCCATGAATTCACCACAAGTGAAATCGTTGGGTGGAGCCGGTTCAACCGACCCAGGGCGAATGCTGTCACAGAAACACATACTGGATGTAAAGACAAGTACTTGCTAGGAGCAAATGATTGATAGGGACCAGTGGTGAGAGAGAGACATGGAAATCTATGCTGTCAGCATGACATGATGATGATGTATCATTGGTGAATGAAAAAAGTCTTGGTGAACAGCCCAGGATTTTCTCCTTCCCCAATGATGATTACATTGAAAAAATAAGGTCTAAAAAGTTTGGGTTATTTTTCACCTGGATTTTTTTTTATTAATATCATTTTAGTTCATATCAAATAACAACTATTCTCACTGTCCCTATGATGTTGTCTGTCATTTTTCTTGGATGCCAAAGGGTATTATACACTTATGCAATTCCTGAGGGTATTGTGACAGAAGCAGTGACAGTTTTGGCTACAGACAGACACACTGAAGCTCCATTATACGAGGTTCAGTCAAAAAGTAATACCATTTTTTTTAGGATAGGTATAATTAACAATAATAATAATAATAATAATAATGGAATAATGTTTGCCACTCAAACCCTTTTTCCTGTGTCCGAAGAGAGGCAAACATTATTCCAGTGTCGAGGGAGTGAAATCTGTAGTGAAGAAGTGACTCAAAGAACAGTCAACAGAATTTTACAGGCCAGGGATACATGCTCTAATTCAAAGGCGGAATGTTGCTTTTGAAAGAAACGGTGACTATTTGGAGAAGTAGGGATGTGATCCACAGAGGACCGGCTTCATTTTGATGTATGATACATATTCCTGTGTTGGTAATTATACCTGTCCTAAACAAAATGGCATTACTTTTGGACTCACCCTCATGATAAGATTTATCCTTTTAGTTCACACTGAATAACTGAATGATGACTATTTTCTTGAATGCTAAATATATTATAAATTAGAAGTTGAGGTTGTCTGTACTTTAAATGAATAAAACATTTTCTTCATATATAATATATTCAAATTTCTTATATTTTCAGATTAAATCTTGTGGTTGCAAGAAACGGACATTTAATGAAAGCTTTTTCTTTTATTCATTGTGACCGACACACTCCAGTTCCATCAATTATATTCACAGTAAGGTTTTTTTTTTTTTTTTTTCATTTGTTCATTCATTGTGTTTTGTTATGTACTATTTTCTCATATAATATATATATATATATATATATATATGAAAATAAAATGGAAATTAATCCGACAGTATGAATAAGATATAATGAAAAAACAAACGATGTTTACAACTGAAATAGGCTCATCAGAAGAGAAAGTGTGCAAACCGTTTCGGGGCCAATTTCTTTGACGGTTTAAAAGCAACACCCGGCCCATCCTCAACTAATATGAGGACCCTATTGCATTATAATGTATCAACCGCACGTGGGTCAGTCATCAACAAAAATAAGACGGGAAAAAGACCGTTAGTGAGGATGGGCCGGGTGTTGCTTTTTAAACCGTCAAGAGAATTGGCCCCGAAACGGTTTGCACACTTTCTCTTCTGATGAGGCTATTTCAGTTGTAAACATCGTTTGTTTTTTCATTATATCTTATTCATATATATATATATATATATATATATATATATAGATAAAAGGTGGCTTACCGGTGAATATGGGCACGATCGTTGGAGGTGCACAAAATCCAGGGGTTAAGTCAGCGATAAAACAAAGTGCTCAATACAAAGTAGAGCAAATTTATTAAAGAAATGGATACAATAGAAACCTACTCGGGTTTCACCATAAGGATCTTCAGGGTTAAATCCACTGAATTAATCGAGGTACCGATTAATTGCAGCCGATTACACGTGTGTTCATTGAATAAGATGTTACGTTATAAAAGGGAACGCTTGTTTATCTGATATATGATAAACAAGTGTTCCCTTTTATAACATAACATCTTATTCAATGAACACCCATGTAATCGGCTGCAATTAATTGGTACCTCGATCAATTCAGTGGATTTAACCCTGAAGATCCTTATGGTGAAACTTGAGTAGGTTTCTATTGTATCCATTTCTTTAATATATATATATATATATATATATAAGATTTTGGATGTTTATTTTTAGAAGCATTGTTGATAAAGTATATATTATTATTCATATTTTTGCTTGAAGGCAATTACAATGCATATATTGTATAAAATTTGATAATTATAGTAAAAATGGTAGAGGCGTATCATTATCATTGACAGGTTAATTTTGCATGGATTGTGTGGTGCGTATTGGTGGCTGAGCGGTACATCGCACATTGTTTGCCGAGTTCGCTTGTCATGATTATTTTCTATAATTATCGAATTTTATACGATATACGCATTGTAATTGCCTTCAAGCAAAATATAAATAATAATATATATAAAGATTGAATGGTGTTGATTAACCTAGAAACATTTCTTTAGATTCCAATTTGTAGTTTTTCAATGTTCACTATCCTGGCATCCTCAACCAATGAGTTACACCTAGCTGTACTTGAGGCCCTCCTCATCAGCAAATTCCTTCCTGCTCTTTGTATACAAAATTTTTTTTATTCTTTACTCCTTTTTGGCCCTATCATTCTTGATACCAATATAAAGAAATATATATATATATATATATATATATATATATATATATGTATTCTGGGTATAATAAGGCCATATAGTATTGCTGAAAACTGCAAATTGGAATATATATATATATATATATATTTTTTGTAAATATTTATTTCACACTGTCGGATTCACTTCCATTCATTTTTCATATATATATATATATGAACAGGATGTGACACATAGTCAACTTTGTAAGTGGAGTTTAACAGGTTTGAATTCAGAGTTTTCCTTCTAGATTGGTGGCCTATTAATATTAATTTTCACTCCAAAATATAACACTAGGGATGATTTTCAAGGCATGTCTTATTCTTCATATGTCAAAAAACGACATTAAGAAGTAGAAAATATGAAAAATGATCTACATTTATTTGCCATTAATATGTTCTTTTATTCAAAAACTCATAAATGACAATTCATTCAAAAATAATGTCACCATCCTCTGGAATGTTATTGCTCTCAACTAGGGCTTATTTTAAGGAGAGGGCTTATATTAAAATAACCCTGAAAAATCATGCTAGGTTTTATTTTCAGGGAAATGCTGTATATTCTGTTATAAATATTAGTTGGCATGCAATGGAGATTTTTATTTACATTAATTTTTAATGAGTAAATCCAGTTGTGTACAGTGCTCAGGTGCACCACAACTCATCAAAGTCTCATGTCAAGTACACAGAATAATGTATTAGTGTCAGGAACATGAACAGTTTACAGTTGTAATATGCATGTATGTGTGCGTGTGTGTGTGTGTGTGGAGAGTGGCATCAAGTATAGTGTCGGCGGACTACACGAAGCATGGAGGCTTAGAAAGACTCAGTGCTCCGGCAGCCTACAACAGACGCGAGCAGTTTATTCCATGTCTCTGCAACTCTGAGCGTGAAAAAATGTTTCCGAAAGTCACGTGAGCAGTGCTATTCTGTTATAAATATTAGTTGGCATGCAATGGAGATTTTTTTATTTACATTAATTTTTAATGAGTAAAACCAAAATGGCTGTATATACAATGACTCAGCAAGTTTTGATGGTAATGGATGGAAAAAATGAATTATTAATCACAAACACACGTCTCATGATAATGGATGTTATAGAAAACAAAACAAAACAAAAAGAAAACAGTAAATTTACTTATTATTTTGTAAATGCTCATTTTATTATCCTCACACCGTCTCCAATTAATTTGCCGCAAAATTCAGAATTTAGTAAATTAAAAAAATGAATGTTTTGACTGTTTTTCTAAAGTTTTAGAAATAAGGGTGTGTGTGTGTGTGTGGGGGGGTTTGTAGTGTGTTTTTACTAAAGTTACATCTTGCACTCCCCGCCCCCCGACATTAAGTATATTTGGGGGTGACTTGAGTTTGTCTCTGCACTAAATAAACACATTTAATGTAATGCTGGTTTCCTTTCTCTTCCACTCAGTCGCATAACTAAGGCTAAAGAACCCAGTCTGCCCTACTATTTACCCATAGCTGATTGGGAAGGAGAAATTGATTCATGCCTTTACTAAAATGCAGACGGCATTGTCCCAAATTTGAATTTTTGGATTACCAATTCCATTTCCTATGACAATAATCATTACTCCAAGCTTTGAGTGGTAACCAGTCTAGGAGCAGGTTGACACTTAACCAAATTAGCCCTGTTGGCCAGGGCTTTAGAATATACCAACTGCACCTCTGCAAAAGGTAAGAACCCCCCAATGGGGCCACCTGTTGGCAGTGGGTGGTGACCTGTCATGCTTAAGGATGGAATCCTGGTCGATGAGCAGTCTGACATGCAACACTCCACTTAGACCCTTACTTAGGATAGATGGGCGGTTGGAGAGGCCCCCTCCGATCAATCGGCTGTAGCTGAGGGTCTGGGAATGATGTTAAACTCTATCTGATGGTGAGGTTCCAGTTCTAGAGGTTTGGGGAATGTGGAGTACCTCTTCATAAGCATTGCTCCCTGATTCACTCTGTTAGGATCCCATCTATGGGTTAAATAGAAAAATGTGTTTATAAAAAAAAAAATTGAGTATCCATTAAGAATGAATTTGTTTCAAAATCTTATTGGCATTAAATGACCCACTGAAGTTGAAATGCTGTAAAACAAACCAAACTTAACAAAGTTCTTGCTGTCTTGTAGTTATATAAACTTGTTGGAAATATTTCTGGTTTAAAATCTTACATCTTTTTTATTTTATTTTTTATTTCAGACTCTTGTGGGTATTTTATTGATCTTGGTCTTTGATCTTGGAACACTTATCCAGTTTTTTAGTTTTACTGCTTGGATATTCCACGGATTAACATGTACGTGTGTCATATTGCTGCGGCGTACCCAGAAAGATTTGAAACGTCCTTACAGGGTAAGTTTTTTAAATTTTTTTATCAATAATAATCTTCATTCTTGAAGGATTGGCATTTTACTAAAAAAAAAATGATATTTAGAATTTACTACTATTATTAACCATTCGGTTTTTAATCGTGTGTGATTTATATATATATATATATATATATATATATATATATATATATATATATATATATATAAGATAAATCTAATGAGTCAGACGAACCTACTAAAAGTTTCGCTTAATCTCAGATCTCAGCCCGGAAGAGCATTAAGCGAAACTTTTAGTAGGTTTGTCTGATTCATTAGATTTATCTTTATTATTTGCTCTATTTAGGTATTGAGCACTTTTTACTTATTAGCTTTAGTCTCCTGGTGGTTTTATATGAATATATATATATATATATATATATATATGTATGCATATATATTGTACCAATAAATTATTTTTTGTTGGTATGATTATCTTGGTCTTTTCTTTTTTCAAAAAATTTTTTTTCTCCCCGGTTGATGTTTGGTAGTATATTTTTACAATCAAACTATTTGCTGGGTTTTTTTCTCACCGCAGGATTTACAAATAAGTTTGGTAAATTAAATTAAATTAAATATATATATGTGTGTGTGTGAGAGATTCAAAAGTTATCTGCACTCTTGTTTCATGGAAATTGAGCTGATTGTGGATCATCTCTCACTGTCTCCTCATATTGTGCTAAAAGCCTCTGATGAATTTTAGCTCCTGACACTCCTTCCAACCAAAGAAATCGAGTCACTTGGTGCATACTGCTAGTGGAGTGGCCATGTTTACACTGTAAAGACAGCAAGCAAAACTGTAAGCAAGCACATATGTATGTGCAGAATGAAGTGACAATAATAAAGATATTTTATGGCAAAAGTGTGGATAATTTTTAACTCTCCCTTGTGTGTGTGTGCATGCATATATATATATATGATTCTGTATGTCTGTTTGTAGAATGACTGAGCGCGCATCCTTTTATAAAAGAAAATTGGTGGAGACCAGCAAAGACCAAAGTTCAATAAAATACACACCCTATTTTTTGTCTGAGAGGGGGTTAAAAAAAACCTTTTTTACAGCCTCATTTACTTTAAGAAAAGCTAAATAAAAAATATATTAAAGATACTCTAACAAACGAAATGTACTTCTGCTTCTACCAAAGACAATGTAACACTTAAAGGGCTTTAACAAACTAAGTTTGTTTTGCCACCCGCTGTCTCTTCGACCGACGGACCGTTGTTGGCTCATCACATGTCCGTGAGTTTTGCCGTTCGATCTCGCTAAAGATACAAATCAATGCCATATTAAAAAATAAAACAAATTATCAAAGGATAAAACATAATAAAAAGCAAATAGAAGAAAAAATAACAAATAAAAATCAAAAGATAATGAAACAAATATATAGAAAAATAATTTTTATCAATCTGTATATAAATAAAAGATTTATTCTTACCTTTTTGAATCCTGGGTAATTGTGTTAGTATATCATATAATGAAATACTCAGTATGACAGATTATAACCTTTTTTCAAGTGTACACTGTGTGACAAATTAATTCCAATGGGTCCCCAGATACCCGTGGGATCTAGGCCAGTTGCCTACCTAGTAGGCCTACTGGTAAATCTGACCCTGGCTGCACTCAAATTTTTAGTACTAGCAAATATATGCACTCTCCAGGTGCAAGTATTTGTGTTTTAATGTAATAAAATATTATATTAAATTAGAAAGGCTAATGAAATTAAATAAGAATGCAAATAAAAAGATTTGAAACAGAGGGGGTATTATTGAAAAATAGAACAACTGAAACTTCATTCACTCCCGTCTTTTATTGCTAAATTTTCCTAATTTAACTATTTAGTTAAAATCGGAAGTAAAGAATAAAATTACAGTTATTTCTTTTTGGTAATGGATTTCTATTAAGATTTATTGAAGAGATTTTTGCTCATATTCATTAAGATAAAACCAAACAATTAGAAATCAATAATATTAAGCACATATTTATTAAAACCAAATTTTTTATATCAATATGCAAATTAGCCTTCCTGTTGACACTGTAAACCACTATTTTGTTGTATATAAAAAACAATTGCATGTTATTAATATGTAGATATGCGTAATAGTATTAATAATGTAAAAAAAAATTAATAATAATTGAGTTTTAGATAAAAATAAAATCATGGTGAATGTGATGTAAATAACTAAGGGAATTGTGACTGGTGTTGTAATATAGTCTCGGTTATAGACAAACACACCATCTCCATTATAATAACATTTTACAACAAAATCTATAGTTTAAACTTTTAGTTTAAATTTAATTAAAAGAAATGAAAAACTATTAACCTTTTTAATGACTTTTTGGAAATTGTTTTTTTCTGAAAAGGAATTTGGATATCAGGTTCTAATGTGGACATTTTTTTTCTTTATTGGTTTCTCAACAGAGCCAAGCAAGTCTGTACATGATGGTTTAGAATGCTCTCTATACTATTGCTATGGTGAGGCGTCCCATCAGGGTGTAATAGTTAGCAAGCTAGTCTCGAAGATCCATTACTACTGCATAGTAGTGAGTTTAATCCTCTCTGGATGCCCCCTTACTTGTGACCTTGTGTCATATCCTACCCATGGTGAATGGGTATTATTATTATTATCATCATCATCATTATGCTGAAAATAAATTCTGATTTTTTTTATTTTTCATTTTAAAAGAAAGTTATTGCATTATTTGTAGAAAAGCTTTTAACCCTTTGAGGTCGGGATTTACAGAGATTGAACTTGCGACCTCTAGGTTGTGAGTGGTGACTCTTGGCAGATGATTTTATACAGAGACCAATTGAAATATTATTAAAATAAGTGTAATCTTTTTATATGCATTCTTATTTAATTTTGTTAGTCTTTCTAATCTATTTCATTACATTAAAACTTAAATGCTTATGCTCAGAGTGGGGGGCACATATTCTTGTTAGTCTTAATAATTTTTCTATTTCTTTTTCAGGTGCCATTATTTGTTCCTGTTATCGTCATTTTTGGTGCTATTTACCTCATTGTGATACCAATCATCCTTGACCCACGTATCGAATTCTTTTATGCATTTATGTTTGTTATAAGTGGCCTTTTGGTTTATTTTCCATTCATCCATTTTAAACTCAAATTACCATTTCTTGGTGAGTATAAAAAAATTATTTTTTCTTTAACAAAATCTGTCTAGAGCAGTGGTTCTCAACTAGAGTCCATATAACATTTTCTTGGGGTCCAGACAAGCAAAAAAAAATATTTAATCATAAAAATACAATTGGATTTTTAAACACCAGAGTAAAATAGGAATCAAAGGGGTCCATACGTAAAAAATAAAGGTTGGGGGTTCTCAACAGAGTAAAATAGGAATCAAAGGGGTCCATAGGCAACAAAAAGGTTGGGGTTCTCAAGAGTAAAATAGGAATCAAATCCATAGGCAACAAAAAGGTTGGGGTCCACCAGAGTAAAATAGAATCAAAGGGGTCCATAGGCTTGTAAGGTCCAGCGTCCGAAGCTCACTGGACCCCCAGTCGAAACTGGTGTTAGATATGTTGGACATATCTACATGATATTTTCCACGTACCCCACTTGTACGGGTCAGGCACAAGGCCCTATTAACGTGGGACCACCCACAAACCGAAGTTCATGGGTGGCGGGTGAAAAAAATTGCATCGATCCCGTCGGCATTCCCCCTCAAGGGGGGCGCCTCAGGCACTGGGCAATAAACCCAGCCCTGCCCCTTTAAATCAAGGGGGCAGGTGTTGCCTGGGGGGATGGCCCCCTGGGATCGACGCCGTTAATTATAGCAATGGTCCAGAGGCCGAAGCCACTGTTGACCATATCTACATACTAATAACATGCAATTGTATTTATATATACAACAAAATAGCAGTTTACAGTGTGAATGGGAAGGCTAATTTACATATTAAAAATTTGATTTTAATAAATATGTACTTAGTATTATTGATTTCTAATTGTTTGGTTTAATCTTAATGAATATGAGCAAAAATCTCGGGGAGACATCTTAAAAATAAATCCATTAAAAAGAAGAAATATCTAATTTTATTCTTTACTTCCTATTTTAACTAAATAGTTAAATTAGAAATATTTAGTAATAAAAGACAGAGTTTCAGTTCTATTTTTTGATTATACCCCCCTATGTTTCAAATCTTTCTAATTCAACATAATATTTTATTACATTAAAACTTAAATACTTGCACCCGGAGGGTGCATATATTTGCTAGTACAAATAATTTTCAAACAGATCTATGTAAATGTTACATTTCTATATAATTTTTTTCAAATCTCTGAAGAAATAACAGAATTTTTCTTTAATTTATATGTACAGCCAAATGACAAATACCAATGACAATAAACAAGGTTAATATTCAATTTCATTATCTAGATTTGCAGAAACCAGAACCTAGATTAAATTTCAACATTAAATATATCTAATAGATTTTTGTAAGATAATATATATATATATATATATATATATATATATATATATATATATATATATATATATATATAGTCCAAGTTAAAAGTGCGGTATGAGTAACCTTAAACAAGGTTAGTTTTGATAAATAGGCCAAAGCGTGGCCCATTTACCAAAACTTTTCTTGTTCCCCAATAGATACCTGCATTGAAAATATAAGGTTTAAGCGTCTGTTGTAGGCTGCCTAAGCACTGAGTCTTTCAAAGCCTCCATGCTTCCTGTAGTCCGCCAACACCATACCTGATGCCACTCTCCACATACATATGCACACACACGCACACATACATGCATATTACTACTGTAAACTGTTCATGTTCCTGACACTAATACATTATTCTGTGTACTTGACATGAGACTTTGATGAGTTGTGGTGTACCTGAGCACTGTACACAATAAATTTCATTATCATTATCAAGAACGTCTGTTATCAGGTTACACTTACCATACTTTTAACCTGGACATTACAACTTAATTCTTTGCCTACTAAAAAGGACCCAGATTACAATAATAATAATAATAGGACTTTATTCACCTCAGAACTCATTCTATTCAAATAGATACTGAACTATATCCCATCATACGGGTAAAAATAACAGGAAAATTTGGTAGGCAAAGAGTTTTAAAAAAAAGCCTCCACAACATTTCAAAAGTGTTATTTGAAGTATATTGTTTCGTTTACCTTTGATTTATTATCTTAATATTTCGGGATAAAGATCCCTTCGTCAGGTAAATGAACAATATCATTGTTACTTCCTTTTTCTTTACACTTTCATTTTGACCACCAGACCAATATAAACACTATGTTTCAAGCAAATTATAAAACTTTTTGTCTATTTTTTTTTTTTTGAGATATAGAGCCCTCTTTTATAGGTTATTTCCTATAACTGCAACATAAAAAAGGGGAACCACTCTAATTGACTGATAAATTATTTATTTATTTTCCCATTAAACTAACAGTAAACCCTAACCCCGTCTTCTTTTTTCCTAGTAGATCAAATAACTAAAATAATTTATCAGTCAATCAGAGTGGTTCCCCTTTTTATGTTGGTTATAGGAAATAACCCTTCTACAACTGCATGAATATGAAATGCCCCCCCCCCAATTTTTACATTTACAACTGCATGCATGTAAAATACCTCCCCCCATTGTTACTGTTCCAATAAATATATTTTTGTTTTGTTTTTTTCAGATAAATTTACACGTAATATCCAGCTGTTATTATCGATTGCACCTCCACATCACAACTGAAACAAGACAAATCTGGTGCTTAGTGGAAGACAAAAGAAAAAAAAAACATTTTCTCATACATTTTTTTTTTTTTTAAACAATTCATCAAAATAATAATTTTCTAATTAAGATTCTTTTAAAATTTTTATCATTGACAATTCATCTTCATTTATAATGTGAAAATTCAATTCATTAGTGAACAAATTTATAAAATGTCCAAATAGGAACTCTTCAAATCGAAGATAAAAAAAAACACTTCAAATCGAAGAATAAAAAAAAAAAAAAAAAAGCTTTATCCAGCAAAAATTAGTCTATAAAGATTGTGCAATAAGTTTACTTGGAAAATACAGGGTGTCCCCCCAAAATTTGATCTTTTCATAAACATAAAATGATGTCAAATTTTTTGGGGGGACACCCTGTATATGCAAAATTTCAGACAGTGTTTTTAAGCAAAAAATGATCTTATGTTACTGAGAAATTTACACTCATATAGATTTTTGCTATCATTATTCAAGGCAAACGATTCTCTCAAGCAAAAAACAATTTACATTTGTTATTTCTCATTAAATCTATACAACTGATTTTATATATTTTTCATCTCACTATATATTGTCAGCGGTTTGATGATACTCATAGGTATACACTGATACCTGTGAGTAGAAATAGATCTATGACCGATTTTAAGCTTATTCTTTACTAATTATATATATATATATAATGTACATATATTTTCACAGAATAGACAGGCGTAAAACAAAACTTGTAAAATGCTCAATGAATATTATTTTTTTGGTAAAGATATGACATATTCTGGTAAATAGAGGTGGTGACTTTTGAAGCAATATATGGGTGGGTGGGGGTTGTGAAAATGCATTATTATATACAACAAATAAATGTTTGAATTTGTTTGCTGAAAAATCAAATTAGTTTATTGATGATTATCAATCAATCAGTTTATTCTTCCTTTGATTTTTGACTGCTGCTGCTACTAATTAATTTTTTTTTTGTCTTCATCTCAGAGCAAAAATTATTACATCTGACCCCCAATAAAAAAGGTAGTTCTGAATTCCTGAAGCATAATAAATTTTATAGATAACTTGAACTACATAGAACATTGTCTCAACTTTCCAATGGCATTATCATTTTGTTAGATAATTCAAATTCACATCTAAATTAATTCATTGTTAATTGTTGAGTGTTTATACACAGACTTCATTCATGAATTCCAATGACTTATTTTATTCTTGTTTATATTCAAGTGTGATTATATGTCATTTTATTTCTCTGAATTTTTGAGATGAGGCTTGATAATTAAAATTATTTGGATTCTTCTTTTAATCTTTATTGTGATCTGTACAATGTTTTCGCTGACCCCAGTTATGGTTAGCAGAATGAAAACAGGATACCCAGTGGATTAAATAATGGGTTGAGTTTAAAGTTCTGTGATGGCTCCCGATTATGTCAAGAAATACCTGAAGAAGGCCGGAGGGCATATCGGCTGAAACATTGTACAGATAATGAAGATGTGGACAATAGTCTGTATAATACTATATGTCATTTTGTTGTGAATACAACAAAGGACTATATGAAGAAGCTGCATCGGTGATTTAGCATACCCATAATATAACAGAAAACCAACAAAGCCTGGTGGTATAGTAAGATATTGCTTGGTGCTCTGGGTTAGTAATAATTATGTTTATACACTGACTTCATTCACAAATTTCACAGAAATTCTATTCTTATTTGTGTGAATTTTTGAGATGAGGCTTGATAATTTGTATTATGATTTTTCGGACTGTTGTCCTTATCTTTATTGTTAAATGTGTCCAATGTTAAGTTGTTTACAATGCACCTGTAGTAAGAAGTGATGTTTTAAGTAACGTTGTCCCTTGTACATTTATAACCGATATAAGGGACGTAACTCCTACAAAGACAAGTCCGAAAAATCTAAATAATACAAATGTTATTCTTGTTTATATTCAATATTGTGAATACAACAAAAGAGGCTGCATTATTGATCTAGCATTACCATGATACAACAGAAAAAAACCCAACAAAGCCTGGTGATATAGTAAGATACTGCTGGGTGCTTTGGGTTAGTAGTAATCATACTTTAGCCTTGAATCTATGCCCAACCCCAGAGTTATCATTTAATGAAGGCTTTGTTGGCCACACAGCTGTGTGTATGTGTGTGTATATATATATATATCACACAAGCAGGTTGCGATACAAGGTCAATTTCTTAATTGGAGTTTAACAGGTTTGAATTCATAATTTTCCTTCTCCTAGACTGGTTGCCTTATGAATTGCCCAGTCTATCCTATTATTTACTGATAGCTGGAGAGAGAATAATTAGATTCATACCTTTCCCAAGGATATTAGCACTAAGTGATTTGAACTTGGGTCACTGGGTCCATTTCCTATATTGATAACCATTACACCATGCACTCTATGTGTGTGTGTGTATATATACATACACACTATATATATATATATATATATATATAATCTTATTATAATGGAGATTGTGTGTTTTTCTGTCTGTAACCGAAACTATATTACTACTCAAGTCACAATTCCATTTTTTATTGACATCACAATCTCAATGATTTTATTTTTTATTTAAATCTCAATTATTAATAAAATTGTTTTATATTATTAATGCTGTTGGCCATATCCACATGCTAATAACATGCAATTATATTTATATATACACGAAAATAACGGTTTACAGTGTGAACGGGGAAGGCTAATTTGCATATTGATATCAAAAATGTGATTTTAATAAATATGTGCTTAGTATTATTGATTTCTAACTGTTTGGTTTTATTTTAATGAATATAAGCAAAAATCTCTTCAATAAATCTTAAATGAAATCCCTTAACAAGAAGAAATAACTGTAATTTTATTCTTTACTTCCTCTTTTAACTAAATACTTAAATTAGAAAAAATAACAATGAAAGACCAGAGTGATGGAAGTGTAAGTTTCAGTTGTTCTATTTTTCGATTATACCCCCTCTCTGTTTCAAATCTTTTTATCTGCATTCTTATTTAATTTCATTAGCCTTTCTAATTTAATACAATATTTTATTACATTAAAACTTAAATACTTGCACCCCGGAGGGTGCATATATTTGCTAGTATATATAATGTTATGTTATGGTATTATGGGGTCCACATATGATTCTTTGTCAGGATATCTGATGACTATATATAAGGGCCAGATTAGCTCAGTCGGTAGAGCGTTCCTAGTTCGATACCGGTCCTCGCCAATTCAGCGTATGAGTAGCACAGGGATCTGTGCGGTAAAGTAAGGAGCTGATGGTAGGTGTAGCGCTCCACCTCAGAAGCAAAAACAATCTCCTTGGTCTAGCGCAAGTGAAAAGGGGATAGACTCCCTCACTGATTGGCTGATACCTACATTAGGCCGCCCCGACAACTTTATCTTTTATATATAAGGAAAAAAAATTTTGCTTGTTTAAGCAGCAAGAAATGCTTCTAAAACAACCAATTTTTTAAGAATTATATATATATATATATATATATATATTAAAGAATGGATACAATAGAAACCTACTCGAGTTTCACCATAAGGAAAATCCACTGAATTAATCGAGGTACCGATTAATTGCAGCCGATCACAATCGGTACCTCAATTAATTTAGTGGATTTAACCCTGAAGATCCTAATGGTGAAACTCGAGTAGGTTTCTATTGTATCCATTTTTTAATAAATTTGCTCTACTTTGTATTGAGCACTTTGTATTTCCCCTGAATTTTGCACCTCCAATGACCGTGCCCATATTCACCGGTAAGTGATAATAAACATAATTATCTTTATAAATACATACATATATAAAATAATAAAATAAAACATTCATATATATATATAATATATAAGTAAAAAGAAAGGAAATTAATCCGACAATATGAGTAAGAAAAGGTGGAATGAAAACATCACACAATGCTGTTAAAGAAGAAAACAATTTATAATATAATCATAGCTGATATTGATCAATATTTCGATTTTACAAAAATCATCATCAGAGCTCATTAACTCCCGTAGTTGTTTGGGTCGGAGAGGAAAGTTAAAATGAGTTTACAAAACAAAAACCTTAATACATATATATATATATATATATATATATATATTCATCAGATATAATATAATATAAAATTGAAATAGTAATTGGAAATAAGATTCTTCATATTAAAGTCATTTGAATTCCTGAGATGAGGAATTATCATTATTATACACTGATGTACTCAGCCATTGTTTCTTATAATGTTGCCTAATTCATCCCTGAAGTAGTAATAGCCAAAACATGACAATAACAATCAAAATGAGAACACTAGTCAGAGTTCATCTGTGGATTATAAAAATTCATTTAGGCCAAAAATAATCTCTTTAAAAATAAACTAAATACTTAGGGAAGAAATATTTTCAACCAAAGATGAAGATAAAGTCTTTTAGAATCTAAAGAATTTATAAATCTTAAATCTTTCTTCACCAATAAAGCAATTCAATGTTCTTTTTGGGGTGGGGGCATTGGAGACTTATTATTTTTTTTTTTTTCTTATAGATCACTAATTAGTAGTGACAACCCCAAGCGGATTTAACAGATTTGAATTCACAGTTTTCCTTCTCCAAGACTGGTTGCCTAAACAAGGTTAAAAAGCCCAGTCTGCCATAGCTGGAGGGAGAGTAGTTGGATTCATACCTTTCCCAAGTGTATTAGCACTATGTGAACTGTAGTTAATAAAACTAAATTCTCTTCTTTCTGTTAATATAATGAAACATTAAGATGGCTGACCCTATTTTCAAGAGACTCATTTCAATATAAAAATATATTTCTTTGATAAGTGCAAAGTAAATTTGGATATTTGACAATATTTCTAAGAGGGTAAACTGTAGAAACAAATATATTACTTAGTCAAATGTCCTAATACTGTGTTTCCCTGAAAATAAAACAGTAAAACTTAATTTTCCTTCTCCCAAATATAACACTAGGGCTTATTTTCGGGGGATATCTTATTCTTCATATATTGAAAAATGACATTACGAAGAGGAGTGTTTGTGAAGAATGTTTATTTCTTTTGTCTGTCTGCCACTCTCAACTAGGGCTTATTTTAAGGGAGGGGGCTTATATTAAAATCATCCTAGGTCTTATTTTCAGGGAAACACAGTATATGCAAATGTTTTTGATGGACACTAAAAGATTGAATATATTTTAAAAAGGATAAAATATAAATAAAAAAATCATTTGGACAAATTTACATTTTGTATTTAAAACTATTTTTTCTTAATTCTGAAACTAATGTTTTTAGCATTTCAATTCATCAACGTTTTCAGTCACTTTTGTTAAACACATTCATTACTCCAGATTAAAAAAAAAACAATTTATTAAAATGAATCAGACTTGTGTGTTATTTTTTTAAAATATAATCATTTCATTTTTTCATTTCAGGTTTACAAATTTATCTATGTTACTAAAAAATTTTAATTATATTTGCTAGTTTGAATTCAGAGTTTTCCTTCTCCTAGACTAGTTGCCATACCTACTATTTACCCATAGCTGGGGGGAGAGAAGAGATGGATTCATATTTATCTATATTACTTTGTTTCTATCTATCTACCTTGGTCATCCCTTTATTATCTATTCTTTTTTAATGTCTTGTTTTTAATTTAAATAAACAAGAATTACAACAAAAAAAAAAAAGAACCGACCTCCCCCAAATACATTTACTTGTCGAAAATATCTATCTATCTCAGTCTGTTCAAAACTATTTAAACATGAAATATGACAAATTTCTATAAATAAACAAGAAAAATAGGTAATTTATGAGTTTGTTTAATGTTTTTTCTTTTGAATGGGAAAAATTTTTTCAAGAAAATATTAATTTTTCTGCAAGTTTCATTGTGTTAAATTACCCTATTAGATTATTTAAATAGCTTTTTAATTCATATAAATTTTATTTTGTTCTTTAAAAATTAAATAAAGTTATGCAATTAATTTAATGCGTACTTTGAATCCATAAGACTAAACCGGAAGTAGGTTTGTTTACATTTATTTTCAAAAATGTAAAAACCACGGTTTGATTTTATTTGGTCTATTAGATTATTTAAATAACTTTTTAATTTTAATTTATATAAATTTTATCTTGTTCTTTAAAAATCAAATCTAAAATTTTTGTTTTTAATTTTTTTTTCTCTCTTTCAATAGATTATTATCGATTGCACACCTATCTATCAGATTGTAAAAAAAAAAAATTCTAAAAAAGTTCTTTATTTTTTGAGTTTTCAGGGGTGCTCATTTCCCCATATAAGTTTATAGTAAATCGATCCCCCATATCGGAACCGCTCTATCTTAACAGTTAGGCTGAATTTGCACAAAGGTGTCAAAATTAAGGTGACACAGAAAAAACAGAACCCACAAATTTTGTAATAAAACTTAATCTTAACTAGGGGGGTTAGGGTTCGTGTTGGGGTTTAAGGTTAATTTAATGGGAAAATAAATAATTTGGATTCTGTTTTTTGGGGCCGCCCTAACTTTTTGACACCTTTGCGCAAGTTCAGTTCGAGCGGTTCCGATATGGGGGATTGATTTACTATAAACTTATACCGGGAAATGAGTACCCCTGAAAACTCAAAAAATAAAGAACTTTTTAGAATTTTTTTTTTACAGTCTGATAGATTGGTGTGTACTCGATAATAATCCATTGAAGGAAAAATAAATAAAGAAATTAAAAAAATAATTTTTTAGCGGTTCCGATATGGGGGATCGATTTATGATAAACTTATATGGGGAAATATACACCTGAAGTACTTAGACGACGGACTCGCCTAATACTCACGTGACCTTACTATATAACAAAAACATTAATTTTCTTTACAATTGTCCCTTTGGCATTTAACAGTTATTCCAGTGAGTTTTCCATTGGTGAAAGCACCTCTAAAACTCCTCTTTTGATACGGTGTGAAGCTTCGGAGGACATTAAAAGAAATATGAATGCATAGCTTCTATTAAACAAGAAAGTAATTCTATCCATCCTGGCACAACACCATGAAGCCAAAAGGTCCCGAAGAAAATGGCAGCAACAAAGCACTGGCACAGCCTTTTTAGGTGACATCTGAATGTTTTTTGAACATTGGACTTTACAGTCACAGGAGGCGCTGTAACTTCAGGGGCACAAAAACTACATTATAGTCTTCAGAGATTGCAATGCCAATGAAAATTCTATAATTATTAGAGGTGCATGTGGTGTAATGGTTATCAGTGTAGAAAGTGGACTATGGTACCAGAGTTCAAATCCTGAACAAACCTGTTTGCATTTCTCATAGCTAATGCTGATACCCTCGGGAAAGGTATGAATCCGACTATATAATAGGGCAAACTGGGTTCTTTAACATTGGTATGGCAACTGGTCTAGGAGAATGAAACTGAATTTAAACTAGACCTGGAGAGGGATGGACTCTACCAGGTTATTCCTGCCCAAGACATGTTACATCTATAGCACCCCCACAACTAAAACAGGTTACAGAATAAGTATATATATATATAAATATATACTAGACGTTGGGTCACCCATTCAGCTCTGGGTAGATAATTGAGATTAAGGAAAAGTGAGTTGGAAAAGTGAGTTTGCAAAGCAAATAAAATTTTTTAAAATAAATAAATACGTCCGGATAAAACATTAAAATCATTTTGTAAGCTTTCTAAGAAAGGGAATGTTTGACCTAATTTAGGCTACTGGTTGCTGCTTGTGAAATTTAACATAGAAATACATTTCAAATTCTCCCGTGTGTGTGTGTCTCTGTCTGTCTCATTATATAACAAGGAGGTAACCAAGAGATACATAGAGGGGAAGAAAGTCATAGGCAGAAAGTAAATTAAGAAATTAGTCAGTTTTTGACTTAATTGCAAATTACAACTAATTAGAATCAATTAAAACAGAATTTTTTCAAACATAATTCAATCCTAAAAGTAAGGAATAATTTAGTATTATTTTCATGTCATTAAACTAAACAGTAAAAAAGCCTTTAGGAGACAAAAGTTGATTTGCTCAGCTTTAATATAATAATAGTCATGAATTTAAAAAAAAAATTGTTACTGGACTCATACGAAGGATGAAATAAATATATGTAAAAAGTATTAAAAAATTTGATATTAAAAAAATCAAACAAACTAAGATTAATGGGTCTTCTTACCTTTTTGAGATTCTGTGTAGAAATGATTTGAATGAATATTGTATCAACTTTTGTCTGTTGAGTTTCTGGTTTAGGTGTGATTAGGGTTATATTTAAATTAGAGATGACACAAAATCAAATGAAAGGTTTAAAAATAAATTAATTATTAATTAAAGAAGAATATAGATTATATATTTAATTTTAAACTAATGAGTGATTAGAGAAACATAGTTAATAGTATAACAAATTATTAATTTTTGATTTTTATAAAAAAAATTTTTCACCATGTAAAAAATAAATAAATGGAATAAATCAAATGAAAAATAAGATGTAATGTTTCTATTATCATTTTATATTATTAATTATAAACTAGACTGAGTGTAACTTTAAGGGAAAATTTAATTTTAGGAGTTAATTATGTATAATGATAAATACTATTTATTATTATTATTAGAGATCTAATAGATATTCTGGTAATATTCCCAATAGTGTTCTCCTAGAACTTATTAACTTTGGAAATAAGATAGAATATGTAAATAGTTGATTAGTGATGGAATTTATTTATGAAGGGAAAAGAAACTTGTGTTTATATATATATATATATATATATATATATATATATATATATATGTGTGTGTTATTTCCTATAAATCTAACATGATCAAAGGGGAACCACTCTTGACTGATAAATTATTTATTTATTCATCTAGGAAAAAAGATGGGGTTAGGGTTAGTTTAATGGGAAATAAATAATAATAATGTTAGACTTATAGGAAATAATATATATATATATATGGAGAAAAAGACAAACACAGGATATTAACATCCCATGTTTGTCCACTTTTCTCCACATACTGTCGGATTAACCTCCTCACATTTATATATATATATATATGTATATGTATGTATGTATTAGTTCTATGAAATATGAAGAAAAGTACTTGCCTTGTTCCTTGTCTTGGTGGGGTGGGGTGTAGTGGAGCTCTTCTTTCTTACCATACAACAAAAAAACAAATTCTTGAATACACAAAGACTGTATTTGGGGAATCTAACCCTGCATATTTTAAGGAGTTATGTCCCTTGGATTTCATTACCCTATTTACTGGGCATGAACAAAATTTCGTTTCCCATTTCTTTACATTTTTATTAAAAATTAAAAATTGTAAATTGTCTCTTATTTTGATTCTTTTCCTTAAAAATATAGCCTAAACTGTCATATAAAAAAATTCTATTAATTTCTTAATCATAACAAATGAAATAAATCACGTTAAAAAATGAAAAATATTACGGATTTTAATATATAAAATTCTACCATTTTAAAAACTAAAACAATTTTTACCTGTCATTGCTTTTTTTAAAAATATATATTTTTAATATATTTTATATATATTTTTAATATATTTTATATATATTATTTATATAATAATATATTTATAATATGTAATAATAATATTTATGTATTAATTTATATTATTTATATATCATTTTTTATATTCATTTTATGTATAATACATGACTCAGTAAGTCCCAGGCCTAACTAATAAGACTACTTTTAGGCAAAATTCAACTTTATTCATCAACATAGTCTCCTACACACAGATTTCAATGCTTCTCTAACAATTCGATGCCTTTTTTGTAGAACGATTTGTCTTTGGCCTCAAAATATGCCTCAGTTTCCGATATCACTTCTTCATTGGACCCAAATCTCTTTCCCTGGAGCATTCTTTTGAGGTCTGCAAACAGCCAGTAGTCGCCAGGGAGCAGATCTGGAGAGTAGGGTGGGTGCAGAAGCAATTCGAAGAGCAATTCATGTAGTTTTGCCATCGTTGCGATCAAATTGTGACATGGTTCATCGTCTTGTTGAAAGAGCACTTTTTTCTTCATCGATTGTGGTGTTTTTTTGCGATTTCTTCCTTCAAATGCACCAATAATGTTATATAATATTCGCTATTGATGGTTCTTCCATTATCAAGGCAATCAATGAACCTTGCACATCCCAAAATACATAGGGAAGATCTTCCAGGCTTGAAGGTGTGATGGTGTATTTCTTCAGCGTTGTCTTAATATTTGGTCTTTAACTGTTTTGGGGGGCCTCCTGTCCTTCACGTGCCATCTGCAGTTTCACTATAAAGTATTTTACGGGAGAGTCTGCCTGTAGGCATGTGGATGGTGTAACCCAACCATCACAGTTGGTGATGCAATAGGATGGTTTCAGTTGGGTCAATGCGTGCTCGGCTTCGAATTTCCGAGTGGGCCATTTTGTGTTACCACTTTATGCGTTGGAGGCAGTTGATGTGGAATGCCTCCAGTTTCTTCAGGTGTTTGTGATACAACACCCATGACTCATTTCCATATAAGAGTATGGACAGGTATACAGCTTTATGTACAGAGATATTAGTATTGATGGTAAGATCTCTGTTCATGAACACTTTTTCAAAGAGTAGGTATACCTTAGATGGGTTTACCAGAGCCTAATAGTTTCATAATTCTTGCAGTCTCTGTAATCACTCTGATGTTCTTAGACAGCTGTGTATAAATAGTCCTGGACCATCGCATTTACTCTATGCAAGGTATGCCAGGCTTGTCCACAACAACATTGTTTTTTATTGGTTACATGTAATAAAACATAGTAACTTGTATGTCTTATAATTCTATTT
The DNA here is from genome assembly GCA_023376005.1 of Doryteuthis pealeii. NCBI lineage: Eukaryota > Metazoa > Mollusca > Cephalopoda > Myopsida > Loliginidae > Doryteuthis > Doryteuthis pealeii. Next base: position 89,659,069 of record CM042156.1, on the reverse strand, counting down.
GTATACCTCAGCCTGGTATACCCATCCCAACAAATAATCCAACAACAGCAGTAATTTTGAACTTTAAGTGACTCAATTCCTACCATAAAATGGTACTTGTGCATTATTTGAACTGAACTTAATTATTATTAAAAAGACATTTTATGATATTTTGGAGTTAAAAAACATGCATTAAAATGGATTTGAAAAGCGTTTTCTTTGTATAAAATACGTTGAATGAAAATGGCTGCCATTGTGTACAAGCTTCCTCTCGAAAAAGAACAAAGGGACTTAACTCTCAAAGTTATGAGAGTTACGTCCCTGTAATACTTAAATAAGAGTGAAGTCCCTTTGTTCATTTTCTGAGAAGAAGCTTGTAAACAATGACAGCCATCTTTGATTCAACCTAATTTTCACAGAGAAAACACAACGCTTTTCAAATTTACTCCAAAATATCATAAAATGTCTTTTTAATAACAATTAAGTTAATTTCAAATAATGTGCAAGTACAATTTTATGGTAGGAATTTAGTCACTTAAAGTTCAAGATTACCACAACAGCTGCCTATGCATCCATTTGATCGACCAGAGGCTAAAATAGAATTCATAGAAAAAAAAAAAAAAACCCAAAAAACAAACAAACTGAAAATGAAAGAAAAACAAAGTGAATAAAACTGTGAATGTTTTAAGGAGAGCTTTAATGCCAAAGAAATAAATCTTCTCTGTAGCATTTTTTGCTGTAGAAAGTTGAAGATGTCAAGAATAAGCCAACACCTGGAGGATTGGAATGAATTTCAGCGGAGAAAGAACAAAGAAATCCAAAATAGAGAATCTCTGGAGGGTGGGGGGTTTGGAAAAAAGAGATTGGAGGTTGGGGTGGGGGGTTCAAGGATGACAAGATGAAAAAGAGTAAGTGGGAGAAGAGAAGAAAAAAAAGAACAAAAAAAATGGTAGAAAAAACAAAATGGCTGCTTTTTGCCTGCAAAATAGTTTCTCAAGTATTGGCAACAACAACAACAATAATAATAATAAACCATAATAATAATAATAATAATAATAAAGGTGCTGTTGGTAAGTAGTTGTGTTATCAATGGGCACAAATTGACTAAGGCAAGGACTTTTTTTTCTCAAAGTGTGTGTAGGAGGGAGGGGGGTGGTAAGAGAAAGGAAAATATAACAACATAAAACAACTTTAAACTATGGCTATTTGGGGTTTTTTTTATATAGATATTAAGATAAAAATATTTCTCAGAGATTAAATCTAAAGTTGTTTTTTTTTTTTTTTGAATATTAAAAAAAAAAAAAAAAAAAAAAATCTTCCTCAGAGTTTAAATCTAAGGTTATCCCTCATCTTCATTGCAGATGTGAAAAATAAATAAAATAACTATCAATTTAGAGTAGTGGAATTAAACGGCTTACAGAGGATCTTTCATTCTGTGTTTAATCAAAGAAAAAAACAAAAACAAAGAAAATTTGGGAGAGGTCATCTCTAAAAAAATGGCAATTGCTTCCATCACAGTTAATGGGATTTAAGGCAACAGAAATAGTAAAAGAGGTTGAAATCATACACACTTCATTTGCACAAGAATTTACTATTTAATCTTAATTAGAAGAAAGAAACAATGAAAAAAAAAAAGAAGCTTTGCATCTTTTTTTTCTAGCCAATATTTTTTTTCTCTTAATAAATTTTAATCAAAGTTTTAGAATTGATTAAAATCCAAGTATTAACTTTTAACCTGACAAAGTTTGTAGCAGATTTTTTGAAAGACTATCAAACATCAATTTTGTATCACAAAGGACATTTGGATGTTGCCCAGTAAATTTCAATTTGAAAATTGATAAAAAAAAAATAAAAATACCTATTTTTATTATATTTTATTTTAAAAAAAATTAAAGTTAAAGTTGGAAAAGAAATAGTTATTTAAACCATATAGTAATATCCTAAGAATTAAGTTTGGAAAAAAAAGAAGATTATTCAAATTTCAAACATTGCAATAAAGACATTTGATAAAACTTAGTTTTTTTTTTTTTGGTACAAGGCTAAAATTAGGGTGGGATATGACACTAACATTGGTCTATTACAAAAAGAGCTTTCTAAACAATAATAGTGTTGTGGAAGACTTGAAGGTTTTCAAGTCTCAGGAAACCCCTGCATAAAAATGATTATTATACCTATTTCTCTAATATATATATTTTTTTATTGTAGTTCACATGGTAAACATAATAATTTTTTTCAAAAAAACTAGTTAAAACACCCCCAAGAAACAACCTCCTTTTTGTCAATGAAAAAAGAAAAGAAAAAATCCGACTGCTCGTTTATGAGACCTCACATTGAGGTATTTATTCACAAAAAATATAATTTTTAAAAATAAAAGAGGTTGAAGCTTTTATTATAATAACCAAGGATTTTCCAACAATATGCCGTATCTCAAGAGTAAATTTATGAATATAAAATTAAACAGAAATGATTAAAAAATACATTAGCCTATTTTTTACTGTTTCTCATGGAACCACTCATGATTTCTTGTGGAACCTTAGGGTTCTGTGGAACATCACTTAAGAAACACTGCTCTATAGTGAAAGTCAGTGTTATGTTTCTAACAATTTTCATTTAGAAGAAAATAAGAGGCCAATAAGTTATAGTTACTTTGATTTAACATTACAAAAATCATTTTGTAATGGACTGTTATGGTGTACTTATTTAATATTATTCAAAATATTAATATTCATCTTAATAGTATATTTTTCATGTTGCAATGCAATCATATTTAGTTAGGACCATAGAATATTTTTTAACTTTTACAATTAAAAGTACGAATAAATTTTCCTTTATAGAATAGTTTAGGATTTATATTTCTAGGGGACATATAGAATATTTATAATATGGACCCGAGTAATTTGAATTTGTTTTATTTTTCCTCGGATGCCATTTACAAATTAAATCCATTACAGAAAGATTATTGTAGATGGATTAATTTATAATTAAAGTTATCTCCCTTGAATCAAATGTATAATTCCATTTATCTCCCTTGGATCATAGATTTATAATTCCAGTTATCTCCCTTGACTCAAAATAAAATTATTTTATTTTTTCCTCCCATTCTTCTATTTAGTATCATGAGTTCAGAGACGAATTAAAAAAAATGTTTTTCAAGAAAAAACATTGGTCATGAAACTAAAAAAAAAGAAAAAGTTCAATCCATGTTTTTGGATGTTAGTTTTATTATTGAAAATATTAGTATTAAATATAGAGGTAAGAAAAAAAAGTGAACTGTATTGAATCTATCTAAAAACAACAAAAAAGTGTTGGAAAAAGCTAATTTTTTTTTGTGGGAAAATGGTTCAGTCTAAGGAGCCCTACCCCCCAAAAGTGAAAGACTATTTTCATTGTTCGTATAGAACATGAAATACCTTGGTTAGATTATGTAGAAATCGGGAACAAAAAAAAAAAAGAAGAAAAGATCAGCACCCAAATTATCACAATCCTTGACTTGCCAATATACAAGGAAGAAACTTTCATTAATAGTTAAAAAAATATAAAAAAAAGATTGATTTCATGTTTAATTTAAGATCCTTGCCAAAGACAGTTTCTACCAATATAATAACCAACTACGAGTGGGCAGGCTCTCTTCCAAAGTTAAAAGAATTCATTGTTTTTTTTTTTTAGTTCACAATCAACACTTAATATTATAGTTAAAAAAATTAACAGATAAATAGTTTTACAGAAATGAAGGAAAGAAAAAAGCATATTCAACAGAATGAAAAATCTTTTTTTTTTTCATCAATTTTTTTTTTTTTTACACCTTAAAATGATTGGTGTCAAGAAATAGGAAAGTTTTAAATTCAAAATTTTTTTTTGTTTTTTTAAAGTGGGGTTGGGAAAAGAAAATTTTTTTTAGTGGGGGTAGGGAAAAGAAATTTTTTTTTTAGTGGGGGTCAGGGAAAGAATTTTTTTTTTTCAAAGTGGAGTTGGGTAAAGAAAAAGTCAACATTTCTTTTTGACAATGACTGTAGAGTGAAAATTTTAAAAGTGTGATAGGCTTGGTACAAGGTGTTGCACACAGGCACCATGGAGGAATGGTAAAGAAAGATTTACAAAAAATTCCATCTTAGATTATCAAGACTTTTTCGTTAGACATGGAAAGAAAAAAATAAAACCAGAAAGTCACTTGGAGTGCACCCTTCAGGGGCTATTTTTTTTTTAAATCTTTTTTTTTTTTTTGGTGGGGGGAAGCTTTTTGGAGACAGATATAGTAGACATGAATTTATGTCTTCTCATGTGCACAAATAATTAAAAAAATGAACAGGAAATTTGTATCATGCATGTGCAAAAGCAAACATAAGAATGAGATATGACAGATTTACTTCACAACTGGATTTTTTCATTTTTTTTTTTGTGTGCATATCGGATAAAAAGGTATTAAATACAAGGAGCTATAATTTGGAAAAGAAATATCTGCAGTCCAGATTAAAACCACAGTAACCTGAAGCCAAACATTTTTAAAACTTACTTTTTAGATGCAAGTATCATTGGGGAATGAGAAAATAGAAATTTAGTTTAAGAAATCGAATTGTAGTTTAGAAAAACTTTTCTTGCTCCCCAATCATCGGAAAAATAAGGTCTAAAAAAAGTTTGGATTTGGGTTACCCTTATATGTTTTTAACCTGGACTGAAAATTTGGAAAAGAAATATATGCCAATTGGTGGCCAAGTCAGACCAAAATATATCAAGAAATTTGGTTTAAAAAGCTTCTTAGACACTGAATGAAGTACGCAGCAGTTTTTAACCATCAGGAAAAAAATGTTCAAATCAATTGATATACATCCAGTCACTGTTATGAGAATGAAAATTTGGAGGAAGCACAAACAGGTTTCAATAGACATCTTTTTTTTGTGTGTGTCTTCTTTTTAATATAAATCCACGCGTTCATTCAAATTATTTAAAAGTTTATGCCATTTTTTTTCTTTGCATTGAGATTAAACTCTTTTAATCATCCTACATTATCAAATTCTGAATGTGAAAAAAAAAAAAAAAAAAAAATCAGGAATTAAGATTTGAATTAAAGAAAATTATTAAGGAATTAAGATCCATAGTTTGACTACATGTAAATCTTTTTAAAATTTTAAAACTTATATTAAATCATACATGATAATTTCATATTCAAAAGTTGATTCATTCCTCAAATGAGAAGTATGACAGTTAAGGCTGGAGGCAGCCATCTTGGTATGGCTGAAGAGAAAGAAGCGATCTATCAAGGCTTTTAAAATTAAATATGTTGTAATTTACAAAAAAAAAAAAAAGGATCTTTTTTTTTTTTGCTTATCTACAAATAATAATAATAAAGAAAAATATCCAGTATTTATGTAAACATTTGATAAAGAAAAAAAAAATCCTATTAGCAAATATTGTGGACGAAGATTAACTGAATTAATTTTATGAAATATTCAGAGTTTTTACCAAATTGTTTATACTTGGCTTTTAAATTATTAAATACTTGGAAAAAAGAAAATGTCTGAAACAATGAAATATAAATATAAATACCTGTTCTGCCGTGAAAATTTTTTCTTTTATCAGAAAGCAATTATATCAATTCAAAGTGAGATTTGAATATGTTATTGAAATTAGCAAGGATTTTATTAATGATTAAAAAAAAACAATAAAAACAATCCATAAAAACTAGCAAAGACCTTTTCCGTCTGATCATTTTTTTTTTTTTTAAACAGAAGATGAATGTTAGTGAAAACCATTAGAATTGCAGGTGATCAATATTTGATTAAAAGTTGAGAGTGATTGTTTTTGGCAATAATTATTCGAATCATTTTAATTGAATTATATTTACCAGATTACCCCATCCCCCACCCCGGACCAGCCATAAAAGCAATAGGTGACAAAAGTTTATTTAAACCTCCTGAGTATGGATGGTGCCAATAATAGCTCAGTTCCATCAGCATTCCCCTTTTTTATTTATGGGGCACTCCTGGGATTAACCCTGATCCTTCCCCCCTTTTAGTGCAATGAGACAAGTGCTGTCGTGGAGGGATGGCCACTTAATGATCAACTAACTAACTTTATTTCGAGGGATGCAAACATAGATAAAATCAAATGGAAGATATTTTACTTATAATTACTATCCCCCCCCCCCATCTTGTAAAACAATGTAATAACTTAATTCTACTTCAGTTTATTCTTTGGTATCAAGAAGTTATTTCCATTCACAAAATGCCAAGGATGATGTCATGTGATAGCTATTCAAATCATTTATACTTATATATATATTCATGAAATGAGGCTTGGTATGAATAATTTTGAAATTTTGGATGGTTTTTCTCATCTTTATTTGTATGTATGCAACCATGGATGCATTGTTGAAATTGAAGTTGTGTTTATGTTTTAGATATATGTAGGAATAAACAGCTAAAACACAACTTCAATTTCAACAATACATCCATGGTTGCATACATCCACAACAAAAGATTAAGATAAATATTAGAAGCCAGTGCCATAAGTAACACACCAAATGTTAATTGTAGATCCAGCTTATCTTTATTGTGTATAAACACAACATTCAGGCCACTGTAACCTCAGGCCCTATTCAGATGTTTTCTCAAGAAATCAAATGTGGTTTCTGAGCTTAAGTCATTATCACTTAATTGTCTGAAGATGACTTATTTAAGGTAGTTTAAAAAAAAAAAGACATTTGAACAGAACTCGAGATTACTGTGGCCTGAATGTTGTGTTTATACACAATAAAGATGAGGCGACCGTCCAAAATTCAAAATTCAAAAAATTATTTTATTCAAAAAAGTTATTCTTGGGCACATTTTTTTCCACCAGAAAAAAAAGAAAGCCCAACCCAATTTAATGGAAACCAAAAATCAGCAGGAGTCAAGTACAAAAAACAGAGACCATGAATTTTCTATTCTATTTTCCCAGAATGCAACAGAACATGTAAATGCCGTATTAAAAACAGTCGCAGTTTATATCAATATAAAATAAATCAACAGGTGAAAACAAACAAAAAAACAACAAAAACAAGCAAACCACAAGAGGTCCACATGAAAGTCATGAATATGAAAGAACTATGTAGTATGTAAAATAACATTTTTAGTATGCATACAATCCGTCTCAAAAAAGACCTATTGGCCAGTCTCAAAAACATTATCTCTAATTTATTGTCCTAAAAAAAAAAAATATGAAAAACTCTTCCAAGTTGCTAGTAAATGGGGAAACGAAACACTAAATTAATTTTCATAAATTTAGGCTCAAGAGTGTTTAAAGGGTTAAGCCTTTTGTTATCACATTTTCTAAGATGAATCTAATTTCCTTTCATTCTTTTTAACTTTAGAATTATTTTCTTAAATTATAACTATCAATTTGTGTTCATTTTTTTCTGGTATTGGGTTTAGTGGAACTCTCCTGTGTCAGGAGATAGGAAGTTGAATGATTACCCCCCTTAATGGGCTGGAAAGTTTTCGGTCATTCCAGCTTGTGTGAGGCAACTGAAAGGACCTCTTAGCTCAAGGTTCCTGATGCCAGCTGTTAAGGGACTACAGACCAAACCCCCTCAGTGATAATTTAAATTTAAAAAAGAAACATATCTCTCGTACATGAATAAACATTGAAATGTTAAAATCACTCCAGACTTATTTAATCAAATATTGATTTTCTACAAGAATTCTTTAGATTAAAAAAAAAAAGAAATGAAAAAAAGAAAAAAAGGCTCTCATGTTCATATTGCTTGCTCATGACACAAATATGTCTGAGCTGAAAATTATTATGTAAATTTGAAATGAAATTAAAAGATTTCAATAAATATAATATACAGTGGAACCTCGGTTCTCGAATAACTCTGAAGACAAACAATTCAGGTCTCAGTTGTCAAACAAAAGTCGAGCCAATGAAAATGGAAGTCACGCAAATGCCTGAACGGCTGGTCGAACCTACCCAAGCAGTATCAGTTAGGGTCAGTTGCTACCTTGAATGAGTGTCTGATATTGTTTTTGTGCAAATTCTTTGCTTCGTTTATGTTTATTCTCTATTTTACGACTACTTTAACCCTTATTCATGGATCCTAAGAAAGACAGCAATGAAGCTACCAGAAAGGGAAAGAGGAAAGTTGTGAGAGTAATGATAGAATTCAAAGAGGAGATAATATTTATTAAAGAAAAGTGACAGTATTAGCGAAAGTATAATTTGTGAAAAGGTGATGTGTTATCTATTCTTTAAATACACATATTATATATTATATATAAATATATAACATATTATATATATAACTGTAGGCACATAAATAAACATTTATCTGATGGTCAAGAATGCATAAATCCACTTTACACTATTTTTTATGGGAAATATTGTTTCAGTAGATGAACATAATTTTTGAATGAATTATGTTTAAGAACTCAGGTTCCACTGTATATCAATGGAATTATTGAATGATAAAAAAAAAAGAACATTTAAGTCAACTAGTTTGATATTTTTATATAGTAGCCGTATTCTACTAATACAAACTAAGAAAAGTAAAGTTTGCAGAGTGGCCTTTTGTCGGTATCAGCCAGTTTCTTATGGGGAAATATTGTTTTAGTTTTTTGGTTTGGTTTGTTTTATGGCATATCAACCTCGGTGGGTCATTTAATGCCAACAAAGTTTTGAAATAAATTCATTCTTAATGGATACTCAATTTTTTTTTATAAACACATTTTTCTATTTAACCCATAAATGGGGAAATATTGTTTTAGTTTTCAACCAAATCTGTACTCGAACATATTTTTGGAATGAATTATGTTCGAGAACTGAGGTTCCACTGTATATTAGAATTTAAAAAGAAAATTTGTTTTTTTTTCTTTAACTCTTTATTTACTTAGTTTCTGTTTACAGACATTTTCGTCTGTTGTTCTGTTTGCTGCCATTGTTGTAGGAGATAAAGAGTCAAAATGCAAATATAGGATTCTTAAATTAAATTCCATAAAGAATTTGAAAGAACTGGCACTGACATTGACACACCGTATTTTGCTGACAGAGCTCAATTTAAGGAGCCCTGTGGTGCAGAGAGAGAAAGAGAAAGAGAGAGAGAGAGAGAGAGAGAGAGAAATTGCAAATTTAACTTTTCAATGCCTTCCATCTTTTGTCATTCTCCTGAGTGGGCAACGGACAAAAAAACATGGAGATTAGAAATTTAATAAATTTATCAACAAGGCGTAATCGATCTTTAGGAGGAGTTAAGGAAAAATATTTACCATATATATATATATATATATATATATATATATAATCATGTATATCTTTAGGAGTTAAGGAAAAATGATTACCACATATATATATATATATATGTACTATAATTAAAACTGTAAGGATTTCATGTATGCATTGCATATTTACTGTCTGGATTATAAAAATAAAGAATACTGGTGTTTTTTTTTAAGCTTGAATGAATGGTGACTCTAAGTGTTTAAGTAGATTAATATTTAAGAAATACAGTTGACTTACCCATTAGGTTCAAATTAATACTGTTAAAACGGGTAAGTCAACTAAAGTTCTTAAATATTAATCTACTTAAACACTTAGAGTCACCATTCATTCTTGGTTAAAAAACCCAAAACAAAAAAAAAAAACAGTATTTTTATTTTTCTATAACCCAGACAGTGTATATATATATATAAAGTAAATCGTGTTTTGGTTTTAAAGGAATTGAAAAGGTAATTAAAGGAGAGAATTCAATGTTGGAACGATGAAAGTTGTGAAAATTTTGACACTGAGATAAAATCAAAGAAAAACAAAACAAAAACAAACTTGCCACTGGTCTCATATGAATGAGATTGGGATATTTTTCAAAATGGCCTCAAAAACAAAGGCAGTATAAAACGCTGCAAAAGGCTGCAGCAAATATACAGAAAACAAAATTGATCTAGGCATATATATCTTTATATCTATATCTACTACGTTTCTGGTTATATGTATATGCGTGCGTATATATATATATATATATATGTATGTATATTTACATATTACATGCTAACAAATATAACTCGTTTTTATACAATAACATTGGATTACTGTATAATATCACAAATATTGACTGAGTAAGTAAACAAGTGGGGAACCTTGGAAAGGAAAGGAAAGAAAAATGAATGGGATTTATTGGTAACAGAATAAGTCTATTTTTGGTAATGAGTAAGAAATTGAATTTATTTTAAATCTCTGAAGAAGAAGAAGAGGTTCTGTGTACATTTGCTTTTGGACTGTGCAGCGGTTAAAATAGAATTAATAACGTCTGATAATAAGTTGAACAAAAACATTTTTTTTTTGTCAGGGGTGGGGTTGTTGGTCAACTTTCCAAAAATTGAGAAACTTAAATGAAAAAGATTTCCCATTCAATTATTTTACATTTAACTTTATTTATTAACTAATTCTAACCATGAAATGTTGTCGAATTTGAGCTGCCCAAAAATATTTATTGGGTTGGTTGGATTTTACGGCATACCAATCCTTGTTGGGGTATCTAATGCCGAAAACGTTTTGTTTTATTCATTCTCGATAGGTACTCAATATTATTTTTTATACTCAATTTTTTAAATAAATTTTTTCAAAACTCACTTTCTTCTATTTAACCCATAGATGGGACCCTAACAGGTTCCACCACTCCGGGTCAGAGTGGACCTGAGAGTAATGGTGATGTATTTATTGGGAGTGGTGAAGGACAATTTTTAAGGTTCACTAATGATGTATGTGGGGCGAGGGGGGAAAGATGAATATTGAGTGGGCCAGGTCGAGCTAGCAGGTCATGTGTTTTTGAGGATTTGATATGGCTAGCAAAGCAGACAACATGACTTTTGGCTCCAAATTAATGGAGGACATTGTTTCAATCTGGTAGGCCACTTATTTGCATAGTTCTGTCAGAGATTTTTTTTTCCTTTTGGAGATTTTAAAGACTAAATAATATATCTTAGAAGGAGGATTGTTAAAATAAACAAAGAAAGAATAAGTTTTTTTTTGCAATATCTAAGTGTTAGATATAAGCAAAAAAAAAAAAAAAAAAAAATTGAATTGAAATAAAAAATTACATGCACAAATTTTTACATGGAATTGAACTGAAGAGTTCTAAGGGATTTCTTTAAAAAGCTTTTCATCCCATTTTAGAAAAAAAAAAAATTCATTTTCACATGTATTTGGTGCCTTTTGTCTTCTGCTGTTTCATTAAATTATCTACTTTTATATTTTCCAAATGTTTTGCCTAAAAGCAAACGATCTGTGTCGACCATTTAAAAAAAAAGATAAAAACCAAAATAACAAAAAGAAAGTAATGACTAAACCAAGAGTTATATTAATTTCTATGAATAATATAATAAAATATATAATAATATATTTCAAAATATCGATTTCTTCATATGAAATGAAAAAAAAAAAAAAAAAAAAAAGAATTATTTGGTTCGTTTTTGTTAGGACTATTTTAATAACTGCACCTGAGAAAACTTTCCACAATTCATAAGATTTAATACAAAGATAAAAAAAATAAAAATTAAAAAAAAAAAATTAAAAAAAAAAGAAGCATTTTTAACAAACTTTGCATAAAAATGGCTTAAAAATCAACATTAAAAAATAATTAATTGGTCTATTTAAACATTAATTATAAAATAAACAACCACTTTAATTTTCAAACATTATACAGGAGGGTCTGAAAGTCTTTGTCACACCCTAAATATTCTTTTTTCTGAGGTAAAATAATTGCATAATACAAACTAAAATTCTAAAAATCTAATTTTTAAAGTTTTTTTAGAGGCAAAATAATAACTTATATATTAAATAATGAAAGTTAAAATAATATGTAGGGGTGACAAGACTTTCAAACTACACTGTAGTGATATTTTCAATTCTTAAATAAATTGAGATGCCAGGTTTATTGGTGCTAATTTTGGTCTCTTCTATGCGAGGAAAAAATTAATTTCTGTTAACAAGAAAAGAGCTTATTCTAATTGATAAATTCCAATTTTTTATTATAGAAAAATAAGTATTTTTAAGGAGAAAAAAAACACCATGAAATGATTAAAATTATTTAACTTAGGTATCCATTTGATGCATGTATATCAGGACTTCTTTATTATATATGTAAATAATCATAGAATTTTGAATAGTACAAATATCGACAAGCAAACATTACAGTCTTTCTAGCATATACACATACATACATATATACATATAAGTAAAGTCATCGGGGTGGCCTAAAGTAGGTATCAGCCAGACAGTGAGGGAGTCTATCCCCTTTTAACTAGCACTAGACTAGAGATTATTCTAGTGTCTGAGTTGGAGCGCACACCTACAATCAACTTCTCACTTTTGTGGACACTCTACGACTATATATATATATATATATATATATATATGTATGTATGTATTATTTATGACTCTACATTAATCCACAATTTGACGGACTTTTGAAATAGATAAACATTGATAGAATTACTTTCGGTATTTGTTATATAAGCAAGGTTTTAAAATAAAATATTTTCATCTTTTTTTTTTTATTAAAAAAATAAAAGATCTCAGCAAAAACAAAGTTCACAGAAATTCACTAAATCTTTTCACAACAGAAATCCCCATGGTCCCCTCCAAATGTCCCCTCACTTTGTATCGGCTGAGGGGGTTATTCAAAAGGAAACCAAGGAAATTCACTAATCTACTTACCGAGGTATTTAAGAAAAACTTGAGCCACGAGGGGTGTAGACATTGAAAAGAATGGAGAGAAAGAAAAAGGAAAAAAAAAAAAAAAAATTTAAAAGAAAAATAAAACTCTGGTACTTGTACACTTTGAGGGTCCCCCCGCAAAAAGAATGTTTAGATGTGTTTCCATCTGATAAAGGTGGTTTCTTCAGTTTTAAATTTCAAGGATCATGTACACCTGACATTGATTTGAATTTTTGGTAATTCTTAAAATTAATCCAAGAAAAACAATCAAACATTTCAAGGTGCTATTAATTATTTTCATCATCACCAGCATCAGGCGATTATTAATGTTTATTATTACCATTGTCAAAAGATCATTAAGTTTTATTATTACCATTGTCAAGGGAATTATTAATTTTTTATTATTACCACATTGTCAAGAGAATTATTAAGTTTTATTATTACCATTATCAAGGGATCATTAATTTTTATCATCATCATCAAAGGATTATTGTTATTAATTTTAACTATTTTGATTATGCATGAAAACACTGACCCCCCCCCCAAAAAAAAACTTTGACATTAAAAAAAACCCCAAAAACTTTCTCTTTAATTCATGTTATTAATGTAATCAAGGGATAATTATCCATGAAGTGAGTCTTTCCCCTTTTCACTAGTGTTAGACCAAGGAGACTGTTTTTGGCGTCTGAGGTGGAGCGTCACAACTACCACCAGCTCCTCACTTTACCGCACAGATCTCTGTGCTATTCATACACTGAGTTGGCGAGGGCCAGTATCGACGCTCTACCAACTGAGCTAAGGGTCTCCTTAAAGAAACGGTTACAGCTATTATAATGCTCTACAAAGCAATGGTTTGTTCACCTGACATAAATTTCTTTGACATTGTCGCTGGAGTCCTATAAGAAAATACATTAGCACCATTTATATTACGCTTAGACTACGAATGTCATTAGATCTGACAAAAGGAAAAAGGTTTTACACTAAAAAGGCAAGTAGCAGACTATGCAGATGATCTAGTGCTTCTCACAAATATCAGCCCAAGCCGAATCACTGACAGCAAGAGGCATTGGCCTCTATGTGAACTCGGATAAAACAGAGTTCATGCCTTTTTAACAAGATGCAGACATCTCCACACTGGATGACAAGCCACTCAAATTAGTAAACCAGTTCACATAACTCGGTAGTAATATCTCATCTACAGAAAGCGATGTCAATATACGCATAGGGAAGGCTAGAGAAGACAGCAAGAGGCATTGGCCTCTATGTGAACTCAGATAAAACAGAGTTCATGCCTTTTTAACAAAATGCAGACATCTCCACACTGGATGACAAGCTACTCAAATTAGTAATTCAGGTCACATATCTAGGTAGTAATATCTCATCTGCAGAAAGTGATGTAAATATATGCATAGGAAAGGAATGGATTGTGATAGAGAGATTATCAATCATATGGAAATCTGTTCTGATAAGATTAAATGGGAATTCTTTGAAGCTGTAGTCATGTCAGTGCTACTGTATGGCTGTACCACATGGATTTTAACAAAAGACTTGAAGAAAAAGACTTTAAGAAAAAGCTAGTTGGGAATTATACAAGGATACCGTGTACTGTCTTGAACAAATCTCAGAAGCAGCACCAAACAAAAAAAAGCAGCTGTACAGCCACTTACCGCCTATCACATAATCCATCCAAGTTAGATGAACAAAACATGCTGGATAGTGCTGGAAAAGTAAGGAAAAACTCATAAGTGACATTCTCCTGTGGACACATCAGTGTTGGCTGACCAGCAAAAACTTACATTGATCACCTCCGTGCTGATCCTGGATGTCGTGTAGAGGACTTGCCAGGAACAATGACCAATAGGGACGGGTGGCACGAGAGAGTCATAGGAATCTGTGCTGTCAGCATTTTAATTCAATAAAATTAATAAAAATGTCTATGACTTTGCTTTTCCTTAAAAATTCATTTGTTTTGCCTAAACAATAACTGGATTCTTCCTTTCTTATGGAAGAGGGATAGCCTGGATTTGAATTTGATTGGAGGTTCCTTCTCAAAGTTCTGGGTCACTCAGATGAAGGTGTATGATGTTGCAAGACACAAAATACCTAACGATCTTGGGATACACCTTCACGATTTATTATTTGAAATTTAAAACTAAATATGAAAGCAAAGAAACAACCGACTTTATCTGTCAAGAACACATTTTTACCATGATGTCATAGCTGCATTCTTCTTGGGACCCTCAAATTGAACAAGTACCTAGAACTCTTTCTGGACTTTATAACAAATGTTAACAAATCCCTAAGAACAATTTACATTTTAGTTAAAGCAAACTCCACACACGAAACTCTTACTACTGACGCAACAAATAATATTTCGATATAGACAAAGCATATATAAAGAAAATTATATATATATATATTTCTAAAGCATAATTTTTGAAAATGCAACTACTAAAGCTGGGAATATGTTGGGGGGAGAGGGTTGATTCATTTATAAAAATATTGATGCATATTAAATAGAATTTAGTCGCACAATTTGCACAAGATAAATAGAAACAGATTTGCCACAATTTTTAGAATAAAGTGTCCCATTAACTAATAAATAAAAAAAACAAATGAATAAAAAACTAAAAAAAAAGAAGCAATATAGTTGAATATTGACTTTAATAAATGAACAGTAAGACTTTTATTGAATATTTCTCTGTCCATTTAATCCAGTTAAAGAAATCAGAAAGAGAAATGTTTAATGCAAACACAAATAGAAAATGTGTTTGTTGTTTCTGCTGCTAATAACACTATTATGACTATGTGACTATTATGACTATCACACAACAGAAAATAATAATGGCAACTCGGAATTTTCACAAATTAAACTTAGTCTAAAAGGTTAAAAGCACGGTAAGAGTAAACCAAAGTCAAACTTTTACCAAGTTTTGGTAAATGGGCAACTGTAGTTGTTGTTCTTTGAGGATAAAGGTGTAAGTCTTGTAGTGTATGCATTGGAGGACAAGTCTTGTAGCATGTGTATTGGAGGACCAGGCCTGTAGCGTGTGCATCGGAGTACAAGGCCTGTAGCGTGTGCATCGGAGTACAAGGCCTGTAGCGTGTGCATCGGAGTACAAGTATTGTGGAGTGTGTATTGGAGGACAAGTATTGTGGAGTGTGTATTGGAGGACAAGTATTGTGGAGTGTGTATTGGAGGACAAGCTCTTAATGAGACTTTAACTCACATGCCTTTTTGTCTTGGAGTGAGACTGCTTATTCATATGAACTGTTTTGGTCATTTACCAAAACTTGCATTAGAAAAAGAAGGTCTAAAAAGTTTTGATTTTGATTACCCTTACAGTGCTTTTAATTTGGACTAACTGATTTTTTTCTTATATTAAAATAAATTAAATGTTATTTACTTTAATTTCTAAAAAAAACCCCAAAAAAACAACAACAAAAGATTTAATTGAAATTCAAATATACCTGTGCATCTTTTTATAGGTAAGATAAAAAGTGAGAAAAACTAATAATATTAATTTGGTATCGGCAGGATTAAAAGTCCATTTAATAAATGGAAAAAAAAAATTAATTATTAAATAAACAAACAAAAAAAGTTTTAGAAATCCCAACTTAAACTAGTTATTAGTATTACTAATATTTTCTTATAGTATGAATATGATTAAGTATATATATATATATATATATATATTATATATATATATATATATATATATATAATTTCTTTGTGTTGGTGAGATCAAGGATGGTATGGCCAAAGAGGAGTAAAGAATAAAATTTCTTTTGTATACAAAGAGCAGATTATATATATATTTGTATACAAATTCCTTCCTTTTCTTTGTATATAAAAGAAATTTTATTCTTTACACCTTTTTGGTCCTACCGTTGTTGATTCCACCAACATAAAGAAATTATATATATATATATATATATATATATATATATATATTCTTACAACTTTTAATTTTAGTTACTTTTTCATTGAAATTCACTCAATCATCCATTATTTCTATGACTGTAAAGAACAATGTGAATTGCATTGATTGATTTTAATGGCATATAACCATGTCTGGGGTTATGTTATGCCTAGAGGTTAAAAAAATCACACTTTGTACATTTATATTTTTTGTGTAGTTGTTTAAGAGTTTTATTTTATTTCATGTATATGTTGTTTAAATTTTGATAAATAAATATTTTATTATTCAACATGAAGCCTATTTAATTTTGTTTGCTTAGGATTTGAAATTACTTAGATATTCACATTTCAAATGATGTTAATTTTTTTTCTGGACACCTTGTATATAGGTGTAATAAGTAATTGAAAGTTACCTCCCCTATTTTATTATTACCTCCCCTTTGTGGAACTCTTTTCTGTTTCTATGAGTGCATAAGCTCTCAGTAAACTGTAACATTATTCTAAGTAGAATAAAGCTTTCTTAAGCCTGTGTGTTTGTTTATCATTCCAATGTGTGTGTGTGTAAAAATGTGATAAGAGAAATAAGTGTAATATTTCTATATATATCTTATTATAATGGAGATTGTGTGTTTTTCTGTAACCGAAACTATATCACTACTCCAGTCACTATCCATTTAGTTATCATACATCACATTCTCAATGAATCATTTTTATTTAAGCCTCAATTATTAATAAAATTGTTTTTCATTATTAATACTGCTGGCCATATCTACGTAGTAATGACATGCAATTGTATTTATATGTACAACAAATAGCGGTTTACAGTGTGAACGGCAAGCCTAATTTGCATATTGATATTTAAAATTTGATTTTAATAAATATCTGCTTGGTATTGTTGATTTCTAATTATTTGATTTTATCTTAATGAATATGAGTAAATATCTCGGAGATAAATCTTAAAAGAAATTAATTAACAAAAAGAAATAACTATAATTTTATTCTTTACTTCCTAATTTAACTAAATAGTTAAATTAGAAAAGTTTAGCAATGAAAGACGGGGGCGATGGGAGAGGAAGCTACAGCTGTTATATTTTTCGATTATACCCCTCTCTGTTTCAAATCATTTTATCTGCATTCTTATTTTAGTTTATTTAGACTTTCTGATTTAATACAATATATTATGACATTAATACTTGCACCCGGAGGGTGCATATATTTGCTAGTTATATATAATATATTATAAATTCTATTTCCCTCTGAGTATCTTGTTTAAATTTTGATATATAAATATTTTATTATTCAACATGAAGCCTATTTAATTTTGTTTGCTTAGGACTTGTAATTACTTAGATATTCACATTTCAAATGATAATGTTTTTCTGGACACCCTGTATATTCAATATAAATAATATAGCAATGTTTTCCCTAAAGAAAGAGGAAGAAGAAGGAAAAGAAAATGGCGGAAAACTGTTAAGAAGAGGAAGAAATTTAAAAAAAAAAAAAATGGATGGAGAGCAGAATTCCCTTTAAGTTGCACGACAATACACACAAAAAAATTGTACTGCACAGTTAAATTTAAATGCATGAATTTTGAAAATTTCAGAAAAAAGAAAAAAAAAAGAAGATAAGATAAATAAAATTGTTGAACTAGCAAATGTTGCTCTTTCTCTGACTGTTTTTTTTTTTTTTTTGTCAGAAACTTTAGACGAGAAATCAATGATCGTCTTAAAAGTTTTAAATATTTTTCTGCACGCTCGACTCATTTAGTTGCTAACAAGGTCTTAATGAAAGGCTAAAAAAAATTACAAGGAAAATTGGAAGGGTGGGTGGATGAAAGCTGTTTCTGTAATTTTAATATCCCACACCTCGCACAATCACTTCAGTCTTTTTACTTGTATTATTACTTTCTTTTAGAAATTAGAATTCAATCGTTACAATGTATTAACAAGAATTTGATTAACATCTGAATATATTTCCTGGAATCAAAGATGCACTCCCTTCCCAAGTTAGATGAAAGAAATACTAGACAAAAATTCTTATTCACAAAATGTCCGTCTGTTTGTACCATTAAGTTTCCGCCATCTTTGATCTTATTTCAACCTAATATTTCAGGAATTGTAAGGATCCTCTTTGAAAGAATTTTAAATTGTATTGGATCAAGATTATTCTATATCTTTTTATCTTTTTATCAAAAGATAAATCTACATAGAACATTTACCAATTACAAATATCTTATGAAAATATTTTTGAGGCATTTCATTTCCTAGAGAATTAAAAAAAACATTTTTAAGTGCAAATTTAAGAGGTTTTAGGTTTCCATTATTGTTTTGGTCTGGATTATTCAGCCTAAGTCATACTATCCAGCTTACGAACATCAGTAACCATCTTAAAAGTCTTATGTAACACAGGTAAGTAACGTTTGTAATTAACAATACATTATTAAATGATATTCAATTTAATATCTTGAATTTAAAGACAAGAATTGCATTTTTCTATCCTCTAATCCACAACTAAATAAAATGAGACAGTACAGAAAGAAAGGAAAAAATGTTTAGATTCAGAATAATGCAACAATTAAATTTTAAAAAGCCTGAATATTAGGTTGTTTAAAAATGTCCAATTTTACATCTAAATATGAAATAAAATCACTCATTAATTTTCAAATCCTGTAAACTTTTTGAATTCATTATTTGAACATATTTCAAATAAGATTAACAGTGAATTTGATTTTTTTGATAATTATTCAAATATTTGTAAATCTACCATTTTTGATTTTTAAATTGTCTCTACAACGCCAATGGTTGTACAATTTTTGTCTATTTGCTACAATTAAACTGATGAGTTTATGACTAAAGAGATTTCTTAAAAGAAAACTTTAGATTCATGAAAAAGGTTTTAAGGAAAGACTTCAACATGTTGAAAATAAATGACAATTTTCTGCTTTTGAAAAAACAAAAACAAAACAAAACAAAAAAGACAAATCAGCAGATTAAACCTTTCATCTTTCAAATCCATTTTCCTGGTCTAAAAAAGAGACAGGAATTCATTTTAAAGTTGAATATTTCACTAATAAATATTGGAAACTTTTAACACGCTTTAAATGAAGACACTGGTTTTTGTAAAATTGTTTTTTTTTTCTCCCATCATTAATCCTTTGAATGCCTAGTAGACTTTATAATTATTTACTAAGCTTAGTTGTGGCACAAAAGAAGTATGAGGCACTCAGTGAGAATCTAACTCACAAGTCTGCCCATACATAGGTCAAAAGCTAAAAAAAGAAAAACAACCATAAGAAAACAAAATAAGTTACCTATTGACAAAGAAGTCATCTAGAGATTATTTTGTAAATATATATATATATATATATATATATATATTACTAAATACTAAATAAATAAGTATCTAAATATCTAAATATCTAATTAGATAATTAAACGAAATAATAATAATTACTGAATAGGTAAATACATTTAAATAAATAAGTAAATAATAATAATAGTAAATATTAATTTATTATATATATATGTACATATATTTTTATTGTCCAGTAAAATGGCTGCTGTGACTATGGGGGTAAAGAAAAAGAAGGTTAGTGCATATTTGTTTTCTACTCCAGTTAACTTTTAGGGGTTGAATTGATAGAATTCATCTAATTTTGTTGGAGGAAAAAATTTCTAACATGTCTTCTACATATAGAAGGATGTAAAATAACTAAAATAAAGGACTGAAAAAAAAAAAAAAAAGACTAAAAGGGACGACTTAAAGACAATTCCAGAGTTTTTGAAAATAATTGATAAAAGGAATTAAATAAACATAACAAAAATTAATACCAAGGAATTTTCCCCCCTAATAGCAAACAATTTTTTTTTTTTTAAAGATGGCAGCTACTACATTGATAACTAATGGAGCTCGTTCTATTCTGGCGATTAAAAATATGACAATATATATTTTGTAATTTGTCCTCTTTCATATTGCTTTATATAAAATTTCATTTTGAAAATACACTTGTAAAATAAATTCTCAGAACTGTCAATAAAAATATTTTTTTTTCTGGGATGAGTAAGATAATTCACAACATTTTCACAAGGCAAGAGACAAATAGCAAAAAAGATTACAATGTCTCAATTAGGAATGTACAGTATATATATGTGTGTGTGTGTGTGTGTATGTATGTATGTATGTATATTTTGCTTTTGTTTTTTTGGGGTAATAAATTTCCTTAAGACACAAAATTAATGATAAACTAAAACCACTCTAAGACATGATTGGTTTATACTCAGACATTGTAATGTTTGTTTTTTTGTTTTTTTGCATGAAAATAGATTTGACATTTTAAAATATGAAAAATGGGGCCTTATTTTTACAACATGTAAATCTGCACGGGTAATACTGAAAAATTCTTGGCCTAACCAACAAAGAAATGACTTAGAGTGATGAAACATACATGTCATTCCACATGAAGTTTAACATTTAACTTGTTTCATCCTCAAGTTTATTTAACCATTCAAAATTGGTTGGGCCCAGAACTTTTCAGCAACCTCTTACATAAAATGATCTACAAAGAAAAAAATAAATGAAAGAAGAAAAAAATAAATGAAAGAAGAAAAAAAAAAAAAAAATCGACAAATTTGTTATTACAGGATTCACAACTCTCATGACTTCACAAAATTATCTTTTACTTCACAAAATTATCGGATAAAATTCATTAAGTGGCCCTGAATTTCTCATGCATAGATACAATTCCTTTAAATAGATTGAATAGAGAGAAAATTTTAAAAATATTTTTGTATTATTTAGATTTTTAAAACTATTGTCCTCATCTTTATTCTTACAACAGTGCAAAAAATCTAAATAATACAAATTATCAAGCCTCATCTCAAAAATTCAGACAAATGATAATTATATTTTTGTCTTGTTAAAAATGAGAGGTAAATCAAAAAGTGTGATGCATTAAACTGAATATGTTGCTAAACTCAAAAAAAGAAAATTCAACTTTTAAGATTCATTTTTAGAAGTCCAATAAGAAAATGGCTGAAACAATATTGATGTGCTGGATAAAATAGACAAAAAGGTTTGAATTCAAATACTAATCCTTTTAGTCAGTTATACCGGTGGTACTTTTATTTTTCTCCCCACACCCTAGCACCGGTTTATCAGTGTGGGGTTCATACTCAAATGGCAAAAGGTAAATTTAAGTTCAGTCCTTAAAGGGTCAATACTGTTGCAACACAAATCAGATTATTTGTATTGAGATTTACTAAATAATTAGATTTTATGTTGCATAAGATATTTTTTTCCAGTTATGGATAAAATTTAAAGCTTATATTTGTGAACAATTTTGATATTTCAGACTGTTGTCCTCATCTTAATTATGTATAAACACAATGTTCAGGCCACAGTAACCAAAGTACTGTTCAGGTGTTTTTTTTAAATTACCTTAAAATAAGTCATCTTCAGACGATTTTCAAAGAATTCAAACATCGTTTCAGAGGTTAAATCATTAGCACTTGTTCCAAGCAGCATAAATTCCACCAGACTTTGAATTCTTGGGAAATCATTTGAAGATGACTTATTTCAAGATAATTAAAAAAAAACAAAACAACAGCTAAACAGTGCTTGAGGTTACTGTGGCCTGAACGTGTTTATACACAATAAAGATGAGGACAACAGTCCAAAATATCAAAATTATTCATATCAAGTCTCGTCCCATAAATACAGACAAGATGACTTATTTTAAGGTAATTAAAAAAACACACACACACTTAAACAGAGTCCAAAGTTACAGTGGCCTTAGTGTTGTGTTTATATACAATAAAGATGAGGACAACTGTCTGAAATATTAAAATTATTCATATCAAGCCTCATCTCATAAATACTTATATTTGTGAGTTTGGTTTAGTCTATTCTTAAATTCTGTATTAATAGTTGAAGTTTTTGAATAATTAACAAAAACAAAATAAAATAAACTATTTTTCTTATAACTTGCACAAAACATTAGGAAAATTTATCAAATATAATGAGACAAAAGACAGTTTATTACATGAGAAATAAAAAAAAAACAACAAAGCAGCCTTGAAATAAGGATAATCAAATGTAAGGTATATCGAAACATTTAGTATAACTTTAATAACAGCTCAAGGGACACAGTAAAAAACAAAACAAAAAATGTAAATAAAAATAAAAAACAAGTGAAGTGTGCAAATGTCCATGGAACATTCATAAATTTTTATTTTTGTCTCAAACAAATGAAGCATAAATGGTAAATATATATAGAATTTTTTCAATTTTTTTTTATCAATAGTCTGTACTTAATTTTTTTGAAAGAAATTATTTCTCAGTCAGCAGTGGCAACAACCTTAAAGATTGTGTTTTGTACAAGTTTCCCCATCAGGGATTTTTTTTTAAATTTCAAAATGTGCTTTTTATATTAAAATGATAATTCTACCTCACATTATTCCAGAAGAAACCGAAGGGAGATAATTCATATATTTATTTGAAAACAAAGGGAGATAATTCATATATTTATTTTTAAAATTTTCAAAGTAGTAAATTTGTTTATTGCTTGTTTAATTGGTTATATGCAATATTACGATCTTGAAATTTTAGAAAGTATGTTTTTTTGTTTGTTTTTTAATTTAAGAAAGATAGCGAATTTAATGAAAATTGAAAAGAAAAGAAAAAGAAACCTTTTGGAGTGACTGGTAGAACAAGATTTTGTTTAAGGTTATTGCCAAATCAAATTGCTCATCCATACACAGTGTTAGTGTTGACTATTAAAGTTGAAAAATGAGATCATTATTGATTTGGTGGCCAGTCAACTATAAAAAAGGCATTTAGTTGGGGCTGTGGTTTTTCTTCCCTCTATTTTGGGGCGGGGGGGGGGGTCACCTTTCATGTCACACTTGTAGGAAGATTAAAAAATAAAAAGATTGATCCTAATGGTGTGTGTGTGTGTGTGTGTGTGTATATATATATATGTGTGTATATATATATATATATATATATATATATATATATATTCTCCAAAGAAATATCTATTGATAATAGAAGTTGTTAATTTCTGTAAATAATCAGAGTTGTTTGTTACAGAATAAAAAATATTGAGATATATTTGTCTCAATCCTTAAAAAAAAAAAAAAAAAAAAAAAAAAACTTACTTAGTGTTTAAAATCTTTGAATCTGAAGAGAATTATCAAAATATCTCATAACTCTTTAAAAAAAAAAAAAAATTGTGTAAATACATGAAATTGTTAAAAAATATGCAGGAAAATTTTTTTTCTTTCTTCAATTTATTGAAAATAGAAGTCAATTTTGTGGGGAGATTTATTCATAATTAGATTTTAAAGCATTTGAAATTATCATTGATTTAAAAAAAAAAAAAAAAAAAAAATTTTTAATTTTTTTTTTACTAGGATTTCATTTCATATGATAAGAAAGACTTAAACTGAAATTGGGTTTCATGAACACAATTTATTTTTTGGTGAGAAAAGAATTCTTTTGAAATTACCACAAAGAATGTTGAATTAGATGAATTTATCTTTAGGCTAAAAGATAAATATCAACTAAAATGGCTTTAGAGTGAAATTAATTTCTCTGACTGTAAATATTTAGGAGATAATCTTTGAAATATATATATGCTGTCAATATTTGAAAGAGAGTAGAATTAGTATTGATGGTTGATTTGGTATTGGATATTATTGGAGATAGACAAGGGAATTAGGGTCAAGTTCTTTAAATTTTGGTTTGGGAAGCAGATTCCACAATAATAATTATTCAACTCAAAAGAGAAAATTTCTGATAGCAGTTTTTTAAAAAAAAAAAATCTTCAATTTATAATTAATATTAATTCTGTTTCATAATAGTAGCTAGTTGTGTGTGTGTGTATATATATATATATATATATATATATCTTTATGTAAGTTAGATTTGTGTAGACATGAAAAGTCAACGGCGCTTGGTTGACTTTATGTCTACACTAACCTAACTTAGATATACATGTTCTATCAATGATATTTACAAACATAGCAAACTGTGTGTGTGTGTGTGAAGAGTATAAAGAAAAAGTTGATAAACATAGACAATTGACTCAATATTTCATCTTTATTTGTTAAAAGACTTCTGAAGAAGAAGTCTTGTCACAAATAAAGATGAAATATTAATTGAATCAATTGGCTATGTTGGTTTATCCACTTTTCCTTTTATAATTTTCACATTTTGTCAAAATTTTCTTAATCTGCTGTTTGGTTTATATATATATATATTTTTTCATATGCCATGTAATGACTTTTGTAAGAAATTAGTCAAAGAGAAAAAGTAAATATTATCCTAATTAATTTATATATTCCTTCTGTGATTTATTTTCCCCAACAGTAAACACCTGAAAATTTACTTTAATTCTTTGTTTCTTCTAGATGATTCTTTCTTTTCAAGAATATTTAAAAAGAAAAAAAAAAAAAAAAGAAATACCACAAAAAATATGAGAAGGAAAACAAATATGTGTAAATTCATTTCAAGATAGGTGGGTAGGTAGGTATATATATATATATATATATATATATATATATATATATATATACCTATCTCTCAAAGAATATGCTTGGGGTTATTTCTTTTTTTACAGATATGTATAATATATGCATGTGTGTAAAAATACTTATGTATATATAGCAATGTATACATACTCTGGTCATCTATTTCCGTGATAATATATTATTATTATTATTATTATTATTATAAGTATTGTTGTTGTTGTTCTAAATTATCTAATCACAGAAAAATGGTTGTTTCTATCAGATGAGAAGCTAATTAAACAAAGAAAAAAAAAAAGAATTTTTTTTTTTTTTCAAGAAGATACATATTCTTGAGGCCAGATTCTTTTACTTTTTATCACCAATTATAAGACATTTTTTTCCTCCCCTTAAAAGAAAATATTTGGGTGTGCTGAAAAGTGCCACTGCAAAAAATTTGATATTCCATAAAAAAAAAAAAAATAAAAAACGAAAAGTTAATGACCAAAAGGAAACGTGGGTTGAGGAGGAGAGAGAGAAAAAAAAAAAAAAAAAAAAAAAAAATGTAAACTACACATCTAAAAAAAGGGATAAATTTCCCCATTTGAAAATGGGGTTGGGGGGTGGGGAGAAAAGTAGATTTTCTTTTTTTAAATTCCAGTTTTATTTTTTTAAAGTTTTGATTAATAAATATTAATCGAATTTTCTTTAATAAGATAAAAGGAAAATATTGTGATGAACAAGAATAATTAAATTTTAAAAAATATCAATTAATCTGTTTGAAAAAAAAAAAAAAAAAAAAATTTTTTTTTTTTGGCAAAGATTTTTTAAAACTGAATGCAAAGCACACCAAGTAGGAAAAGGTTGGTTGGTTGGATTTTACGGCATGTCAACCCTTGTTGGGAAAACAGTAAATTGTCAGGAATGTACAATGTGCAACATTCACTTTCTAATTTTAGTTAAGAAAGAAAAAAAAAAAATCACCCACTCGCAAATAAAAAGGAGAACAACAACAAAAAGATGCAATTTAAAAATTGAGCAATATCTTTTTTTTTTTTTTAGTTCAAGTTTGGCCAGAGAAGAATGGAAAAAAAAATGGCCAGAAATTCTGAGGAATTTAATAAAAATAAGGATTAAAAAAAAAGAAAAAAAAAAAGGGCAGGATAAGATTTCGATTTATATCATCTATAAGAATCAGAAAATTGCAGGGGAGGGTCAAAATGGAGGTAATGTCTCACCCTAGTGATTCTTTAGGCAGACATATATATATATATATATATATATATATATATATATAATATATATGTTATTAAGTAAGAAATGTGAAAAATAGTTGAGAAATTACAGGACATAAGCTTTACCACGTTCCCAGCAACAAATAACAGAATAATGAAAAATATA
The DNA here is from genome assembly GCA_023376005.1 of Doryteuthis pealeii. Classification (NCBI taxonomy): domain Eukaryota; kingdom Metazoa; phylum Mollusca; class Cephalopoda; order Myopsida; family Loliginidae; genus Doryteuthis; species Doryteuthis pealeii. Next base: position 89,632,582 of record CM042156.1, on the reverse strand, counting down.
TAAAACATGGTATTTTTGTTTTAAAAATCACTGTACAATCAAATTTTGGATCAATTTTAGAAGTAGGCAGAGAAAAATTATTTAAAAAAAAAATTTTTTTTTTAAATAATTTTTTTTTTTTTTTTTTCAATTATTTTGACAATTCTTGTTAGATTTTTTTCAGACAAACACATTTCCTTTTAGTCCATACTGTGTGTTTTTTTTTATTAACATTCTTTGGGTGATAAAAAAAACAAAACAAAAAAAAACACAGTAAGACTTAAATTAAATTCTTCCACAAACAAGAAGAAGAAAAAAAAAAAAAAGAAAAAAAAAGAAATTAGCGAGGAAGAAAATTTAGTTTAAGATTTAAAATTAGACAAAACTGATTTTCAAAATGAAATGATAAAATGTTGAAAAGAAATGTCAAAGCTTCATTGCTTTTGGTTTAAGTTTCAATCTAGGACGAGTCTATTCCATCTGTGAAACAACCAGTTGGAACGTTCAGTTTATATCATTCACATTGCACGGAACGCTTAGACAACAGTTATTTAGTTTTACCTTTTCAAGTTTTAAAAGAGAAAAAAAATGTAGAAAATACAAAGAATTTAGAATTCAGTAAAATCATCTGATATATAATTAAAAAAACAAAAAAAAAAAAAAAAAAAAAAGCAGAGTGCATATAATAATTCTATTTTTAAAAATAATATTCAATTTAATGAAAAATATGAAAGGTATTATTGAAATCCAATAGTTATCTTACAAAAATAATTGCTGTTTCTTAAGGGATTCAATAAAAATTGGTCAAATTCTAAAAGTTAAAATTCTAAAATCTGGACATTTCTGACAGTCACTAAGAAGTATTTAAATATTGTTTGCAGACAATTAGAACATGTAATCTGTTGTAAACAGCTCGACTTAAAACAGACAACAGTCTAGTGTGAATTAATAAAATATATGCAATGAAAAAAAAAAAATACATATCTAATGCCAAAAAAAGTTATGAAATTTGGCATGTCCATTTTAAATATCTATTTTAAATTTGTTTGATAGATTTTCATTATTATTGTCAGCTAAAAATTTCCTTTATCTCAATGTGATTACATGAAAGAAATTAATAGGTTTATTTTTTTAAAGTAAAAAAATAATACAATCTTTCTTGTATATGGCTTAAAAATACATGAAAATTTATAAGAAATTAAATGGATAATTAAAAGAAATAACAGTTAAATATTATGGCAATTTCTATTTTGATTAATTTTTAACTATTAAAGTTATTTGAATAGAAATACTAAAACTCCTATAATAGTAAAAATTTCAACACATCAAGTTAATGAAATTTGAATAAAAATGTTTATTTAAGAAAAAGAAAAATGATGGTGAAACAGCAACAATTTGAAAGTAATTTTAAAGTTCGTAGAAACCTTACATATTAAAAAAACATAAAAATTAAGGTAAAAATTAGTCGTTTGTATGTGTGTGTAATGTTTGTGTGTGTGGTAAAAATTAGTTGGTCAAAGGGAGATAAGCGGATGGTTCAAACATTGTATCATCCATGTTTGGTATGGAGAATGGCAACGGTTATTAAAACAACAAAATGGACTGGCACTGATGTCATTATCTGACCTGAGCTGAGAGAATAAGGAATAGTAAAAGGGAGAAATAATTGTTGCAGGTGGTAAAAATAGACCCAACCAACTGCTGTTGGACCTTTGTGTTGTTGGCAGGGCTCTTGCTCAGTCTGCAACAGTAAGAATGATTTCTTTAAAATTTTTTTTTTTTTTTTTTCATGGTAGCCAGCGTCTGTCTGGCAGAAAAGGGAGGCCACCACCAGAGTGGCCAGTGTGAGCACATAGTGGCACCACCATTGGTAGAAGAAGAAGAAGCAGCTGTGATGACAGTAGTGTTATGGTTTAATTACTGCTGATCGCAGCAGCATCTCACTATCTTCAAATTGAGACGACGAACTCTGGATTGATATAGGAAAACCCAGTAAACTCGGTCTGATCCAGATTCATTATAAATAACTTGTCTGTTGGAGTCAATTTTGGTGCTTCACTGGTGAACTCACGGTCAAAATTACTGACATCTTTTCGGGATTTCTACAAAGAGAAAGAGAAAAGAAAAAAAAAAAGAAAAGAAAAAACAGAGTAGAAACAAACAAAAAAAAGTTCCATTGTAAAAAGCTGTGGGATTATCTCCCTTGTTTTCTTAAAAATTTCTACTCATGAACACAAGATGGCATTGCTATAGCAAAAGATCCTAGCATAAAAAAAACAAAAAGAAACTAAAAAAACAAAACAAAACAAAACAAACACACACACACACACTGTAGCGGAAATGACCGGCATGGCGAACAGCCAGCTATTTTCAATGAGTCGACTCGTCTTCGTCGTTCAAAAAGACAACAAGTGGAGTGCAGCATATGTAGGCACCGTCTAGTCCGATGCAAACTCTAATCCATTTGACTACGAAGACGGGCAGTCACGGTGCAACCTCTGGATTATTGTAGATTGCATTTGATTGGGTGAGGTTATTATTTGCATAAAAAAAGTGTTTACAGAAATAAAAGCAAAGTGTTTGAGTCTCTTTGGCGATTGTCTTTTACAGTGGAGAGAAATGGTTTGACTTAAGTTTTCGAGTCAACTGGCAAAGTAAGTGTTACTTTATTAGTTGAAATATTCGTCTGAAAGACCCAACAGAGTTTGGTAATCTTCAACTTGTTCCTCGTAAGTTTTCGAGTCGACTGTCGAGCGAGTGTTACTTTACAGTGGAAAGATTCGGCTGAAAGACCCAACAGAGTTTTGTGCCCGATACACACACACACACAAAAGCCTCCATGCTTCTTGCAATCTGTCAACATTATACCTGATACCCCCCCCCACACACACACACATGCACGCAGGTGCACACATACATGTATATTATTACTATATGCTATTCATGTTCCTGACACTAATACATTATTCTATGTACTTGTAGTTGTGGTGTAACTGAACAATGTACACAATATATTTCCTTATTAAAACCCTTATTTTCTTTATTATTAGCAGAATAGCTAAGAAGTGAAGACCTCTTCTCATCTCATCTCATCTCCCAGGACATGTTAGTTCCTATCATACATTAGGTGCATTGTATACGACACTGCACAACACTTACTTTTATACATACAAGCATATCAAATAATTCCACACAATCAATTCTTCTCAAATATGTAAGTCTCTCATAAACTTCCATACCTCTTAGAAACTTTACACACTCTAACCATCTTACCAACAGCAACCTTGAGCACCTTTTTGATTTTCATGTGTCTAACACAAGTGAGCATGCCTACAAAGAAAACAGCATAGCTCGCATGACTTTTGGAAACATTTTTTTTTTACACTCAGAGTTGCTGAAGCATAGAACAAACTACCAGCATCAGTTGTTAGCTGCTCAAACACTACATCCTTTAAAACCTCCATGCTTCCTGTAATTCAACAACACCATACCTGATATCCCCCTCCACACTCGCATATATATATATATATTATGACTATATAGTGTTCATTTTCCTGATATTAATACATTATTCTATGTACTATACATGCACCTTTGATGATTTGTAGTGCACCTGAGCACTGTATGTATTATTATTATCATTATATACAGACTTTTTAAAAAACTTTTTATATGCCATAAAGGAGTATTTGCCTCATACCCCACTTGTATGGGCTGGGCACAAGGCCTCGTTTTAATGTGGGCCCACCCACAAGCCGAAGCTCATGGGTGGGAAAGAACAAAAATTGCGTCGATCCCCTCGACATTCCCCCTCAAGGGGGTCACCTCAGGCGCTGGGCAATAAACCCAGCCCTGCCCCTATGGGGGTAGGTACTGCCTGGGTGGGGGGGCTGGAAGCCCCCTGGTATCGACACTATTATTTGTACCTTACCGGTCCAGTGCCTGAGGCACACTGGACCCCCGCCCTGAAGTGCCATAAAGACCTTTTCTACATGCACACTTTTATTCACTCTTTTTGTATCGCATTTCTTTACATACTTTATTTTCTATTTGGTTTTGCTCCAGTAATAAATTTCTACAATAGTTATGTCCATCTTTTCAAAATTCAAAATTACTCTTAGTGTGTGATATGTGTGTGTGTGTACAGAGATGTTGATAGGTACGCATACTGCCTCCCTGATGCACAAAAATCTAAAAGGACGCAGTAAAATCATATCCACGCATCCCAGTGTTTTTCTTTTTCTTCCTTCACCATTTCAAGCTAACAGTAAATACATTTCAATAGTTTCTTAGAAATGAATTACACAGGATAGGTTACAAAGGTAGGAGTTAGACGGCTTTACTTGGGACCCATAAATTTTCCTGGGGACTCATTCAAAGCAAATATGTGCATCCCAGGATACTAAATCAAAAAGCCATCTGCATCACTGGTGTGTGAGAGTGATGGTTTCTCAATTTGTCATCAATAGATGATGACCCCTCTAGTTGTTGTGATGCCATCCACCACTCATCTCCAGTATTTCTAGATCAATTACGTTGTTTATCTTCAGGTGGTGATCTTAGAGGGAGATCAGGATGTTATTGTAGGATCAGTTTCGGTCATGTTTTAGCAATACTGGTAACATTGTTCTAGATTCCCCTACACACACACACACACATAATACAAACAACACACATACTATATATATATATATATATATATATATATATATATATATAGATATAGATAGATAGATAGATAGATAGATAGATAAAACACACAGATAACACACACATACATATATTCCACATTACAAATTAGTTTTGTATTAATAATAATAATTAAAAAAAAAGACTATTTACAAATGTGTAAATATTTTCTTAAAATTCATCTCTAAACATATTTATAATAAAAGTTATAAACAATATTATTAATGAAACACAATAATCAACTTTATAAACAATTATTTTCCAGAATTTTCCTTACACATCCAAAAACGAATTGCTATAATAGAGAAAAACATTTCTGAAAGAAAAAAAGAATATTAGCATCTTAAAATTCAGACAAAATTGTGTGCCAAAAGTTTTTTTTTTTCTTTTCAGCAGTTTAAATGAGAATAAAATGGTGGAAATAAATAATGATTTTTCAGCCAAAAATGTTGCAAATGGGGAAATTTTGATTTTGAAAAATAATTTAAGTAGAAATTATAAAATCAAAGAACTTCACAACTTCAAAGACAAGAAAAGGAAGAAAAGAAAAAGAAAAGAAAAAGAAAAGAAAAGAAAAATGAAGAAAAGAAAGAAATCAGTGATTTTGACAAAAGTTTGTTTTACAGATTTGATTTTATGATAATTTTGATTACTATGATTAAAAATGGCTGCATGTGTACATTTATTTGTCTTTATAGAAAGGAAATTGATAAAGAAAATGTACCAAATGAAAATCGTACACAAAGTGAATTTTTAAGATAAACAGAGAATATGTAGAATGATTTGATTTTGTTATAAAAAGAATTGAGAGAAAGAAAAACTTGCAGATGAAAGGATTGATATTTGATAACATTCAAATAAAGAATTAAATCAATAAATAAAAAAACAGACTTGAGTTCCAATATCTAAACACAGGCATAATTGAAAAAAAAAAAAATTAGATAAGAAAGAAAGGAGAAAAGTGTGAAAAGAGTTAAAAATTAGAAACATATCCATCCAAAAAAACTCCACTCATACAACAACAAAATTAGAATTATTTAAAAACATTTTGAGTGAGAGGAAAGATTAATGCATAGAAAATGTGAATAAAAAAGAAAAAAAAGAAAAAAAAAAAGAAGAAAATTTTAGATGAAGGATAAGTTTATAACTTTGTTATTTCAGACTGTTATCCTCATCTTTATTGTGGAACATATAAACACAACATTCAGGCCGCAATAACCCTAGGCCTTGTTAAGGTATTTCTTACCTTGAAATAAAGTCATCTTCAGACAATAACCATGAGTTCAAACGTGGTTTTGGAGCCAAAATATTGTTACGATTAGTTCAAGGTGATCCAATTGTATTTTAAAGTAATTAAGAAACACTTAAACAAGGTCTGAAACGTGTTTATACATATCACAATAAAGACGAGGACAACAGTCTGAAATATCAAAATTATTCACATCAAGCCTCATCTCAAAAATACAAATAGAAGGATAAGTTGTTGAATAAACAAAGCCAGTTCTTCATCATCTGAGACTCTGAAAAATTAAAAACCAAAACCAGAAAGAACTTTACAAGTTTGGAATTATTTCCTACAAGTTTGCATCATTCTGAATTTCTTTTAACCCTTTGAACACTCCCCCATTTAAGCCCCCCCCCCCATTGAAAGTTTAAAAAAAACAAAAAAAAAACCCCGACGTTAAAGCATTATCAAAATTTCACAAATTATATATCAAAATAATTCTGAGACTATTCTTCTATTAATGATATAGTGCTCTTTTTTTTGCTTATTATATATTTTTTGAAGAAATCTGTCAACTATATTTTCACTTCCGCGGGTTTGAGAAGAAAATAACAGCTTCTTGGTTGTAGTTTTTTTTGTGACTTCTAATTGAGTGTAGAATTTCAAGAAGATTTATAAAGATTGGCCACTTTGATTTTGAAAAACAAAGTAACGTGTAAAATTTAGTCTAAAAGAAAAACAAAAATTCATATTTTGCGTTTTCAGCTTTTTAACTCACTGTAAAAAATAATGCAATGGATAGAACCACATACAAATTACATATTTAGAAAGATTATTTTATTTTATCTTATTTCCAACCATATAAATATTTTTAAGATTGGACCAGAAATACGGGAGATATTGCGAGTTGAACCAATTAAGGTCTGAATTGGTCAATATCTACCAAAATCAGCTAAAGTGCTGGGATTGCTACCCTTAGCAAATGGCGTATCATGCACTTTTGTAGATCCTGGTTCATGACCAATCTGCCCCCACCCCCAACTTTATAAGAGAAAACATACATTACAGTACAATATTACAAGTTTAATTTCAAATTTTCTGCCCCCCCCCAATTATTGCCCCATAGCAAAAGCCATATGAGCCATTGGCACGCTATACCCATGGCCCCCTCATCTCCCCTGTATCTGACCTAACAAAATAAATTAATAGATTCAAATATTTTCAAACCAAAACCATCCGATCAATTCTATTAAAAAGATTGTGAATAGTTGCTCTATTTAACTTTTTATAATTAGCATTTGACATATTGACAAAAAATATTGGGCTTACAGTGTATAGTAAAATAGCAGTTAGACTGAAATATTGGGCTTACAGTGTATAGCAAAATAGCAGTTAGACTGAAATATTGGGCTTACAGTGTATAGTAAAATAGCATTAGAAATACTAGAAATATTGGGCTTGCAGTGTATAGTAAAATAGCAGTTAGACTGAAATACAGTGTATAGTAAAATAGCAGTTAGACTGAAATATTGGGCTTACAGTGTATAGTAAAATAGCATTCAGCCTTAAATATTGGGCTTACAGTGTATAGTAAAATAGCAGACTGAAATAGTGGGCTTACAGTGTTTAGTAAAATAGCACTCAGCCTGAAATAGTGGGCTTACAGTGTTCAGTAAAATAGCACCTCAGCCTGAAATAGTGGGCTTACAGTGTTTAGTAAAATAGCACCTCAGCCTGAAATATTGGGCTTATGGGTTCAAACACAATGAAAACCAAACCACCAGAAGACTGGGGATTTGAACTTGGATCACTGACTTCATTTTTATGACACCAAGTATATGTATTTACCCAGCCTCTCTGCCACAAGAGGATGTGACACAAGGTCAATTTTTAAGTGGAGTTTAACAGGTTTGAATTCACAGTTTTCTCATAGACTGCTTGCTATACAAAAGGTTAACTCTTAACATACTATACCGCCTCATTCCATCCGTCCGGAAGTCACATTTGTTTTCCTAATCCACCCCAAACGATAGCCTTTGTTTAAATGTAATATTAAACATATCTAGCAATCTTTGAATTACTGGAAATAACAGGTAACTTTAATTGAAATGGCCATTTTTAGCCATTTATTGATAAATCCTTATAGAATGGGGATCTGGACTTTTCAAAATTCTCAACAGGATGTTAAGAGTTAAAGAGCCCAATCTGCCCAACTATATACTCATAGCTGGAGGGAGAATAGTTGGATTCATATCTTTCCCAGACAGCCTTGTCTAGGAGTTGAACTTGGTTAGCCATGTCCATTTTCCATGACAATAACCATTACACGACAAGCGCCTCCACATGACGCCAAGTCTATGCAAGCATAATGATGTCATGGGGCAGATGTAGAAGGGCTAATTTTCTTTCATCTTTTACAACTTACAATGTACGTCTAGGTTGTAGCAGAAATAACGACATACAAAGAATATAATTACACAAGGGATAATTATTCGCCAAGTTTAAATGCTAATTACATATTTTCTCTAATTACGAATAATTCATAAAGATTAAAATGGTGGTAATTTTGGGGAGATCTGTAGTACTTTCAATGGCTTTAAAGTTTTTAGATTGGAGTTTTGTTTTATGGCACATCAATAACCTTGTGGGTCATTCCATGCCAAATTATTGTGTTTTTGTGGAATAATAGTCATTGAAGAAATTTGGGGATTGTTTTTTTATTATTTATGGGTTGGTTGAAATTTATGGCACGTCAACCCTTGTGGGTTATATTATGCCAAGGACATTTTACTCTATTCATAGCTGCTTAACTTCTGTGATCTAGTAGGAACCAGTGCTTTCAATGTGATTGAAGATTGTATAATATTTTTAGAGTCAACCCTTGTTGGTTATTTTATGCCAAAGATGTTTTGTTTTATTCATTCTTGTTGGTTATTAAATTTAAAAAAAAAAACAACACATTTTTGTAAACTTATTTTTTTATCTATTGGGACCCTAACAGGTACTACCAATCTGGGTCAAGTTGATCTGGGAGTAATGGTGATGAAAGGGTACTCCACATTCCTTAGAGATCCAGAATTAGAACTTTACCATTAGAGTTTAATGTCATACCCAAGACCCTGTCACTGCCTTCTAGCACATATATAATAAAAAGGATGGGGGGGGGGTTATCATAAGGGCAATAGGGGGGGACAATCATGCTAGGGCTTGACATGACCAGTTGATTGATCTGAGGGTCCTCTCCAACTGCCTGTTTAAGTAAGGGCCAAAGTGATGCATATCAAGGACTGCTCAGCCACCAGGATTCCGTCCTTAAGCATCATGGATCACCACCCACGGCCAACAGATGGCCCCATTGGAGGGATTTTACCCCTCTACAGAGGCGCAGTCAGTGTATTCTACTGACAGGGCTAAAATAGTCTGTTGGAGCCCTTAAAACTTGTAAAAGACTATCCATCTTGGGTAAGATCAGTGATCTATCCCTCGCTGTTGATACCATGCAACCCAATACAATCTGTTACATGTTATTTGGAGAGATGGTGGGCAACACCATCTCCATTGCCCCAAGTGAGGCATGTAAAGGAATTACTCAGTGGTGCAGAGGGGTCAGCCCGTTGACCTAACATAAAATGCATTATATCTTTTATTCACCAATGTATCAACAGTGAAAATTTCATTAAATTTGGTTAATTCCTTGATTTTTAGTATTTTTTTTCTTTCGGTGTGGTGACATACAATGGTGGAATTTATGTCCTTTAAGTAGGATTTAAGCCACATTTTTCTATTTAACCTAAAGATGGGACTTCAAGGAATTAAATAAAGAGTTCAGTTTGAAGTTCTCCCGATTATCAGAAGAAAGTACCTCCAATTTGACATGATACAGAATTGAGTAGTTATACAAAGAAAATGTTTGGTTCTTTTTTCATTCATATTCTTGATAAAAGTTATAATTATTTTCTCTTCATGAAATGAAAAAAAGTCACATTTAATTTGAAAGATTAAAAAAAAATGCAATTTAAAAAACTGTATTAAAAATGTATATAAAAAAACTGTATTAAAAAACACACAAAAAAAAAACCCCAACAAAAACTGAAAAGGTGATTGCTTGAGTGCAAAAAAGGTGGTTTTCAATTAGAAGAATGGAAAATTAAAAAAAAACAAAAAAAAACAAACAGACCTACCCCAAAGAGGATGGACTGAAATCCATTTTTTTTTCTCTTCAATAAATAGAAAATAAGAATTCAAGAATCTGGCTTTAAAATCATCAGAAGCCAAAAATTGAAAAGAAACATTTTCTCTTTGTTGTTTGAAAGATTTTTGACAAGATTATTGTTAGTCTCGGTTAAAAGTGTGGTAATGGTAACCATGTTTGGCTTTGGGTTACCATTACCAAGCTTTTAACGTGGACTATATTTATTAAAAGAGAAAAAAATGTACTAATAGTTTCTACCAAGAGAAAATTTTGTCAAGACAGTTGGAAGTAAAAAGTTTGAAACATAAGAATTGCCTACCCTATATATATATTATATATATATATATATATATATATAAATAAATATATACATAATATCAGTGAAATGGAAAGATCATACCAATAAGACTGGGTGTGAGGTCTTCAAATTCGTAAAAATCAGATTGAAGAGGCAAAGAAATGCCAAAATAAATTTATATCTGAACCAAGGTATCTATTTATTCATTTAGTTATAATATTCCATATATATAAAAATATATATGCAAATCTTTATATATATGTTTGAGTTGTCAATCAATCAAAAAGTGTTGTTTATAGGCCACAATGGTAGAAAATTAAATATTTTATACAAAAGAAATCTGCAAAATGAATTTTGTTTTTCAAAAACATTTTTTTAAACATTTTTTACTTCAGCAACACATTTCAGATCTTCTGGTATCTTCTTAAGGCTTTGTTTAACCACTTTCTGAACTTTTTGCGGTTAAACAAAGCTATATATATTGTGTGTGTGTGTGTGTGTGTGTGTGTGTATGTGTATTCTTTGAAAGTTGAAGAGATAGTAAGATATATTAAAGAGGAGAAACAGATAAGCCTTCTGATGGGGTTGTTAAGCCAGGACTTCTTGAATATTGTGCAATAATAATAATAATAATATAATTATGATGATAAAACCAACCGAGGTAAAACTCGTTGTTGTAATGCATTCAGGTTAATGAACTAAAGATGGGGAGGAGAAAAACCAAAAAGGTGAAAGGCAAATAAGGAGGGGGGGAAAGAAAATAAGGGGAGAGAGAGAGAGGGTGGATAAGTAGTAAAAAGTAGGGGGTAGAGGGCTAATTAATAAAAGAAAAAGTAAAGTGGGGCTAAGATCCAAAACATTCAACAAATGCGAAAAAAAAAAAAAAAAAAAAAAAAAAAAAAAAAAAAAAAGAGGGAGACAAATTGTAGGTAAGTAATGAATACAAAAAAAAATCTACAAAAAACAAAACAAAACAAAACAAAAATGAAAACAAAAAATTTATTAATAACATTAGGAAAAAAAATGAGGGGTAGGGAGCTAAGTCTTAAAAATATCAAATGAACAAAAAATTGAAAAAAAAAAAAAAAAAAAGAAAAAAAAAAAAAAAAAAAAAAAGAAGAAAATTAGGGGTAGGAAGCTAAAGTTCCAAATTATTAAATGAAAAAAAAAAAAAAACAAAAACAAAAAAAACAAAAATGAGGGGTAGGGAGCTAAGGTCCGAAAATAAATAAATAAAAAAAAAAAAAAAAAAAAAAATTAAAAAAAAAATAAAAAACAAAACAAAACCAAAAAGACAAAAAATGTAGGAGGCTAAGGGATTAAAAAAGGAAGTGAAAAAGGCTAAGGTCCCAAAATATTGAATGAATGAACAAAAAAAAAACATAAAATGAAAATAAAGTAAAACAAGGAAGGAATTTGAAATCATGCAATAATATAAGAGAAAAACAATTAAAAAAATGGAGGACTGCAGTGACTTAACCATACATAGTAGAGAGGTCTTAGAACAAACATAGAATTGATCAAATGCAGAGTTCATGGTGGAAATATGTTTACTCTCAGCGAACAAGTTACAATACATTGCTCCTATTTTCAAGCTGAGAAGAAAGAATTCAGACATTTTGAATTACAGCAAGAATATCTAAGATTCTATTACAGATGGGAGGATTTTTGAATTAAAAAAAAACAAAAATACACAAGAAATAAAGAATGAGATATATTATTATATTAGAATTGCATTTTATGTATAAATAGCATTAGATGTTAGAAAATCACAAAGTAGATTAACCCTAACACTAACATTTTAAAAGTTTCGGGTATTTCTGTGAAACGTAATGAAATATAATGTTTTTTTATACGTAATCTAGTAATATCTCTTGAATGCTATTCTGCATTGGTACCGATTACAGAAACTTCCGAAGTAGCCTAACCCTAATGTCTCAAAGGTTTTGGGTATTTCTGTGAAATGTAATTGAAATATAATGCTTTTTTATACGTAATCTAATGATATTATATCTTGCGTGCTATTCTGCATTAGTACTTTTTAATGTAATCTAATGATATTATCTCTTGCGTGCTATTCTGCATTAGTACCAATGCTTTTTAAAGTAATCTAATGATATTATCTCTTGCTCGCTATTCTGTATTAGTACCAATTCTTTTTAAAGTAATCTAATGATATCATCTCTTGCGCACTATTCTGCATTAGTACCAATGTTTTTTATATGTAATCTAATGATATTATCTCTTGCATGCTATTGTGCATAAGTACCATATTATCTATTCAAGTGAAATGAGCCAGTTAAACAAAACTTTTCTTATTCCCCAATGATACCTGCATCGAAAAAATAAGGTCTAAAAAACTTTAGTTTCAGGTTACTCTTACCACGCTTTTAACCTGGACTAATAAAAGTACTTTACATATAATTAAAGCAGACTTGTTGGTTGGTTTAATTTTATGGCATGTCAACCCTTATTGGGTTATTTTATGCCGAAGGTGTTTTGTTTTATTCATTCTTATTGGGTATTAAATTTTTTTGGTTTCAAACTAAATTTTTTTAAACACATTTTTTGATACTCTTTTTTAAAATCTATTTAATAGATGGGACCCTAACAGATACTATCACTCAGGGTCAGAGTGGACCTGGGAGTAATGGTGATGAAGGTGTACTCCACATTCCCTAGACTTCCAGAAGTGGAACCTCACCATCAGATAGTTTCATGTCATGCCCAGAACATTAAGACCCTCAGCCACACCTTCTAGCACCCATATGATAAAATGGTTTGGGTGCTTGCCATAAGGGCAATAGGGTTGGGACAATCATATAGGTGCTAGAGCTTGATGTGACTAGCCAAATGAGCCTGCCCATCTAGCCTAGTAAGGACTAAAGTGGAGTGGTGCATGTCATGGACTGCTCAGCCACTGGGGTTCCATCCTTAAGCATCACAAGTTGTCATCCATAGCCAAAGAGGTAGTCTAGTCGACAGGCCAGATTAAGAATTGGTCTGTGTTCAAGAACCCAAAGAAAAGTACACAACACAATGTTGTGTACAACATGTTTTTTTCAAGTTTAGGATCATTGTTGTGTATGTCATGAAAGTTGGCTGAAAAGTTCATAGGCCAACCAAGATACTCTCATGGAATGTGACTAAATGAGGTTTATTTGAGGGTCAAAAGTTCCTAGGCTGACCAAATGTGACCAAATGAGGTTTATTTCAACATATTCCTCTCTTGTGGTCCACACACTTCTTCCGTTTTAGTCTGGCACACCGGTCTCAGGTTATTTACTGTTTTGAAATGGTCACCCATCTAAATACTGAATCGGCTAATCTTGCTTAACTTCCATGATCTAACAAGAATCAGTGCCAGGTAATATTATAATAAACAAACAATGATAGATTTCTCCTTTTTTTTCTCAAATTCCTTATTAAAACCTATAAAAACCCCAGATCACCTTCAGTCCGACCAAGCTAAGTTGAAAACACCAAACTGACCTTTTTGGTCAATCAAGCTAAGATGAATGCGTTCTTCTTTTTCTTCCCCCATCTGAAATACCATGCGATTGGCCAATATTCAAAGTGACCGTTTCCAAAGAGAAACAAAAGAATGGTTGCATATCAAAGGAATAAGCCATTCTTTTAAGAGAATGTTGCATTCTTCATTAGACTAAACTAAACATGCAAACATTTTATCATTTCTCATGTAATATTATACAATAAAAACAGATATCATTAGGTATTATTTAAGGGGTCAAAGTTTAGGTACTGAACATGTATGCCAAAAAAGCGGGAGGGCCCACTTAAAAAATAATTTGTAATATTATAAAAAGTATCTGGTACCTCGAAAGTAGACGGTTTCATTCCTTAAATTAGGTAACCAAGCGAGTATATGGTACTATTAGGATTCTTGTAATTTAACCATTGTAGTTCTTTTAGACAATAACAAAATGAATAAAATTATTCTAATCAATTATTATTCTGATAAATCCATAGCAATCTATTAGATTTCCATATCCCACAGTTGAATGAGCAGTATATTTTTATTAAATTCTAAAATGACTTGATTAGTTTAAAGTTAATAGAAACAATGACATTGTGATATGCATTTAAAAAAATAAATGGATAGTTTATTATAAATTATTTTAATTTATTATTTAGATATATAAATGAATGATATATATTATATCTACATTTAGATAATAAATGTTATGCTTAAGTAATAGGTAGCAGGTATTTTTCACAATATCACAATTTTTCATTAACAGAATACCCCTATTCGGTATACATGTCCGGTATCTAAACTTTGACCCCCTCCATTTAAACTTTACAAAGTTGAAATTGTGTATCCAAAAATATGAATATGCAGCATTAGTGGTAATATCTAGCTTTGGTAAAATTATCTCTGAATTGTTAAATACATTGGACATTCTCCATTCTTCAAAAGAATCAGAAAGAAAATTTGAATTAATTGGATTATTCGGACTATTGTCCTTATCTTTATTGTTATCTGTAAAATGTTTCAGCCGTTGTACCTTTCTGCCTTCTTCATGTATTTCTTGTTGGACTCAGGATCCTTCTTGTAATCGGGAGCCAAGAAATACCTGAAGAAGGCTGGAGGGCACATCAGCCAAAACGTTGTACAGATAACAATAAAGATGAGGACAATAGTCAGAATAATCCAAATAATACTAATTATCAAGCCTCATTTCAAAAATTCAGAGAAAAAATAAAATTTGACTTTTTAATGCCACTTTCTTAAACGGGCTTTTTAAAAATTTTTTTTTTTGGATAAAATTATAAAATATTTCTTACATGCTCGCATACACTTGATTATTTTCTCAAAGACTTCAAACTTTAGTTTTTTGAAAAAAAAAAAAAAAAAAAAATGTTTAAATTGTCTTAGAATTGGCAAATATTTTGGACATTCAAAATAAGAAAATTTGACTTTTTAATGTCAAATAAAATTGTTATTTACTAAGCTTTTCATTCAATTTGTATTTGTATGCTGCATATCAAAAAATATAAATATGCAGTATTAGAATTGTCTTAGAATTGTCAAATATATTGGACATGTTCTATTCTTCAAAAGAATCAGAAAGAAAATTTGACTTTTTAATGCCACATTTTTTATATTAGGCTATTTTTAAAAAATTTTTTTTTTGATAAAATTATAAAATATTCCTTACATGCACTCAAACACTTGTTATTTGCTCAAAGACCTAAAATTTAGTTTTTGAAAAAAAAAAAAAAAAATCCAAATAATACTAATTATCAAACCTCATCTCAAAAATTAAGAGAAAAAAGAAAATTTGACTATTTAATGCCACATTCTTAATCAGGCTATTTTTTAAAAATTTTATTTTAGATAAAATTATAAAATATTTCTTGCATGCTCTCATACACCTGATTATTTGCTCAAAGACCTCAAACTTTAATTTTTTGAAAAAAAAAAAAAAAAAAAAAAAAAAAAAAAAAAAAAAAAATGTTTTTTTTTTTTTTTTTACCATATATGGACTTGAATTAGTCTGTTGCAGCATTCCATAGGAAGGAAGGAAGGAAGAAAAAAAAATGGAAGTAAAAGGGAAAAGGTATACATACTACTGTTCAAGATTCTGATTGATTTGGACTGAAAAAGGGATTGACAAAAGAAAAGTTCCTGAATGCACTATCATCAATGTTCATGATGATCAGATTATCCGTGGGGGTCATTTTCACGTCTTTTGAGGTGAACATCATGTCAAAGTTCTCTGCTTTTCTGGAATCAAGCTGGAAATGGCAGAAAATGAAAAATTATTTGAGTCTGTTTCAGCTGCTTTCACAGAAAACCTATTATTCTCGTTTTGGAACGTATCCCTCTCTACGGTGCGCAAGGGCCGACAAATGCTCATGCATACATTTGTACTTTTTACAACAAACTGGCACAAGGACAATGCCAAAAGAGTTCTGTTTTTTTAGCGTTATCAATTTTGATGGCTGTTTTATTTCAGGTTTTTTTCCTTCTTTAAACTGAAACACACTTTGATGATAATTCTGTAAGTGTTGATTAAATATAATAAAAAAGATAAAAGTTATCGGTGAGAAACTTGTGTCATCATCGTCATTGACCTCTTGGTAATCTTGAACTTTAAGGGACTAAATTCCTACCATAAAATTATGCTTGCACATTATTTGAAATTAACTTAATTGTTATTAAAAAGACATTTTATAATATTTTGGATATTTAAAAACATGCATTAAAATGGATTTGAAAAGCATTGTTTTCTCTGTGAAAATTATGTTGAATCAAAGATGGCTGCCATTGGTTACAAGCTTCTTCTTGGAAAAAGAACAAAGGGATTAAACTCTCATTTAAGTCTTAAAAGGACTTGACTCTCAAAGTAATGAGACTTAAGTCCCTTTGTTCTTTTTCCGAGAAGAAGCTCGTAATCAATGGCAGCCATCTTTGATTTTATGTAATTTTCATGGAGAAAACAACACTTTTCAAATCTATTTTAATGCATTTTTTTAACTCCAAAATATCATAAAATGTCTTTTTAATAATAATTAAGTTAATTTCAAATTAGTACAATTTTCTGGTAGGAATTTAGTCACTTAAAGTTCAAGATAACCGACCTATTTTCCGTTTTGCAGGAAGCCTGGCTAAATGCATCAACTGCTTTACTAATTAAAGATTCATGATTTGAAGAATCTCAAATCAAACCTATAAACTCAACCCTTATTCCACAATAGTCTTTTTTTGGTATTTTCAAGAATTTATATTTTTTTTATTTTTAAGTGAAGCATTGTCAATCATTGATTTTCATTAGTATTTCTCATCATTTCATGAAAAAATCAACTAAAAAAATCTAATATGAAAAAAATCTAAGTAACAAATAATTAATATGATTGATAAAGCTTCAAAAAAAAAAAAAAAAAAAGAATTAATAAGTTTGTATATGATTGGGGAAAAGAAATGAATAGAATTTGTGTGTGTGTGTATATATATATATATATTTTTAGGATATAATTGAAGTCATACCTAATTTTATTAATTAGTTAATAATTAATGAATTAGGTGGCATATATGTTCAAATGTAAGGCTAAACAAATCGAGAAAATGTCAATCCCTGAATGTACATTTCGACCTATTAGGTCTCATCAGCAAGGTCAAAATGTGCATTCAGGGATTGACATTTTCTCGATTTGTTTAGCCTTACATTTGAACATATATGCCCGCGTAAAATTCATTAATTATTAACTAATTAATTTTCAAAATTAGGTACAACTTCAATTAAGCACATATCCTCCAAAAATTGACGGCTTAAAGCCATATAAAAAATAAACACATTTGTTTGTTTACTTAACCTCATATATATTACACACACATATATATATGATGTGCATGCACATACAAACATAGGGAACAGAATCAGCAGTAGAAATTAACTACCTAGGTTTCCCCAAAAAAGATCTTCAGGATAATTTTGAATTATAATGAAGATCCTGTTAGTCAAACCTAGGTGGTTAATTTCTATCCCTGATTCTGTTCCAAAAAACCAGCTCAACAAATTCGTATTGAGCATTTCCAATATCTATTATCTCAACACAGTCGTTTTTTTCTTATCGCGACAGTCAATATTTGACTTTTTTCTTTTTTTTCTTTATTCTATTGAATTCCCACTAAAACTATAATATATATATATATATATATATTCAAATATCAAACATCTGTCCTGATGAAGGCCGTTTTCTGTGTATACTTAAAAATTTTATATTTTTCTATTATTAATATTTCATATTTAAAATAGTAATGAATAGAATGCAATGTGTACATAAACAAAATCTCGGCTGAAACACGTGTTGGCATTTCATTAAACCATCTTTATCTAGAGACAAGGAAGAAAATACAGAAAGTTAAAATGACATGTTTTACTATATGAATAATTTCTAAAATTAAATTAAATTTTGGTAAAACCAAATTCCATATAAAATAAAGTTTATTTTCTGAAGAATCTATCCTTTTCTATAGAGTCTTCATTTTCTCATAACATTGGATTTTATTACAATCCTTATATATATACTCCGCCAAAACTATACCTGATACGCCCCTCCACATATAGACATGCACACATAAATGTATGTATATTATTATGGTACACTATTTATGTTCCTGACACTAGTACATTATTCTACGTACTAGACATGAGATTTTGATGAATCGTGGTGCACCTGAGCACCGAAAGGAATAAATTTCATTATTTTATATATATATATATATATATATATATATATATATATATATATTAGAGATAGGGAAATCTGTGTTTGTATTTCAAGCAATACGAATCTGTAGAACAAAACAAATTACAGATTTATGATATATCAGAAAACCGGATTATATTCAGAAAGTTTTTAAAGACTTCAGGCTTTTCCATTTGTTTTCATTTAATAAATCCCATGCAAGGGAAATATACAAGATAAAAATAAAATAAAAGACATGAATATTTTCCAATAGTCTGTTTTGAGTCATTTCTTAGACTACCTCTTTATTTAATCTCCCAGACTGTTATAAACTGATTCTATGCTAGATAGGTCATTGTGATGCAGGAATACAAAAATGGTAGCCATGTTTTCTTAGACAAAATGTGACCTATTTTATACATAGGTTCATTTGTATTAATTTCTTTGGCCAGTAACCAACCCACACTCAATGATTAAAACACCAGATGTAATAAAATTTAGACAATTACGAAGACCTAAGATGAATCACATGGAGATCAATTAAATTACTAGAGAAAATATACGTCCTCCGGACATAAGTATTTAAATCTTAATGTAATGAAATATATTAAATAAGAAACACTAATGAAATTAAATAAAAATGCATAGAAAAATATTACTTATTATAATCGTATTTTAATTGGTTTCTATACAAATTTATTTATAGGATTGATTTTAATATGTTGGAGAATAAAACAATAATATTAGCGATCAATAACACCAAATAATTATTTATTAAACTTGGTTTTGTTAAAACCAGTATGTAAATTAACCACACCATATACTAAGTAAACCTTTATTTCTTAGTGATATATAAGAAACATTGCAGGGTTTTAAATGCACTAATAACATGGGTTGTTTTGAGGCAAATCTAACTCAGATTTTCATGGTGACATCATTAATAAATAAGATTTATCTATGTATTAATGATTTTGACTATAAATTAATTACTCATTGATAAACTTATGCAATTGCTAAGGATATAGTGATGTAAGCAATGACATAGTTTCAGTTACAAACCGACAGACACCGAATCATCATTATAATAAGATGTAAAAATATTTTTTTATTTTATATATAAGATTTTCTATAATTCATATAAATTCCTAGCACGTGAGGCTGGTTTCAGTTTTTTCATTTTGATAATAAAAAAAAAATTCATATTTAAAAATTAAACTGTTTTTAAATAATGTAAAAAAAAATTATTTTTCTTTTATATATATAGATTTTCCACAATTCTTTTTTTTTTTTTTTTAAATCATATGCAATTCCTGGTGTGTGTGTGTGGGGGGGGGGGTGGGGGTGGTTGTAAAAATTTGTGTGCACAAAAATGGCTGCATATTTTCACTAGGTGCCACTTGTTGATAATAAGCAAAAAAAAAAAAAAAAAAAGTAAGTTATATCACTGTGTATAGCAGCTGTGTAATTTGATGTTACGAAAGCAAAAAGATATTTGCAATGAGATGATGGGCAGTTTTATAAATTTATTATTTAAAGTGATCAATGCAGATTTTTTATGAGTGAAGGAAAAAAAAAAACACCCAACAAGATGTCATGTGATGTTTAATAAAATGAAAAGGACTTGATAAATATTGGTAATTAACTTTCTAAGTGTCAATATAATTTTCTGATGAGTACTCCGCTCCAATAAAAAGACCCCCTCCCCCCAAAAAAAACCCTATCTAACCTATGAGTAGGATCTGACACACGATCAACCCTGGTATCCTTACAGATTTCAGGTCATCAGTGACGTTACCCCAGTATCCTTATGTGACAAAACTACAGGTAGGATTTAACCTTGAGTTAAAATCCTACCTGTAGTTTTGTTACAAAACCAGAAATCTGTAATACTGGGGTAACATCACTGATGACCTCCTCTAGTGCATTTCGATAATGTTTAACAAGACTTTATCCTACAGAGTTCGAAAAATTGGAACTTCACCATTAGATGCAGTTTAAGGGATGCAATAGTAGGTAATAATGATATTAAAGTTCTTAACTATTTGGCAAATTTATGTCATTGGAAAATTCTCATGTTTTTTTAAACTACAAAAGTTTTCCCAAGAAAACTTTTTCTAATGTCATACATGAAAACTCTGAGGTTGCTTAAAGAGTAAAATTCGCAAACCAGTCCTTCAGGCTAAAACAATTTGGAAAACTCCCATGAGGTATTCATTTGTTTATTGTTTTTATGAATAGAATATTACCAATAAATAAATATTTATGGAACTATGGAATGCACTTCAACATTTTTTCAGGAATTCCATAAAAAGAAAATCAATTGAAATATTCCAGATTGTAGAACAATCATTTTAGTTCCAATTACCGTCGAATTGGT
This sequence comes from Doryteuthis pealeii, assembly GCA_023376005.1. Classification (NCBI taxonomy): domain Eukaryota; kingdom Metazoa; phylum Mollusca; class Cephalopoda; order Myopsida; family Loliginidae; genus Doryteuthis; species Doryteuthis pealeii. Next base: position 89,611,605 of record CM042156.1, on the reverse strand, counting down.
AAGACAAGGCAGCAAGTAGTCATAACTGAATACGAATCTATCTTGCTGCAATACTACTGCAAAATGCCAGGGTATTTAGGACACCTCATAACATCATAGAAACCAAGCAGCCAATCAGGACTCAGGGAATGGAATCACCCAAATGCAAGAATGGACTATTCTTGATTTCAATAAGTACCAACTGTCTTGGCACTGGTTCAGTTGTGCTTAGCTAGTTGCAGTTGTTCAAACCAACAGTACACTAACTTACTTCAATACAGATTGTCATTTATTTAACTCTTAACGTCCTATACCACCTCATACCGCCTGGCCGGAGGTCACATTCGTTTTCTTAATCTGCCACCAATAGCCTTTGTTTAAATGTAATATTAAACATATCTACAAGTCTTTGATTTAAGGAAAATAAGAGTTAACTTTAAATGCAAAGGCATTCCTATAAGGATTTATAAAAAATTGGCTAAAAATGAGCCATTTTTTGATAAATCCTTATAGGAATGGGACTCTGGACTTGGAAAATTTTTAACAGGATGTTAAGAGTTAACTTGGTTTAAAATACAGAATTATCAGGCACTTGGTGAGAATTAAACTCTCTAGCAATGGTCTACTAGCCCAGTGCTTCTCATGGCCAGTCTGCTGGACTGGTGCTAGTGTGTGAAGTACTACCTGCCAGTCTGCATGTGCAACACTTGATTTTTAAGAATTTGTATAATTTTAAAGTATGGCAACTGTACATATAAACTAAATATAATGTTATACTCAGAACAAGAACACTTCCTTGAGATATTTAAAAAAAAATTTTTAAATTTATTTACCAACCCCTCCGCACGAGCTGGATGTAACACAAGGTCAATTTCTTAAGCGGATTTTAACAGGTTTGAATTCAGAGTTTTCCTTCTCCTAGACCGGTTGCCTAACCAAGGTTAAAGAGCCCAGTCTGCCCTACTTTTTCCCCATAGCTGGAGGGAGAGCAGGATTCATACCTTTCCCAAGGGTATTAGCGCTAAGTGAAATGCAATTAACACGTCCAGGAATTGAACTCGGGGCATCGGGTCCATTTCCCATGACTTTAACCATTACACCACGCGCTTTATTGAGATAGGACGTTTAGTTATTTATTAAGTTCTGCTTAGTCTAGCACAGTGTTTCTCATAACTGGTGTGCCAGAACAGTGCTGGTCCGTGGAGTACTACCTACCACACCACAGGTACCACACAGGATTTTTAAAAATTTGTATAGTTTTGAATAACAGCAACTGTACAAACGAAAATTGAAAATATATTTCTAAAAATATCAACTTTCATTTTCTGCTCTTTACCATAATGGCTATTTTACCATCTTTTTGCCTACGTTGTTTTATAAAAACCTAATCTCTTTTTTGTAAATTTCAGCACTGCCACCTTGGTCTCCAAAAAGAAGGACAGTTACTGAGTGCAAGTCCTCACCACTTACTGAAAGAAACCTAATATATATGGCACTTTCTTCTATCGGGCCAAGACTTGATAAATTAACAAATTTATTTTTTTTAAACATAACCCTCCTTAAGGACCACTCACTTTTTCCATCTGTGTTGCAGTGCTTGGATTCCATTGGTCAAAGATGTCATCAACAGCAGATAAGACATCATCATATGACCTTTTCCCCCTAATATCTTTTCAAGCTTTTGTAATTTCATAATATTGAAAAATATCATTTTGTTTACATGAAAATTCTACACTTCTTTTCAATTTATGAATAGAACACATTGTAATTCAAATATCAATCCATATTATAATTTAAAAAAAAAGAAAAAAAAAAAAGAAGTTTATGTTAGATTAACATAATTCAATTACAAACAGTTATACACTTGAGGTGAAAACTACATTATATTTCATAATTATGAACTTCATAAAAGACAAAATTCTATGTGAAAAATATTTCTTTTCTTTGTCCATTTTGATTACTTTAACTTTTCTTACAATTTGTAATTATAAGAAGAGATAAAAATTGTGACTAAATATTGTTTGGCAAATGCATTCAGTTATTGTTGAGGTATTGGATCTTATATTGTACACTGGAGGGTTAAGTTTATATTCATGATAGATTTCTGTATTAAATAAAGCTAAGTTTAACATACCTACATAAATACTTTTTATTCCAAGTTTAACAATTTCTTTAAACATAGCCCAAGGTTACAATGGCATTGAACACTGTTTATTCATAATAAAGATGAGGACAACAGTTTGAAATATCAAAATTCCTTTTTTTTTTAATTATTGGACTAGATTAGTTTTTTTAAATTTATATTCAACCATTCATATCAAGCCTCATCTCATAAATACAGACAAACATAAAAAGAGATTGTAGTAAATGAACACCTTGTGAATTAAAGCTTTGTTTGAAAAATTTAAGTTGAATAATAGAAAAGTAGAGAGAGAGATTGTAATATTTAATCTTTGTCTTGTAAATTAACTCGTAGATAATTATCCTATCATTGATTTTAATTTTTGGTAAGTGGCTTAAATAGCAGTTTGGGCTATTCTACTTTGTGGAATGGGCAAGTCTATTTCCAGCATTTTGATTGGCTGATGGTTTTAGTGTGTATATTTGTATCCATATATACTGAACACTTGACCATGTCCTTTCAGTTGCTCCCGAGCACTTCAGCCTCTGGAGTGGCTAATTAAACTGTGTAAACTGATCAGCTTCTGAGAATCCAGACTTGGTAAGTGGTTTAAATAGCAGTTTGGGCTATTCTACTTTGTGGAATGGTCAAGTCTATTTCCAGCATTTTGATTGGCTGATGGTTTTAGTATGTATATTTGTATCCATATATACTGAACACTTGACCATGTCCTTTCAGTTGCTCCCGAGCGCTTCAGCCTCTGGAGTGGCTAAGTAAACTGTGTAAACTGATCAGCTTCTGAGAATCCAGACTTGGTAAGTGGTTTAAATAGAAGCTTGGGCTATTCTACTTTGTGGAATCGGCAAGTCTATTTCCAGCATTTTGATTGGATGGTGGTTTTAGTATGAATATTTGTATCCATATATATTGAACACTTGACCATGTCCTCTCAGTTGCTACAGAGAGTATTCAGTTACTCTGTCTTTTTTTTTGTCTGGTGACTGGATGCTAGTCACAGCTTTTCTGCGAAGGTGAGTATGATGTTTATTCTACACTAGCAAATAAATGTACTCGCTGCAGTGAGAATTTTTTAAAACATCCGATAAGCGCAATGAATTAAGAAATCAGTCTTACGAAAAAGAAAAGAATTGATATCTTGTTCATGCTGACCGACACAGGGCCGGTGCTCTCAGAGTTTTATCGCCCCAATTTGATGATACAGGGTCTCCACTCTATTACATATCAATTTTCATAAAGTAAGTAAAGTTGTCGGGTCAGCCTAATTACGGAATCAACCAAACAGCAAGGGAGTCTATCCCCTTTTCACTAGCGCTAAACCAGCGAGATTGTTTTTGCGTCTGAGGTGGAACGCCACACCTACCACCAGCTCCTTACTTTACTGCACAGATCCCTGTGCTACTCATACGCTGAGTTGGCGAGGGCTGGTATCGATCTAGAAACCTTGTGGCTATTCTAGCCGAACGCTAATATACAAATTCTATGGTAACTTAATTATGCACAACAATGGATCATACCATCATATATATGTGAACGATTCAACTAGAAAAATTGAAGAAAAAAAATATCTAAATACAAATAAAAGACACAAGGGGGCAGTGCATTTTAGTTCAGTCAGTTTTATTGAACCCATAGATGGGACCCTAACAGGTACTACCACTCCAGGTCAGAGTGGACTAGGGAGCAATGGTGATGAAGGGTTGTTCCACATTCCCCAAACCTCCAGAACTGGAACCTCAACATCAGATAGGTTTGTTTTGTTTTGTTTTATGGCATATCAACCTCAGTGGGTCATTTAATGCCGATAAAGTTTTGAAATAAAGTCATTCTCAATGGATACTCAATTTCTTTTTACAAATACATTTGTCTATTTTAACCCATAGATGAGACCCTAACAGGTACTACCACTCCAGGTCAGAGTGGACCAGGAAGCAATGGTGATGAAGGGGTGCCCCACATTCCCCAAACCTCCAGAACTGGAACCTCACCATCAGATAGAGTTTAACGTCATTCCCAGGACATGAAGACCCTCAGTCACTGCCTTCTAGCACCCACATGATGAAAAGGGTTGGGGCTTGTCATAAGGGCAATTGGATTGGGACAATCATATAGGTGCGAGGGCTTGATATAACCAGCTGATTGATCAGAGGGGGACTCTCTGACCGCCCATCTAGCCTAAGTAAGGGTCTAAGTGGAGTGTTGCATGCCATAGACGGCTCATCCACCAGGATTCCATCCTTAAGCATCATGGGTCGTCACCCATGGCCAACAGGTGGCCCCATTGGGGGGGGGGTTCTTACCCCTCTGCAGGGCTACATTTTGATGTGGTAGTAAAGGAAAAAGTGAAGTTTATCAACTCAACACTAGAGATAAGAAGTCCTCATTTTTGGATAGAAAGGTCCTAATTTAGGGAAATTTGTAAATGGACACCATATTTTTTGGGGGTGGGGGTAATATGCACCGGTCCTGGTGGCTAATTAGTTTAGGATTTTACAAGCATTATAACCAATCAGTTTGCCATTTATAAGAAAAAAAAAGACGAAATAAATGAAGGTTAGATTGAGTTAAAGTGACAAATATACTCACCATTATTTAAGTAAGAAAGTAGAATTGGTTTTTACTTCAGAAAAATAGATGCAACACAAAACCACATTCAGTTTGTGTTTATGGTTAACTTGAAATGTTTATGTAAAAGCCATAATGCAATTTTGACTAAAGCATTTTTTTTTGTTTGTTTAATTTTAAATATATTTTAAATATTAATTTTTAATATAGCAGCTTTTAATATGCAATTTTTGCCGAGCATAAGTAATTAAGTTTTAACTCTTAACATCCTATACCACCCCATTCCGCCCGGTCAGAAGTCACATTCATTTTCCTAATCTACCCCAAACGATTTGTATAAAATAAATTCTAACTTCTTTGTCTAAAATTTTACTTTTGTGAAATTCTTGCAGTTATTTTGTTTGGTTGTTAAGTTTATTTTAGATGAAGTTTAATTTTATTTATTTATTGTTTTTTTTTTTTTTTTTTCAGGAATAACTTAAATTTTGTGACTGAAGAGTTAAAAGATCCTCACAGGTAAGTTTTGATTAAAGACATTTTCCAACTGTTTGCAACTTTTCATTAAGTGCTTAACTCGTAACATCTTATACCGCCTAAGTCACATTCATTTTCCTAATCTGACCCAAAAGATAGCCTTTGTTTAAGGGAAATAACAGGTAACTTTAAATGAAAAGGCCATTTTTAGCCATTTATTGATAAATCCTTATAGGAATGAGGCTCTGGACTTTGTTTAAATGTAATATTAAACATATTTAGAAGTCTTAGATTAAAGAGAAATAACAGGTAACTTGAAATGAAAAGACAATTTTTTTTATAAATCCTTATAGGAATGGGGCTCTGTACTTAGAAAAATTCTTAACAGGATGTTAAGAATTAATGTAATGAAATATATTAAATTAGAAAGACTAATGAAATTAAATAAGAATGCATATAAAAAGATTACACTTATTCTAATTATATTCTAATTTGTTTCTATATAAAATCATTCATAGGATTGATCTTAATACGTTGGAGAATAAAACAATATTAGAGATCAATAACATCAAATAATTTTTTGTTAAAACCAGTATGCAAATTAACCACATCATATATATGTAAACCTTTATTTCTTAGTGATAGTGAAAGACTAATGAAATTAGATAAGAACGCATATAAAAAGATTACACTTATTTTAATTATATTTTAATTGGGTCTCATATAAAATCATTCATAGGATTGGTTTTAATACGTTGGAGAATAAAACAATAATATTAGAGATCAATAACACCAAGTAATTATTTGTTAAAACCAGTATGCAAATTAACTACACCATATATTCTGTAAACCTTTATTTCTTAGTGATATATAAAACACATTGCAGGATTTTAAACGTATGTACTAATAACACGGGTTGTTTTGAGGCAAATCTAACAGCTTTTCATAGAGACATCATTTATAGATAAGATTTCTTCCATGTATTAATGATTTTGACTAAAAATCAAACACTCATTGATAGACTTACGCAATTCCTGAGGGTATTGTGACGTAAGCAGTGACATAGTTTCGGTTACAGACAGAAAGACACCGAATCTCCATTATAATAAGATATTTGGAAAATAGTACAAATGCATGATGAACAACATTGTTGTGAGTTGCCACCAGAGAGAGACACATGATTGAATAACTTACAAAATGTAAAAAGTAAAAAAAAAAAATAAAAAAAAAAAAATTGCTTGGGGGGGGTGTTCGTACAGTGGAAACAAGGCATTAACTGTGCTGTAAGCGGTCGTACCAAGTGAAAGTTTGGCAGCAGGAAAAATAGGAAGAAGAAGAAGAAGAAATAATTAAAAGGGGGGTAAGAAGGTTATTCGTTTTGATATTAGTAGTGAACATAGACTTAGTACTTAAGTGTCAGTCAGGGTTAGAAAAAGCTTGTGTGGCGGTAAACTGTTGGGAGACACACCAGTAACAATGCCAGCCAGCACCCATTCTTTTTTTTTTTTTTTAAATCATTCTTTTTTTTTTTTTTTTTGATAGGCAAGGTAGGGTAGACAAAACTGTGAACAAAAAGAAATGAATTAATTGTATATAAACATTCAAATACAAAATATTGTTGACTCCACACTAGAAAAACTTGACGAGAAAAATAAACAAACAAAAAAAATTAGTAAAGAGAAGCTAATTGTAAAACTTTTAAAAATTCATCTTTTAGTAATTTGCAAAAAAAAAAAAAAAAAAAAAAAAAAATTTTTTTTTTCTTTTTTTAAATTTTAAATTTAAAAGTCCTGATAGCATTAATTTTATTCTATATTATTTCAGGAATGAATGCATTTATTTTATATATACAGGGTGCGGCATAAGTAACACCCTTTTTAATTTCATATCTTATAATGTATATTTTCTTTAATCAATTTGCTCAATCTTCATTTTTTCAGATATTTTATACAACCGTGTGATTAACGAAGGAACAGAAAATAAAATCAATTCAATTGTATATTAATTTTGTTCCACTTAAACAAAGGGCATTACTTATACCGCACCCTGTATATACATATATATATATATATATATATATATATATATATATTAAAATCTAATGGTTTAAAACCAACCTACTTAAGGTTCTCGCAGTAGCGCGAACCTTCAGATCTGAAGATTTGCGCTACTGCGAGAAAATTAAGCAGGTAGTTTTTAAACCATTCGATTTTAATTGTCTATTTAGCTCTTTATATTGAGCACTTTTTAATCGGTTTTAGTGAAAGAAATCCTGAAGTAAATAAGACTGTATACTTATTTGCTTGGTGGATTTAATGGTAACTGTGATATTTATATAGTATATATATATGATTTGAGGAACAAAAGTGGATAAAATACAAACAATTTCAATTCACATTTTGTCAGATTTTACCCAATCTGTTATTTCACATATATATACATATATATATATACATATACATACATATGCATATATATACACATACATACATACACACATATACATATATATACACACACACATATATATATATATATACACACATATATATATACACACACATATATATATATACACACACATATATATATACACACACACATATATATATACACACACATATATATATACACACACATATATATATATATATATACACATATGGGAGTAAAAATTAGGAATTAAGTAAAAAAACAAAAAAACAAAAAAAACCCCACAAAGTATTTCAAAAGATGAATTTATTCTTGATGGTAATGACAACACTATAATGTTTTGGTTTTTGCAACCTTCATCAGGACACATGGTAAAATCTTGTGCGGAGACGGTGGGAGAATTGCAGTATATGAGAAGTGCTGGTCATATACACAAGTCTCCCATTGTCTTCACACAAGATTTCACCACATGTCCTGATGAAGGTTGCCAAAACCAAAACATTATAGTGTTGACATTACTATCAAGAATAAATTCATCTTTTGAAACACTTTGTATTTTTCTACATACATATAAGTTCGGATAGTGTAGACAGAGTCAAGGGAGCTTGGTGACTGTTAGCTTCTTGCCTATGTGATCACTGGACCATGATCTCATAGGTGAGAAACTGACAGTCATCAAGCACTATTGACTATGTTTACGCTATTTTAACTTTGATATATATATATGTATGCTCTATCACTGATATTGAGCACTTGGTATTTAGAAATATCACAAACTTAATTTCTATCTGGACACCTACATTGTGCATGTTTTTAAAAAATTTAACTCACAAATCCAATATCAAACAATTTCTTTTAAGTCTTACTAAAAGTATCACCTCTGTCCCATAATAGTTGCTACATTTGTATATAGATTTCATATACTAAATGGAACAACTATTATGGGACAAAAGTAATAATGATAAAAAACTTTATAATTAGTATTATTTGGATTATTTGGACTAAAGATGAAGACAATAGTCCAAATAATCCAAATAATACTAATTATCAAGCCTCGTCTCAAAAATTCAGAAAAACTTTATAGTCAAGCTCTAATTTTAAAAATTTCTATTTTTTATTAATACAAGCATAACAAATAGGATGTTCTTTTGTCGCATTTTTGGCGTGAGGTTTAAGAGCGTGAAGGAGTTTATTTCATGCAAAATTATTTTATATTTTTTAAAATCTTTTTAAGAAACATGCTCTTCAGTTAGGTAAGATATTTTGGACCATATGACCTTTAGGCACCCCTTTTGTGATCTCGATTCATAAGGACATGTTTTTCATTTACACCGCAAAAATCCGGTGGTTTGTTAACAGACGATTTTTAGAGTTTTATTTTTATTTATAAAACTAACCCCTAACAAACAACTGGATTTTGATGGTGTAAATGAAAAACATGTCCTTATGAATTGAGATCGCAAAAGGGGTGTCTAAAGGTCATACGGTCTGATATTTTTGTTGTGCTACATTCAACACCAGGAAAGAATATGAAAATAAAAAAAAATGAAGTTTATATTTCATGATGAATTTATATTGTTAAAAAAAAAAAAAAACTTGATAGGGAACAATATAAAACTGGACAGAAAAAAAAAAAGGTTGATAGATTTACAAAATTTTTTTTATAAAAATTCAACATTATGACCAAGGTTTGTTTTTGGTTTGTTTTGTTTTACGACATATCAACCTCAGTGGGTCATTTAATGCCGGCAAATTTTTTGAAACAAATTCATTCTTAATGGAGACTCAAATTTTGTTTATAAACTCATGTTTTACTATTTAACCCATAGATGGGACCCTAACAGGTACTACCACTCCGGGTCAGAGTGGACCAGGGAGCAATGGTGATGAAGGGGTGCTCCACATTCTCCAAACCTCCAGAACTGGAACCTCAACATCAGATAGAGTGTAACATCATTCCCAGGACATGAAGACCCTCAGCCACTGCCTTCTAGCACCTATATGATAAAAAGGGCTTGGGGCTTGCCATAAGAGCAATAGGGTTGGAGCAATCATATAGATGCTAGAGCTTGATGTGACCAGCTGATTGATTGGAGGGGGCCTTTCCGATTGCCCGTCTAGCCCTAGTGAGGGCCAAAGTGGAGTGTAGCATGTCATGGATTGCTCAGCCTTAAGCATCACGGTTCCATCATTATGAACAAGAGAAATTTCCCTGTTTCTATTTTATTGTATTGTCATTCACTCAGTTTTTATTTTAATTTATTCTGTCAAAGTCATTTTTGTATTGTTACTCACTTGTTTTTATTTTGCCAAGAAGTCATTTTCTTTTTCCATTTTATATATATATATACACACATACACACACACACACACACAGAGTGTTCATAAAGTCTTGCAGTAGTTCTAAAATTTAAAATCTAAAATGTAATAACACGTTGTACAAATAAAAGAATTATTTAGTAAAAATCATATGAAAGTTCAACTCTTGTAGTTTTATTTTTTATATACATTTTGATTATTGTATTTCAACAAGACTGCCATCTTTGTTGTTGCATTTTAAATCTGATGCAGGACTTTCTGAAACACCCTGAACATCTCAAATGATATAAAATTTTCTGAAACACCCAGCATGTGTGTGTGTGTGTGTGTGTGTGTGTGTGTGTGTGTATATATATATATATATATATAAAAATGAATAAAAATGATAAGACAAATAGGAATATTTCTTTTGTGCTATTGATTTTTAAAAATTGTTTTCAACTAATTTCAACCTTAGGTCATCATCAGGAGAAAAAAAAAAGATTTAAAAGAGTTGATATAAGAGAAGTATCAAAATATGAAGTGATGGTATAGCATATCGATTTGTTCAATGAAAAGTGTGTGAGTGTGAAAAAGATTTGTTGAATGAAAAAGGATTTGTTGAATGAAAAAGGATTTGTTGAATGAAAAGTGTGTATGTGTGTAAAAAGGATTTGTTGAATGAAAAGTCTGTATGTGTGTAAAAAGGATTTGTTGAATGAAAAGTGTGTATGTGTGTAAAAAGGATTTGTTGAATGAAAAGTGTGTACATGTGTAAAAAGAAAGACAATACAGAAAATTAGATAGACATGTTTTGTCTATAAAGAATGCTTCATTAGAAATAATATTTTTCATTTTGCAAAAATTATATCTACACATAAACTTTGTTTTTGCAAAATTGAATTTTATTCAATGAATGAAAAAATAAAAATAAAAATAAAATATTAGTGAATAAAAAATTCTCAAATACACCAAAGTTCTAGGTTTGATATTGTTCCCTGTCAGGCCCCGACAATAACTTTTTTCATGACCCCCTCAACAAAAATTATCAACCGTCCCGAATGGGGTTTGGACCGTCCCAAAATCAAAATATTTTTGTTTAATTCATTAACATCATCTATACTTGTCAGTCATCAGTAGCATAATAACATGTAATAAAACATTAAGAAAAGCTGAAGCAGTGATAATTCTGGATATTTGAACAAAAAATCCATTTCCTAGTGTGTTTTGAGCTAAAAAAAACCCCAAAAAACAAACTCTTTTTTAATTAAATTTGAGTAGGGTTAGTAGTACATAATTCGGTCCTTTTAAACTATCTCCCTCCACTATTATTCATTACATGGCTTTGAGAATAGACCGGTGGTGCTGTAGCCTCATTTTGAAGTCAGCATTCAGCAATCACTGGACGGCCATTATTGGAATGTAGTACTAACTTTTAGGAAAAATTTTTACAGTCCCCGGTAAACTGTCCTGGATGACATATTGATCATCCCGGATGTAATTTTTATCATCCTCGGGACGACGGGCCAGCATTAATTTTGAGCCCTGGTTCCTGCCAATTCACCATATGAGTAGCACAGTTCAGGTAATCTGATCTGTGTGGTAAAGTGAGGCTCCACCTCAGCCCCCCCCCCACGGTCTAGCACTAGTGAAAGGGGGATAGACTCCTTTGCTGTGCAGCTGATACTGACAATAAGCCACTCTACAAATTTCACTTTAAAAAAAAATTTTTTTTTTTATAAACGCACGCATGTGCGATATTTTTTTCCTTTCAATAGTGGCTTAACTCAAATTGAATTACCCTGTATTTTATGGCCAAAAGTGTATATCAGCCATTGAATGTGCTGCACCGAAAGGGTTAAGATAAATTTCAACCTTCACAAATAATATCATTTGGGAGTGGCAAAAGTCAAGGTGGAATTTTCATATCCCCTCCCCATTAGCCTGCCAAAATTCGAGAAAGAAAATTTAATTCAGTGAATAAAAAATTCACTTATAAGAACACTTATGCGATATATTTTTCACTTCAAAGTGGCGTACTTCAATAGTCGATTGAATCAAATTGAATCACTTCAGTATTAGATATCTTAGCGATTACAAGATTCGAAGTGTCTCTTGTTTGATAAATTCCAGCCCTTGAATTAAAGAATAAATACTTTATCTCTAAAAGACTCATTTTTAGAAATATCAGTGAATAAAAAAGTTCTATTATATAAAAACACTTGTGTGATATATATTTATCAACCCCTCTGCACAAGCAGGATGCAACACAAGGTCAATTTCTTAAGCGGAGTTTAACAGGTTTGAATTCAGAGTTTTATTTCTCCTAGACTGGTTTTGGGGTGGGGAATTGTTTTTTGTTTGTTATATGGCACAACAACCTTGGTGGGTCATTTAATGCCAACTAAGTTTTTAAATAAATTCATTCTTAATGGATACTCAATTTTTTAAATTTTTATAAACACATTTTTCTACTTAACCCATAGATGGGACATTAACAGGTACTACCACTCTGGGTCAGAGTGGAACTGGGAATAATGGTGATGAAGGGGTACTCCACACTCCCCAGAGCTCCAGAATTGAAACCTCACCATTAGATGCAGTTTAACGTCATACCCAGTACATTGGGGTGGGGAGAAGATTAAATATGTCCCCTATTAACTATCTCATTTAATCATTTGCTAACAAAAACAAATTACGTCTAAAATAACAAATGAAAAGAAGTCCGCTTAGAACAAACAAACATTTTTAACAAGACAAGGAAAAACAGAGAAAATATTTCTATTTCAAAGACAGTGCCTATAGCAACATTAGGAGAGGGGGGGGGGCAAAGAAAGGTTTTGTCTTTTTTTTCTTTGTGGGTGTTTGTTTTGAAATGTGCCATTGTTTATCATATAGGTGTCAGCAGGATTTCTCTGTGTCAGTCTGTTAAGACAGTTGGAAGTAAAAAGAGGATAATATTTGGCATCCTTCTGTTTAATTAGATAGGGACCAGGATGTTGCCTAGTAGTACTGTTACTGGGGTGGGGGTGGAGGGGTGTAAATATGTGTGTGTGTGTGTGTATGTGTATATATATATATATATATATATACATACACATCTAAATATATAAGACTAAGATTTTGGTATGTACGTGTCGACGTATAAGTACAAAACGGGAGGTCACTGATTCGAAATCTTGCATACATATTAATATCCTTCTAACTAAGAAACACGCCAAATTTGGTTATTGATTTTTACTGATTAAGGGATATAATTAATTGATTAAGCCAAAATCACCCAATTTGCGAAATTGACTGTATACCAACTCCTGCTGATGATAAAATATTGTCCGCTGACTGACTTTTTGTTACAGCGACTACCAGCAATAAAAATTCAATTTTAGTGAATAAATTTCGCAGTCTTAAGCCGTTCAGCTCGGAATTTATCGCCTATTTATAGGCCAATCTTTAAAATATCCATATTGTTTGAAAGAAGAGAAAATAATCTTTCTCACTATATAATTTGTATGAGTCTTTATCCATTGAATTATTTTTTATAGCGAGTTAGAAAAAAAATATTTTGCATCGGACAGCAAAAGTATGTTTTGACGAAAAATCAAATCTTATTCATATCGCAATCTTTTTATTCCTGTCTTTAAAATATTAATTTAGTTAGAAATGAAATGAAATAATCTATATTACAAATATTTATTATTACTTTGTTTTTAATCAGTATTTAATTTAAAGAGTTTTAGAAAAAAAGCCTTTTACAAAAATAGGTAGTTAAATTAACTACTTATTTCGTAAATAAGACAACATAATAACAATAACAAAATTTTAAAATAAAAATACGATGTAGTTAACTCAACTTTGTTTTGAATCAGTATTTAATTTGGCGGACCTGAACTTTCGGACCCACCCCTCTAAAATTTTCGCTTTTAATTTTTTCTTTCTTCTTTCAATGGATTATTATCAATTGCACACCAATCTATCAGACTGTAAAAAAATTTTTTTAAAAAGTTATTTATTTTTCGAGTTTTCTAGGGGGCTCAGTTCCCCCTATAAGTTTATTGTAAACTGATCCCCCATATCGGAACCGCTAAAAATTTTTTTTTATTTATTTATTATTTTTTTTTCCTTCAATGGATTATTATCGATTACACACCAATCTATCAGATTTAAAAAAAAAATTCTTAAAAGTTCTTTATTTTCCCATATAAGTTTATAGTAAATGCTGATATTGACAATATTTCGATTTATAAAAAATCATCATCAAAGCATAATGATAATTAGGTCCGTTTTTAGATGTAAATGTAAATACATATATATTTACCAACCCCTCCACACGAGCAGGATGCAACACAAGGTCAATTTATTAAGCAAAGTTTAACAGGTTTGAATTCAGAGTTTTCCTTCTAGACCGGTAGCCTAACCAAGGTTAAAGAGCCCAGTCTGCCCTACTATTTACCCATAGCTGGAGGGAGAGTAGGATTCATACCTTTCCCAAGGGTATTAGCGCAATTTCCACCTTCAGGAATTGAACTCGGGATGAGGCGTCCATTTCCCATGACTTTAACCATTACATCAAGTGCTTCCAAATGTGTGTGTAAATGTATATGTGTGTGTTACTGTGAGTGTATGTAAATGAGTGTGTATGTTAATGTACATGTGAGTGTGTGTAAATGTGTGCATGTGTGTGTGTATGTTACGGTAAGAGTGTGTGACACAAGGTCAATTTCTTAAGTAGAGCTTAATAGGTTTGAATTCAGAGTTTTCCTTCTCCTAGACCGGTTACCTAGCCACAGTTAAATAGCCCGGTCTGCCCTACTATTTACCCACAGTTGGAGGGAGAGTAGTTAGATGCATAACTTTTCCAAGTGTATTAGCCCTAAGTGAAATGCAAACAGCCTCGTGCATAAAATAAAGTATAGACAGCAGGGAAATTATCTTTCTGAAAATTTTGTTTTTATTAAACTTTCACACAGGAAAGGGTCTCTGTACTGCAAATATTTTGGTTGGTTGGTTGGATCTTATGGCATTACAACCCTTGTTGGGTTATTTTATGCTGAATAAATCTTGTTTTATTTATTCTTTTTAGGAATTCAATTTTTTTAAAAATACATCTTTTTAGTATTATTAGCGTTATTCGGACTATTGTCCCCATCTTCATTGTTATTTGTACAACGTTTCGGCCGATATATCCTCCGGCCTTCTTCAGGTATTTCTTGTCGGATTCGGGAACCTTCTTTTCGAACTCGGGAACTTTCTTGTCGTATTCGGGAGCCATCACGGAACTTTGAACCTATCGGCTGAAACGTTGTACAAATAACAATGAAGATGGGGACAATAGTCCGAATAATGCTAATAATACTAATCTTCAAGCCTCATCTCAAACATTCAGAGAAATCCATCTTTTTAATACTCATTTTTTAAAATCTATTTAACCCTACTAGATACTAACACTCTGGGTCAGAGTGGACTTGGGAGTAATGGCGAGAAAAGGGTACACCACATTCCACAGAGTTCTAGAACTGAAACATCACTATTAGATGCAGTTTAATGTCATACCCAGGACACGCAAATATTTGGGGTAGTTATGTGTTTGAAAGAGGGCTCAGTCACTTACAGGTAGGATGTGACACAAAGTCTCAAGTATGGAGCATCCAGCAAGGATCAAACTCATTATTCAGTAATAATGGATCTGTGAGACCAGCTTGCTAACCATTACACCATTCCGGGACACCCTTTGCCACAGGTAGGATATGACACAAGGTTGCATATATATGGCATCCAGAGAGGTTTGTTTGTTTGTTTTGTTTTACGGCATATCAACCTCAGTGGGTCATTTAATGCCGATAAAGTTTTGAAATAAATCAATTCCTAATGGATAATACAATTTTTTTATAAATACATTTTTCTATTTAACCCATAGATGGGACCCTAACAGGTACTACCACTCCAGGTCAGAGTGGACCAGGGAGTAATGGTGATGAAGGGGTGCTCCACATTCCCCAAACCTCCAGAACTGGAACCTCACCATCAGATAGAGTTTAACGTCATTCCCAGGACATGTAGACCCTCAGTCACCGCCTTCTAGCACCCATATGATAAAAAGGGGTTGGGGCTTGCCATAAGGGCAATAGGGTTGGGAAAATCATATAGGTGCTAGGGCTTGACATGACCAGCCAATTGATTGGAGGGGGCCTCTCTGACCGCCCGTCTAGCCCAAGATAGGGCAAAAGTGAAGTATTGCATGTCATGCATCCAGGGAGGATCGAACCCACTATTCAGTAGTAATGGATCTGCGAGACTAGCTTGCAAACCATTTTTTTTTCTTTTGAAGTCTGTCGAAGATGACGATGACATCATTCCATGTCTTCAACAGTTTTGGCCCCTTGTGGTCCAATTCTGGACTTGCAGATGCAGTCACCCACATTGCACTGGAAATACCCATCTGCATTTGGTGGTTCATGATGACATAGTCGTCGCCGCTCTGCAGCCCTGTTTATCTATTTATCCTGTTTAATTCTGTGGATCAGGCGTCTCGCCAACCCTGTCTGTTGAAGGTCAGATCTTCGACGCTTGAAGGTGTGATGTGTTGCAAACCATTAAATCATGATGGAATGCCCACAGTCACTTACATGTATATTAGTTTGCATTTTATCTGAGTTTAAATTGCAATTAGCTCTTAAATACACATTCACTGTACACATAATATACAGAATTTGGAACAGAATTATTGATTATTTCTATTGATTCGTTAATAATCAATATTGTCCCTTTAACCTCTCTCACTCACACCCCAGAATAATCGCACTTATTCTGAGAAATTTAATTAAGTAATGTTTATTGACAACGGCATCAGTAAATCTATTCTGATTTTTATTTATACAGCCAATCAATAATCTGATCAATGAATACCAATCACCAAAAAATCATCCAGATCAAAGATTTTCATTTTATTGTGAACCGAGAAAACCTCACCCAGTTAAAATGTCTGCAAACACACAGGTACCTGTGGGCAGACATAGATCTATAACTGCAAAATGGCCGATTTTTAAGCCTTTTTCTTTACCAATATATATGTGTGTGTGTGTGTGTGTGTGTGTTTGTGTGTGTGTGTACGTGTGGAAAATAACAAGAAACAAAGAAATCCAAAAAGATATATTTATAGATTTAAAACGTTTCGTTTTTTTTTTTTTAAATCTTCATCAGGACATTAGGATTAATAAAGTGTTGTTTAGACAGTGATGTGAATGCTTTCAAATTTAAATGAGAGATAAGAAAGTATTAGAGAAAAAAAGTTTATTTTTTACGTGAATCGAGTAAACCTTGCCCAGTTAAAATGGCTACAAATACCCCCCCCCCAAAAAAAAAAACAGAATCTTTTCAAATTTTGTGGGTAAATCTTTCAGTTACAGAAATTGGTGAATGTTATGGAAGCGTTGTGGATTGATATTAAATGGCATGTCAACCTGTCTAGGATTATTTGGTGCCTCGAGGTAATGACTATAACTATTATATCATACACTTTCTGATAATTGCATGGGTGAGAAACTGACAATCACCAAGCACTCATGACTGTGTCTATGGTTTTTGGTTTGGTTTGTTTTGTTTTACGGCATATCAACCTCAGTGGGTCATTTAATGCCGATAAAGTTTTGAAATAAATCAATTCTTAATGGATAATACAATTTTTTTATAAATACATTTTTCTATTTAACCCATAGGTGGGACCCTAACAGGTACTACCACTCCTGGTCAGAGTAGACCAGGGAGCAATGGTGATGAAGGGGTGCTCCACATTCCCCAAACCTCCAGAACTGGAACCTCACCATCAGATAGAGTTTAACGTCATTCCCAGGACATGTAGACCCTCAGCCACCGCCTTCTAGCACTGTGTCTATGGTATCCTAACTTAGATCTATATATGACTTTTTCAGATAGAGTTGAGATTTTTAAAATATTCAAAATTTTATATTAACCTCTGCTACCATGGCATAGTAAGAGGTGAGTTTGTTTGGTTGTTGGTTTTATTTTACGGCATATCAACCTCGATGGGTCATTTAATGCCGAAAAAGTTTTGAAATAAATTAATTCTTAATAGACACTCAATTTTTTTTTATAAACACATTTTTTTTAATCTAACCCATAGATGGTCTCATTTTTAAACAGAAGGTGTTGCAAGATGATAATGGTTGTACAATTAAGGAACATGAGTATTAATATATTCTGATTAGCATTCATCTTCCCAATGTATAAGTAGAATAGAGTGATCTGCCTCTATGTTTAGGCTGAACAGAGTGATCTGCCCTTGTCAGATAGAGGTATAAATAAGACCATAGAAGCACTCAGTTGGAATTCAGCTCTCGACGTCTGAATACTGCTGATCACGTCTTTCATACTTTATACCCAAGTCACAATGATAACAATATTTATCTATTGTGCTCTGATCAAAATTGGATGGGGGGGGGGGGAAGAAAGAAAAAAAAAAAAAGAAAAAAAAAAAAAAAAAAAAAAAAAGAAGCTTTATTTAGCTGAAAGAAACACTGCTTTATTTCTTTCTTTTTTTGTTTCCAGAGTGTGTGGGCTGATCAGAAAGCAAAATGTAAGATATTTTTCTGGTATTAAAACTCCTGGCTTAAATCAATCCAGCTGTATTGATAGAGTTTCAGCTGTCGGTGGTTTAAATGTGTGAAGTTTAGGCTGAGTATTTAGCAACTCCAGGAAACCCCATTAAATAAATTTTTCAGCACATCAACCCCTGTAGGGTTATTTTATACTGAAGACATTTTGTCTTATTCATTCTTGATATGTTTTCAAATCTTTTTAAAAACTTAATTTTTTTATACACATTTTTTAAAAACTCATTCTTTTTTTATTTAATCCATAGATGGGACCCTAACAGGTACTACCACTCTGGGTCAGAGTATACCGGGAAGTAATGGTGATGAAGGGGTACTCCATACTCCCCAGAGTCCCAAAATTTGAACTTCACCATTAGATGCAATTTAACATCATACCCAGGAGACAAGATTTTTATATAGAAAAATGCTTAACTATTTGTTGCACAAATTCTTTTTTTAATTCGATTTTGGTTTCTTTGTTTAATGGCATATCAACCTTCATGGGTTATTTAATGCCAAAGCCATTCTTCTAGAAAAACAGTAGTGGTATTATTTAACCCATAGCAGGAGGGATGGGTGGGGTTCATGCCTTTCCCAAGGGTATTAGTCCAACAGTGATTATGATAGCCTGACTGGGGTTCACATTCACTTACTATATCACCGGGACACCCTCTGAAAAGTTTGTAGGCTGACCAAGATACTCTCATGGTAACCAAGTGAGGTCTATTTTTTAACATACACCCCGCTTTTTAATCGGCATTGTGGTGCTTGGATCCCATTGGTAAAACAAGTCAAACTTATGAACTTTTCAGCCCACTTACGGCTCTAGGTCAATCCATTTTTGGTAAGGCCGTGTACTTTTCAGCATCCACTTTTATATATAACTAGAAGGGGCTACCCAGCGCCAACTGGGTAGAGGGAATGACATCCCATATAACAATATACTTGGGAATAATGGTGATGAAGGGGTACTCCATACTCCCCAGAGCTCCAAAATTGGAACTTCAACATTAGATGCAATTTCAGCATCCACTTTTATATATAACTAGAAGGGGCTACCTGGCGCCACCTGGGTAGAGGGAATGACGTCACATATAACAATATCATAATAAATTTTAATTCAATGATTTACAATTTTTAATAAATAAGATATAAATGAGTCTGTCATTAACATTTACTAAGCAGGTTAAGTAAAATTCAATGCTATTACTATGTAAATAGAAATCAAATCCTCATAAATCTTTGCACAAAAGCTAGTTCTGGTGATAGTGAATGTGTACATATATTTATTTAATTGTTAACTGTTTTATTTTCATAGTTTTAGACAGACATAAATAGATACACACAGACAACTGCCCTTTATATATGGATAGTGATAGTGAATGTGTACATATATTTATTTAGTTGTTAACTTTTGTTTTTATAGTTTTAGATGGACATACATACATACAACTTCTCTTTATATATATATATATATATATATATATATATATATAGATAGATAGATAAAGTATTACCCTGCCTTTTATTTATTCATGATGCCTGCTAAATATAGTGCTGGTTGTTTGTTGATTTCTTCAAATAGATATTTCATATCACTAACACCCCCCCACCCCCCCAAAAAAAAACAACAAAAAACACCCTTCGGGCAGTGTAAAGATTTATTTTTGAAAGATATTGCCTGAGTGGGGTGGAGTTAAAAATTCAATGTCAGAGGGTTTTTATTATAAGTAAAATCATCAAATTTATTAATGGATTAAAAAAAATAAAACAATTTGAAATGAAACTTAGTTGTCCCCTCAAATAAAATGTTAATAATTAATTAAATAATCATTTTGAATATTTTACACAAAATCATAAGTATTCATTTATTTGTAAACTTTTCGTTAACTTCTTGTTACTGAAAAAAGGGGGAGAGTAAAACAATTTTTAAAAATTGATTACAAATTTCACAAATAATTTTTTCATTTAAAGTAATTCAATTTTAAAATTAATTTTATAGTTTATTTATTCAAATAATATATAGTATATGCATTACAATGGAAAGGATTCAAACGATAAATTATAAGGAACGGATTTTATTTATCTTATTAATATTAATTGTTCTTTATTCTATTTTTTAATGATTTTGGTAATTGAGGCGTAAGCAGTGATGTACTTTTGGTTACAGACAAATAGAGACTGAATCTTCATTATTAATAATGGCGGTTTCTGATGAGAGCAAAAGCTCTACATTTTATGAGGAAGTGTTTGATAGTGCAAGGTGTTTAAAGTTCAATTGGGTAAAAATATACAAGGAGAAGAAAGTTTGATGGAAGCTAGAGTAAATGCTTTAAAAAAAAAAAAAAAAAAAAAAAAAAAAAGGTGAAGAGTTATGCAATATAAAAAAAAGAAAAGAAAAAAAAAAGATAGATTTAATTCAAGGTTGGAAAAAAATAACAGATACCATAAGAAAATAAAAGACAAAACTTAAAACCAATTCCATATAAAGAGACTACCAAAATACGGGCACCACATTAGCCCAAAATATTTAAGAGTTAGAGAATACTTTAAAAATTGATATAAAAATGTCAGCCATTTGCAATCAAAATAGATTGTATAAATATTTGAATAATGATTATGTCAGGAGATAAATGAAGGCCTGCATCACGAAATGAGAAAACAAGACCAAACACAAATAAAAACTTCTGAGGAAATCTATTAACAGAAAACATTTAAAAAAAAAAAAAATTAAAGGAATAAAAAAAATTTTAATAGTGAAAAGTAAAAGAGATTCAGCAAAATTTTGAGAATATTTCATCAATAAAAATAATTTGTCAAAAAGAAAGAAAACGTTCCTCAATCTTTAAAGAGTTCTTAATAAAATTTCACCTCATCATAAGACAATTAAAATCAGTGAAAAAAAAAAAAATGGTTGAATTTTAAAAGAGTCTTTTCAAAGATCTTGGATAATATTTTGTAGAAATTAAATATGCACACAATATTTGTCTGAGAGAAAAAAATATATATATACATAAAAAAGTAAACAATAATAACTAAAAAAAATTCCTTTCCCTTTTTATAGATGAAGTAACAGAAAGAAAACAAAAAAACAAAAGAAGAAAATTAAAAAAGAAGATAAAATGAAAAACTTTTAAAAGAAATTTTAAGATTTTAAAAATAGGAAAAGTGAAAAAAAAAAAAAAGTTTTTAAAAATTTAACTTGTATAAAGCAGCAGTTTTTTTTTTAGCAGACAAAAAACTGAAGTCAATATTGGCAAGCACTTACCAAGCAGTTGCCAGAATATTTAGAACTAAGAGAGAGACTAGAGCAAAAGAAAGAGAAAAAAAAAGGCACAAAAAAAGAAAAGGAAGAACAAAAAAAAACAAAAAAGAAAACACAATATTTGACTATCATGAACTATTGCGGATTCAAGGCAGCATTTTAAAATTGACAAAATAGGGGAAGGGAAGAATTAAACAATTATCTAAATCTACACATTAAAATAGATACAAGACATACTGAAGAATGGAGATGGTCAAATATGCAACTGGTTCACATAGAAATATTTATAACAAGGTTAGGAATCTGATTAGGTTTCAAATAGTACAGTCATCTCCAAACTATGACCCCCAAAGGCCACACCCACAAATTTTCTTTTGTTGTAATTGTCAGTTTTTTTTTTTGAAAGATTATATTGACTAAAAAAATTCTAAATGAAAATTATTCATTCATTTGAATTTTATTTATTCATTTATAAAACTCATAAAATTGTATAAAAACTATGAAATTTATAAAACTTTTATAAAATTTATAAGACTTTATTAAAATTGTGTAAAAACTATAAAATTTATAAAACTTGTAAAAAAATTGTATAAAAACTATAGAATTTATAAAACTTGTTTTTTTTGGTCAGTTAAAAATATGTAATGTGGTCCTTGTACTGAAAAGTTTGGAGACCACTGGTTGAGCAGACATCTTGAAAGCTTTCAACAATTGTTCTTTGCTTGAAGATAAAATTCTTGTTTTTATTATTTCAACTATAAAACATTTGAAAGGCTTACACCTTTAGGTTGTATTCCTTGAGATATATAATTCAAATTTTTATTCTAATAGATTATCATCTTTAAATCATTTCAGCCTGGAATAATTCAACTTTCTAAGTTCTATTTGTGATAGTTGGAGAGAGAGGAAAAAAAAAAAGAAAAAAGAAAAAAGAATAAAACCTTGATTTTTTGAATGCTTACTTTAAAATGTATAAAATTTTACAATACATTAAGTGATATTAACAAACATTCATAAACCACTGCGCCAAAGGTATAACAAATTTCTTTTCATAATTATCAGAAAAATTTCTAAGAACATTTTTCTATTTTGTATCAAACTTATTCTGTGATTTTAATGTTACAAACTTTGGAAAATAACATCAAAAGGGTTTAAAAAAAAAAAAAAAAAAAAAAAGAGAGAAGATATCAAATAATCAGAAGTCAGTATAATATTAATTTTTCTCCAATAAACTCAAACTAGTATCTCATTATTATTACTACTAGTTTGAGTTTATCAGTTAAGAATAAGGAGAATTCTTATCTCAGAAATTCACATATTCAACAACTGAATTTGTAAGGACAGTCATTGATCAATTTATAAGAGAAAAAAAAATTTGGACCCAAAAGAAAGAAAGAAAGGAGCTTCACTCATTTTCACGTTTTAAACTTAAAAATTTTAAAATAATCAAAGTTTTACAAAAAAAAAAAAAAGAAAGAAAGAAAGAGAGAAGAAAAAAAAAAAGATATATTTAGACTAGTGACTTCATCTTGGTTATTATAGTTCTGTTTTAGTAAATAAACCAATTGGTCTTTTTCAAGTGTCTGTCTTAGTAACTTTCTGGAAATTTAACTAAAACCCTTTATCAAATCTACAGTGGTAGTAGATAGTTTTTTCATTCTGTTGTCCATGTTTAGGTGGAGGCGGACATCTTGTATCAGTTAATTATTCCCGAGATGTCAATTGTCTGTCTCTTCCATTTGCAGAGTGTATGACTTTTATGCACTACCTGACTCAGAGATTGAACTCATGACATCAAGATAACAACAAATACTATAATCAAGATATCCTTAAAGCATGGACAGTGGAATAAGAACATTTGCCCCATGTGGATTGAATAAAAAGTTTGGCTTAAAATTCCCAGAATTCCCAGACTGTGACAGATACCTGAAAAAAGATGAATGGTACAATAGTCAAATATTGTGACTATTATAACAATAATGATGAGGTACTAGTCTGAGTAGATCAGTTGAGAATAAGAAAAATTTTCATCTTAGAAATTCACACATGAAAAAATGTTACTAGGATAAAAAAAAAAAGAAAATCGTGATAAAATTTTTGCTATGATAAAAAATGCTATGATGAATAAAGAAAAAAAATATAGGTATAAAGAGAAAATAAAAAAAAAACTTGCTATGATGAAAAAAAGCAAAAAAAAAAAAAAAAAAAAAAAAATTGCAATGAGAAAAAAAGAAATAGAAAAAAATTACTATGAGGAAAAAAAGCAAAGAAAAATCTTGGTATAATGTAAAGAAAAAAAAAAAAAGAATAGAAAAATTTGCTAAGGTGGAAAAAAAGAGAGAGAGAGAGAGAAAAAAAAGATCTTACAATGAGTAAAAGTAAAAAATAAATAAATAAATAAATAAAATAAAAGGAAAAAAATTTGCTATGATGAAAAAAAAAAAAAAAAAAAAAAAAAAAATTCTTGCCACAACGAAAAAAAAGAAAGAATTGCTACGATGAAAAAGATGAAAAAAAAAAAAAAAAAAAAAATCCAGAAAAAATTGCTACGATGAAAAAAAAGGCAAAAAGAATCTTACTATGATGAAAAGAAAAACTCTTGCAATGATGTGACCAATGATAGTAAATTCACAATATTGAAATGAGGACATTCTAATTATTTTTCTCATTAAATTAATATTTATATATTATAAATATTTCAGCAGCAATCGAATATATGGACTAAAAAAAAAAAAAAAAAAAAAAAAAAAAAAAAAAAAGAGAAACTCTGGTGTCCAGATATTACCAAATTAATTGCTGTACATTTGGGGTAGAAACATATTCAAGCATTTTGTTTTTAGAACATTTTTGTATACTACATTTTATGATTAAAAAAATAAACTATTTTCTTTAAAAGTTTTTAATATGAAAACTTACAGATTATTGAATTAGATGTAAAAAATTTAGGTTATTTATAGTTAAGAATATATTTTAATTAATGTTACATATAGTTATGGTTATAAAATTTAATACTAAAAAAACACTGATAAAAATTTAGGCTGTTAAAATAATTTTTAGTTTTGAAATATTAGAATAATGATTAAACTTAAATGTTAAAAATGTTAAAAAAAAAAAACAACAAAAAAAGAACAGACAAACGAAAATAAAACAAAATAAAACTTTTCAAAATTCAGAAACAATGATTTTTAGCATAAACTAAATTCTAAATTATTAGTATAAATCAGAGATGCCAGTGTATCAAAGTTTTTATCCAAAATATCTTTGTTTATATAATATCAACAAAGATCTGGACTGGAAATAAAAAATTAAGCCTCTGGTGAGACTTGAATTTATTAAATCTATTTTTCCTAGAATTTGAAACAACAAAAAACTGTTGTTGTTACACTGAAGAATTCCAATCAGCATTTAAAGTGTAACATACTATCGAAAAATGGACAACAAATTCTAAAAAAAAAAAAAAAAAAAAAAAAAAAAGCCTCTGGTGAGACTTGAATTATCTCCCCTTTTACTTGAGAATTCTCTTTCCAATTCAAGTTACTTACAAATGGCTGTAGAGTAGGGTAGGTCAATTTTTCACTTTTTTAAAATATCAAATTGTCCATCTATACGAAAGTTGTGTGTTAGTATACTGAATACTGACACAAAAAATTAGATCTTTTACTTGCACCATTGTTTGAGGAAATAGCATCAAAGATCGTCTACTAAAATGCACTAAAAATCCTTGTTTTCTAAAGGCTAAATTTTGTGAAAATGAGGATTTTTAGTGCATTTTAGTAGACGATCTTTGATGCTATTTCCTCAAACAATGGTGCAAGTAAAAGATCTAATTTTTGGTATCAGTATTCAGTATACTAACACAAAACTTGCATAGATGGACAATTTGATATTTTAAAAAAAGTCAAAAATTGACCTACCCTCTTGTAGAGTGATAGATTGAGAATTGCAATAAAAAGCAACCAAAGTTAAAATGAAAGTAATACAATTTGTCTGTATTTTTTTAGATTAGGCTTGATGTGAATAATTTTGATTTTTCCAACTGTTGTCCTCATCTTTATTGGGGTATGTATAAACACAATGTCTTGGTCGCTGTATCCTTCAGCCTCACTCAGGTGTTCCCTGTGTATTTAAGAATGGTAATGATCCAACCTGAGAAATCAGTTTGACAGGTGTCATTATTTGAATAAGATCTTCAAAAGTTCTGTGTCGCCTGTTTGATCAACAGTCAAACTATCAAAAATTATTTCCAGGTTGGGTGATTAGTAAGCTCGGATACAAAGGAACACCCGAGGAAGGCTGAAGATACAATGCCCAAAATGTTGTATTTATACATACCACAATAGAGATGAGGACAACAGTCTGAAAAATCAAAAGTAATACTAATCAAAAGATAATGGTTGCCAATGCTTCATTAACCTGGTAGAGAGACCATCTCTTTCGAGGTCTGCAACTAATTTGATTTAAGATATTTTCCTTCTCCTAGACTGGTTGTTATACTATGGTTAAAGAGTTCAGTCTGGTCTGTTATTTACCTATAGATGAAGGGAGAATAGCTGGATTCATAAGGGTATTAATAGCATTCAGCTGCCATACCTGTTTGGTCTTTGTAGCCAAAGGCAGATGCCCAAATAGAAGGAACGTAAGTCAAGTCTCACCAAAAGGTTTTTTTCTTTTTATCTCCCATCTTTGCTATTTAGGAACAATCAGTCAAAATTGTTAATAATAATTAAGATTTTTATATCGATGTACAGTATTGACCCCCCCTCGCACCCCCCCCCAAAAAAAAATCAAAAAAAAACTGAAAAAACTGAACAATTTTTCTTATTCCCACAAATTTTAATGAAACTTCAGTAGTTTAGACAACCATAGGAAGTGATTATTTTCTTGTGACTTTATATAGTTTCTACAGATCTCCATTATAATAAGAGTTCCCTTAGAAAGTCATAGATCAGAGTGGACCAATGGCACAAAAATTGACTCCATATTCCCCGAACTGGAGCCAAAAAAAAATCTAAATCTTCACATTATATTGGAATATATAAAATGTTCTTACCCACTAATACATTCATTATATACAGTATTATTACCACAAATTCTAATGAAACTTCAGTGGTTTAGACACACATAGGAAGTAATTATTTTTCTTGATTATTGTTATCAAAGTTTCCTTAGTTGTAGTGAAAAGTCATTAACAAAAGACTAAAAATAAATTTGGTCAGTTGTTTTTGTTTTATGGTATATCAACACTTTTTGGGTCATTTAATACTGAATTAAGTCATTTTGATATTAGGTAAGTAACTTAATATCAAAATGACTTAATTCAGTACTTACTATTGCTTAAATTGTCACCCATCTAAATATTCGCTGCTTAACTTTTGTGATCTAGCAAGAACCGGGGCTTTCAATGTGACTTCACTAATTTAAATATCAAGGAAAAGAAAATTCCAATATTTCTGAGAATTTTCTTTTTAGAAAGTTATCCATTTATTCCATTGTTTCACTAAAATTTGTAGCAATAATAGAAAATGGTACAATTTTTAACATTTTTTTTTTTTTTTTGTCAAATACTATACATCTTCCTGATCAAAAGTGTTTTTTTTTTTTTTTAAAAGAAAGGATCTTATATTCTAAAAGAAAAGGATTCTTATATTCTAAAAAGAAAAGGATTCTTATATTCTAAAAGAAAAGGATTCTTATATTCTAAAAGAAAAGGATTCTTATATTCTAAAAGAAAAGGATTCTTATATTCTAAAAAGAAAAGGATTCTTATATTCTAAAAAGAAAAAAGGATTCTTATATTCTAAAAAGAAAGAAAAATCCTTATTGAAACATTTTCAAATACTGTTTAAACTGTACAAAAAATACCAAAGAAAATATGTACAAAATGAATATTCGATTGAAAAATATTGTGTTAAGAATATAATTTAACCGTGAACATATTAATGTCCGATAGAAAACATAAGTTTCCTTTAAGATGATACGTGGCATCTCTGATGTCTAACAACAACTGAGAGGGGAACATATAAGAGCACAGATAAGCAGAGTCAGTAAAGCTGGTACAACACTCAGTTAGGGGGGGGGGGATCAGGGGGGGGGACTAAGAGCATCCAGTGAAAGTTAATGTTATATCCAGTTTGATGGAGATTTTCAATTTTATTTTGAGAACAACTAGAATGAAATTAGTTATATTTAATCCTTCACTTTAAAAACGAGAAATCTTAACTCTTCAAATAAAACAGCAGTTGGAGAAGAAGTAATTAACTTTCATTAAAACTTTGGTTAAATCGAACTTAACGGACCTAAATTCTACCATTGTATGTCACCTCGCCAAAAGAAAAAAACCAAAAATCAGGGAATTTAACTGAATTTAATGAAATTTTCAGTGTTGATATATTAATGAATAAAAGATATAATTCACCAGTTATTTTATTTAAAAACTCAGTTAATTTGAACCACATATCTGAGGCATAACACAGATTCTGAAAGATATGTGGTTCAAAGTTAACTGAAAATTTCATTAAATTCGGTTTATTCCCTGATTTTTGGTATTTTTTTCTTTCGGCGGGGTGACATATGGTGTTATTTAGGTCCGTTAAGTTCGATTTAACCGGCAATTTACTAAGCTCAGCTGATAATGACACAAGGCCAGAACTTAACGGACCTAAATTCCACCATCCTATGTCACCCCGCCGAAAGAAAAAAAAAAAAAATCCAAAAATCAGGGAATTAACCGAATTTAATGAAAAACAGATGACTCCATTCTCATTATTTAGGTACTATATGACAGTAATGGAAAAAGTATTCCCCAACTGCTGAATTAAGTTTCTTCAAGAATTTTAGTTTTTAAAAGATTAAAATTTTTACAATTAAAAAATGGTAAGATTTTTCTAAATTAATATTTGTAATGAATGATAGATCAAAATAAGGAAAAAAAAATGGTAACCTGAACATTAGTTACATAAATGAGACTAACCTCCCCTTGTTTGTTTCACTTTGAGAAGCCATTTGTTTTGGTCAGCCATTTTCATTTCACCGTAAATCTACACTGAAAATACGAATTTGTTCGAATCAATACAACTGCATGTTTTAACACGAAAATATAAAATTTGTTCTTATTTGTGCTTACGCATTATTTGAAATGAACAATTGTTATTAAGAACACATTTTATGATATTTTCGTGTTAAAACATGCAGTTGTATTGATTCAAACAAATTTGTATTTTCAGTGTAGATTTACGGTGAAATGAAAATAGCTGACCAAAACAAATGGCTTCCTCAAAGTGAAACAAAAAGGGGAACATTTATGTAACTAATGTTCAGGTTACCAATTTTTTCCTTATTTTGATCTATCATT
Organism: Doryteuthis pealeii; assembly: GCA_023376005.1. Lineage (NCBI taxonomy): Eukaryota > Metazoa > Mollusca > Cephalopoda > Myopsida > Loliginidae > Doryteuthis > Doryteuthis pealeii. The sequence continues at coordinate 89,582,491 of CM042156.1, read as the reverse complement.
CATTACAAATATTAATTTAGAAAAATCTTACCATTTTTTAATTGTAAAAATTTCCTCAAAGTGAAACAAACAAGGGGAGTTTACTATCATTTATGTAACTAATGTTCAGATTACCAAAAATTCTTCATATATTGGAATTGAAATAATAATAATGCTTATTTTGTCTATATCATTTTTTTTGCAATTATATCTCCTCAGATTAATTTATTTTCATATTATCAATAGGAAATAGAAAACCTTTCATTGGATACAAAACGAGTTATTTTATTATTTTTAAGGGAGGCAACCATTTTGGGAGGAATTACAACAAAAATAAAGAAAATCAAAAATAAAAACCCAAAAACAAAATTGCAAATTGCTAAGAAAAAGCAAAAGAAAAAAAAATAGATATAAAAAAGAAACAAAATAAGCCAACATTAATATTCAAAATTAAAACAAATATATAAACAGCAACAGCATAATCAACAGAATTTCATTCAAGATATAAATGCATATAAATAAATTTGGCAGTGAGTAATTGTTAAATTCTTTGCTCAAAAAAGAAAAAAAAAAGAAAAAAAAAAAAAGATAAAAGACAATTTTAAAATTACAATAAAAAAAAACAAAAAAAAACAATATAGCAAATTACAGTAATCAGATAAAAAAAGAAATTAAAATTTAAGATAAATTCAAAAAGAATAATTATCAAGTTACTTAATGCTTTATGAAATATGAAAATACTATTTTTTTTTTTTTTTAGATATAAAGAAATATTCAATTTTTTATACATTCTGAAAAAAAAAAAAAAAAAAAAAAAAAAAATCTGATTTTGAACAAAACAATTGAGTTTATTTTTTTAGAAAATGTATGATAAAATATTTAGTATCCACTTAAAAGAAATATAAACTCTACACTTGAAATTTAATATAGTGTGTCTACAAAAGAAATAGACACTTAAAAAAAAAGAAAAAAAGGAAAACACAAGGATATTGATACTTACAATATATAGTTTTGTCATGCAATTTTTTTGGGGGGGGGGGGTAATTTAAAAAAAAAAAAATTTAAAAAATTTTTTTTTTTTTTAATCGTGGAAGTCTTAGTCTTTAATCAAACTTTTTAGGAATAAAATTAGAAATTAAAGTGATAAGAATCTAAAATGTAATTGGAATTAAATAAGATTTTATATTAAAAATTCTTTCCTCAACATTTTTCTCTTAAAAAATATTAAACGTCATTTTTTTAATGCGTTGGAAAACATTTTATTAATTTTTCAAAGTCCGTTCGATGAATGTGTTAAATCTTATCTTGAAGAAAAAAGTTTAAAACGAATTAGTTTATTTTGGTGTTTTGGGTCAACCGATTCTCATTTTGTTATTTTTAAACACATTTTTGGAAATGACGAATGACTAGACATCTCATCTACGATTGGTCTAAAAAATTTGAAACAGGATGTTTGTGCAAAATTAAAAGTCCTGGAAACCATCACTATCTTCTGCCCCCCCCAAAAAAAAAAACCCCAAAAACAACTAGATCCTGTTCATGCTAATTACATACGGAAATCCACAAAGGGGGTAGGTAAAAAATGACAAATTCTACACCAGACAAGAATATTTTGTGGAAATGGATAAAAATGGCTCCCCAAAACTGCAGATATCTGCAGTTAATGAAGTGTATTTTTTAACAATAAATTGAAATAGATCACTAAGTAGGCCTGAGCCTATTCTAGTAGTGACCACCCCAAGCAGAGATTTAAGAGGTTTGAATTCAGAGTTTTCCTTCTCCTAGACTGATTGCCTAACCAAATGTAAAGAGCCCAGTCTGTCCTACTATTTACCCATAGCTGGAGGAAGAATAGTTGGATTCACACTTTTCCCAAGGGTATTAGTGCTATGTGAACTGTGGCTTTGTCCTGGATTTGAACTCGGGTTGATGAGTCCATTTCCTACAACTCTAACCAGTACACCACACGTCTCTCTAAATAGATAAATCTAATAAACCAAATATAAGTTGCAGTAATTAACTTCAAGTCTTTTTTGGTTGATTGGTTAGATTTTAAGGCATGTCAACCCTTGTTGGGTTATTATAAGCTGAATACATTTTGTTCTATTTCATTCTTGATCAATAAACAATTTTTTTAAACTCATTCTTTTTTTAATTATTTTTTTTTCTTTTTAACCCATATATGGGACCCTAACAGGTACTACCCTTCCAGGCCAGGGTTGACCTAGGATCGATGATGAGGAAAGGGTACTCCACATTCCCCAGAGTTCCAGAATTAGAACCTCACCATGAGATAGAGTTTAACATCATACCCAGGACACTAAGAACTTCAGCCACCACCTTCTAGCACATATATGATAAAAAGGTTTGGACAATCATATAGGTGCTAGGGATTGACATGGGCAGTTGACTGATCAGATCAGGCCTCTCTGAATGCCCATCTATCCCAATTAAGAGGCAAAATGGAATATTGCAGGTCATGTGACTACTTAGTACCCGGGTCATGGACTGCTCAGCTACCATGATCCTGGCCTAAGGCATTATGGGTAACAACCCAAGGCAAACAGGCAGGCACCTGAGGAGAGGAGGGGGGGAGTTACCCCTCTGCAGAAGTGCAGTCAGCTTATTCTACAGACCCACCAATAGGATGATCAAGGTTTTCTCTACAATACTTTTTAGCATGAGTATTAAATAAAACAACGTGGGATGCAAACATTACCACCGATATTACACAATCCAAAAATACCCAAAGTTTCTGGATTCCATAATCTATTAACAATAATTCAACTTGGAATAAATTAAATTAATATTAATTAACTCTTAACATCCTGTTGAGAATTTTTTTAAAGTCCAGGGCCCCATTCCTATAAGGATTTATCATAAAAATGGCTAAAAATGGCCTTTGCATCTAAAGTTACCTGTTATTTCACTTAAATCAAAGACTCCTAAATATGTTTAATATTGCATTTAAACAAAGGCTATTGTTTGGGGCAGATTAGGAAAATGTGACTTCTGGAAGGGGGGAATGAGGTGGTATAGGATGTTAAGAGTTAATAAATTTCATTAATAATAATAATAATAATAATATCTTTTTCAGCTAGTATATTAGGTCTGAGACCTGTCAGCTGTTCCTTATAAACATTCATCTTAATTCCACAGAATATTTATACTCCTTCCATAGATTAATTAAAAAGCTACAACAATTCATAGATTATTTTTTTTATCTCACAAAAATGGTATAATTTGTATAAAAAAAAAAAAAAAAAATTAAATGAATAAAAATTTTCAATAAATGTAGCAGTTTCGTAGAAGGCCATACTGAGACGAATGTTGAGAATCCTGGAAGAGAAATACTTACAATTTTAGGTTTATAAGGAGGCTGCATATCTTGGCTCTCCACTTTTAGCCAGTCAATACGTCGGAAGAAGGCATGATCCTTAATTTCCCTCTCCCCATTATTAGTGCAACCTAGACGCTTCGAAGGATTCTTTGTCAATAACTGAAATGAAATATTGGCCAGAATTAAACAAATATCTCATTAACAAGACTTGTGAAAATTCTACAGAATGAAAAACAAAAAACAATTTATGGGTCCCAACTAAAGCCGTCTAACTCCTACCTTGTAACCTATCCTGTGTAATTTATTTCTAAGAAACTATTGAAATGTATTTACAGTCAGGTTGAAATGATGGGGGAAGAGAAAAGAAAAACACAGGGACAGCACTAGGAATTTGACCAAAACGGTAGTGTTGGTTGCGTTTTATGGAATGCCAACCTTTGTTGGGTTATTTTATGCCAAAGACATTATTTTATTCATTCTTGTTGGGTATTCACATTTTTTTTTCAAACTTAATTTCTTTTTTAAAATATATATCTCATTAGCAAGACTTGTGAAAATTCTACAGAAAAAAAAAAAATACAAAAACAAGTGGAGGTATTTAACCTTTTGCCTACCAAATACCCCCCCCCCCCAGCTGTACCAAATTTTCTTGGGTTTTCTGGTTCCCTATTGCAAAAGGATCAATTACCATTCTAAGGGTTGGTTCACAGACAAAACAAAAGATGGCAGGAGTGTTTCAGTGTAAACAAGTGACAAGTGCGAGAACCACTGTTAGCGGCTTTCAGTAGGATCGCAAAGGTGGGAGAGCAAAGTGAGCAGCTTAAAGTAGGCACAGAGTTAAGCAGAAAAGGATGATTGGTAATTTTATCATATATAAATTCTATTGTTATCTTTGCAATAAATACTACAAAAATATACAATAACAATCGATACAATACTTAATAAACATATCAATAGTATTTAATATTATCAAAACTACAAAATCAATACAGGGTTGCATATTCTATTTTGCGGATAAATACTGTAAAAATATACAATAACAATCAATACATTTGACGTTTGGTTTGGTTTGTTTTACGGCATATCCACCTCAGTGGGTCATTTATAAAGTTTTGCAATAAATTCATTCTTAATAGATAATCAATTTTGTTTATAAACTCATGTTTTTCTATTTAACCCAGATGGGACCCTAACAGGTACTACCACTCCGGGTCAGAGTGGATCAGGGAGCAATGGTGATGAAGGGGGTCTCCACATTCCCCAAACCTCCAAAACTTCACCATCAGATAGAGTTTAACGTCATTCCCAGGAAATGTAGACCCTCAGCCACTGCCTTCTAGCACCCATATGATAAAAAGGGTTGGAAATTCCAACTGCCTTGTCCAGGATTTGAACATGTCTCACCTTGTCCATTTCTTTCAATGGTAACCATTACACTACACACCTCCATGATATATATATATATATACACACACACATGTGTATATATATATATACACACACACACTTACATGTGTGTGTATATATATATATATATATATATATATATATATATACATACACACACATACACACACACACACATATATATATATATATCATTCACAGACACCGGGTTTTGACGTATCACGTCTCCTCAGTGTGGCTAGACTTAGCAAGCTACAACCAGCTGGGATTTGGAACGCGACCGATTTTTTTATCACAGTTATTATACACTAAATCATCAGTACACCTGTAAACACGAGGGAGAAGTTAACTGTTGGATACATACATAGGTATATTTGTCAAGGTTGCTAGTGAGCTCACATCCGTTTTATTATGCAAAGGAAAGGAAATAGAACTAAGAAAGTGAAGAATGAATAAAGGAAGGAAAAGAAAATGGAAGAAATTAAAGAAAAAAAAAAGAGGCAAAGAAAATAGAAAAATAAAATTTCTTTGTTTCATAATAGACAGGCTCTGATGATGGTCTTATACAGATTGACATATTGCAATATAAGCCAATAAAAACAACTTTAATTAATAACACTAGCAAATATATGCACCCTCCGGGTGCAAGTATTTAAGTTTTAATATGATAAAATATCATATTAAATTAGAAAGGCTAATGAAACTGAATAAGAATGCAGATAAAAAGATTTGAAAAATAGAACAACTTTGAAACTAACTCTTCCATCATTTTCCGTTACTCCTGTCTTTCATTGGTAAATTTTCCTAATTAAACTATTTAGTTAAAACAGGAAGTAAAGAATAAAATTACAGTTATTTCTTCTTTTTAATGGATTTCTTTTAAGATTTATCCCCGAGATTGTTGCTCATATTCAATAAGATAAAACCAAACAATTGGAAATCAATAATACTAAGCATATATTTATTAAGATCAAATTTCTAATATCAATATGCAAATTAGCCTTCCCATTCACACTGTAAACCTCTATTTTGTTGTATATATAAATACAATTGTATGTTATCATTATGTAGATATGGTCAACAATTAATAATGTGAAACAATTTTATTAATAACTGAGGTTTAAATAAAAAATAAAATCATGGAGAATGTGATGTAAATAACAAAGGGAATTGTGACTTGTATAGTAATAAGTTTCAGTTACAGACTTACAAACCCACAATCTCCATTATAATAAGAAGATGTGTGCTTTTCAAGTTTCTTCTCTTATATATTGTCGAATTCACTTCCTTATTTTAATTGATATAAATGTATATGTTGAAAATTCTAATACTTACCCCTTTACAAAGGGACACTGCTTCTCGTGACATAGCTTTGGGATAAGAGACATTGTGATCAGTTATTGAAGTGAATAATTCTTCCTCATCTTCTCCATCAAAAGGTGGCTAAAAGAAATAAAAGAAATTAAAAGGAATTGTGAGATTCTTGGACAAATATATATATTTTTTTGCTTATATTTTATATAAAAAAGAATGGATGACAGAAAGTGAAAATAAAGAAATTTAAATTGTTAAATCTTGTTTGATTAGTAATTCTTTGTTTTGTGGATGATAGAATTAAAGCAGGGACAAGATTTTTAGAAATACTAGCCAAATATATGCACCCCCCTCCAGGTGCAAGTATTTAAGTTTTAATGCAATAAAATATTATATCAAATTAGAAAGGCTAATGAAACTAAATAAGAATGCAGATAAAAAGATTTGAAACAGAGTGGGGTATAATTGAAAAAAGAGAACAATTGAAACATACTCTTCCACCACTCCCGTCTTTCATTGCTAAATTTTTCTGATTTAACTATTTAGTTCAAATAGGAAGTAAAGAATAAAATTAGTTATTTCTTCTTGTTAATGGATTTCTTTTAAGATTTATCCCCGAGATTTTTGGTCAGAATTATTAAGATAAAACCAAACAATTAGAAATCAATAATACTAAGCACATATTTATTAAAATCCAATTTTTTTAATATCCATATGCAAATTAGTCTTCCTGTTCACACTGTAAACCGCTATTTTGTTGTATATATAAATACAATTGCATGTTATTAGTACGTAGTTAAGGCCAAGAGTATTAATAATGTCAAACAATTTTTATTAATAATTGAGGTTTAGATAAAAATAAAATCATGGAGAATGTGACGTAAATAACTAAGGGAATTGTGTCTTGAGTAGTGATATAGTTTCAGTTACAGACAGACACACACACAATCTCCATTATAAAAAGATTTTATACTTAGATTATTAAGGTGCATATATATTTTGAGATTCATTGTATATCTTAAAAGGTAGGATGATATAAGTATAAAAAATCATTGGCCTAAACAAGAAGTGAACAATTTAAAAAAAAAAAAATTGTGAAGAAAATTTTTGTGGATGATACAATTAAAGTTGGGAGAATATGAATTGAACATTTTTAGAGATAGAGATTTATAGATAAGAGAAATTATAAATATAATCAAATTACCATAACCAGAAAATCCGGCAATATAACATTTAAGTGTAATATCATATATAAGCAGAAATGGTTTTCCAGGATGGGGGGGGGGGGGAGATGATGTCCTTTAAAAATGATATCTAATGCTTCTTTATTTTCTAATTTTTTTAATGTTATTTATTTTATATATAGACACTTATTTTTTTTGTTATTTATTTTATATATAGACTTATTTTTATGTTATTTATTTTAATATATACACTTATTTTTTTGTTATTTATTTTATATATACATTTATTTTTTTATGTTATTTATTTTATATATACACTTATTTTTTTATGTTATTTTTTTATATATACACTTATTTTTATGTTATTTATTTTATATATAGACTTATTTTTTTGTTATTTATTTTATATATACATTTATTTTTTACGTTATTTATTTTATATTACATTTATTTTTTTATGTTATTTATTTTATATATACACTTATTTTTTTATGTTATTTATTTTATATATATACACTTATTTTTTTATGTTATTTATTTATATATAGACTTATTTTTTGTTATTTATTTTATATATACTTATATTTATATATACACTTATTTTTTTATGTTATTTATTTTATATATACACTTATTTTTTATGTTATTTATTTTATATATTATTATTTATTTTATATATACTTATTTTTATGTTATTTATTTATATATACACTATTTTTTTTATGTTATTTATTTATATATACACTTATTTTTTTATGTTATTTATTTTATATATACACTTATTTTTTTATGTTATTTATTTTTATATATACATTATTTTTTTATGTTATTTATCTTATATATACACTTATTTTTTATGTATTTTTATGTTATTTATCTTATATATACACTTATTTTTTTATGTTATTTATTTATATATACACTTATTTTTTTATGTTATTATTTTATATATACACTTATTTTTTATGTTATTTATATATACACTTATTTTTATGTTATTTATTTTATATATACACTTATTTATTATTTTATGTTATTTATTTTATATATACACTTATTTTTTTATGTTATTTATTTTATATATACACTTATTTTTTATGTTATTTATTTTATATATACACTTATTTTTTTATGTTATTTATTTTATATATACACTTATTTTTTATGTTATTTATTTTATATATACACTTATTTTTTTTATGTTATTTATTTTATATATACACTTATTTTTTTATGTTATTTATTTTATATATACACTTATTTTATGTTATTTATTTTATATATACACTTATTTTTTTAGACTTATTTTTTATGTTATTTATTTACTAGCAAATATATGCACCCTCCGGGTGCAAGTATTAAGTTTTAATGTAATAAAATATCGTATAGATTAGAAACGCCAATGAAACTAAATAAGAATGCAGATAAAAAGATTTGAAACAGAGGGGGATATAATCGAAAAATAGAACAACTGAAATTTACTCTTCCATCACTCTGTCTTTCATTGTTATTTTTCTAATTTAAGTTTTAGTTAAAAGAGCAAGTAAGAATAAAATTACAGTTATCTTTTCTTGTTAATGGATTTCATTTAAGATTCATTGAAGAGATTTTTGCTCATATTCATTAAAATAAAACCAAACAATTAGAAACCAATAATACTAAGCATATATTTATTAAAATTACATTTTTAATATCAATATGCAAATTAGCCTTCCCGTCACACTGTAAACCGCTATTTTGTTGTATATATAAATACAACTGCATGTTATTAGTATGTAGATATGGTTAACAGTATAAATAATGTAAAACAATTTTATTAATAATTGAGGTTAAAATAAGGATAAATTCATGGTGAATGTGACGTCAATTACTAAGGGAATTGTGACTTGAGTAGTGATTTAGTTTCGGTTACAGACAGAAAAACACACAATCTCCATTATAATAAGAAGATGTATTTCTTGACTTTAGAATTGTTCTGTAGGGAACAAACAACAAATCTACATCGAGTGGCACCACTGATTTTCTTTCTTTTTTTGAGGTAGGGGTAGTACTCTTATTATATTCTTTTAAGAAGAGAAATTATCTATTTTAAATCAAGGATAAAATGTTTATACTTTTCAGCTGAGGTACAAAATGCCAAAAAAAACCCAAACAAACTTGAGAGCATTATATTTATTTTTTACTGAAATAAAAATAAGGAAAAATTTATATACAAGGTGACCCCCACCCCCCAAGAAACAGAACTTAGGTTCTATATTTTGGGGGTCACCCTTTATAAAACAAAACAAAAAAGAAAAAAAGAAAAAAAAAAGTTCTTTGTTTACTCAATTTTAACAGCAGTAAAATCCTGAAAAATTTAGAGAACAATAATAAAATTCTGGATTTAAAACTGAAATGTGGAAAATACAAAAAAATTAATTATTTGATAAATAATCATAAACATGTTTAATATTTTCCTCAAATTATTTAAAATGTTCACTTAAAATCTTGAATCATTTTTATCAAAATTCAAATTAATGAGACAAAGTATTGGGAACAAATTACAAATGAAATCATGTTGAATTATTTAAATTTTTCATAAGTTTAACTAGTTTTAAATAATTTGTAATATATATAAAAAATATATATACATAAAAAAATACTCAAATAAATGTACTTATCTAAGGATGATACAGTATGGACAAGTAAAGAATTTCAGTCTAGTGAGAGAAAGTGTTGGTAAATTGAAGGGTTTTTTTTATTTGTGCTTTCCTAATTAATATTGATTCATAAAGAAATACCAATAAAATATTTGCCAATGATGCTCTAATCAATAGCCATTTTGTATGGTTGGAGCATTTCAATTATAACAAATGCTGATTAACAAAGAGAGACTCATTTATTGTTGAGATTCATCAATTTTTAATTTGTCACCTTAAATTACATAAACACTATCAGCTCATTATTTTATAGTTAAATATAAAACGTGTGATGCTTTTATTGCACAATGGGTGCTGAAAAGTCATAGTCCGACCAAGGAGGAAATTACTTATATATATATATATATATATATATATATATATATATATGAGAAGTAAACAAACAGACGACGTTTGTGATATGGCTATTTTCAGCCGACAATATTTGGGAGAATATGTGCTTAATTGAAGTCGAACCTAATTTTATGAAAGTTAATTCATTAATAATTAATTAGGCGGGATTTACCTATTTAAATGTAAGGCTATTCGACAGACGGGTTTCGAGTCACACACGGGGCGGTCTTCGTATCTATAGCACTGCTGATGAGGCCTAATAGGCCGAAATGTACATACAGAGATTGATTTTTCTCGATTTGTTTAGCATTACATTTAAATACGTAAATCCCGCCTAATTAATTATTAATGAATTAACTTTCATAAAATTAGGTCGACTTCAATTAAGCACATATTCTCCCATATATATATATATATATATATATATATATATATATATATATATATATATTGGTTTGTTTTGAAGGCTATCACAATGCAAGTGTAAAGAAAAAAGAAGGTAACTATGATGTTGTTTGTTAACCTGTCATTTTATTCTTAATATTTCAGGATAAAAAATCCCCCCATCAGAAGATCACTAGAATTGAAGTGGTGCTAGTAGCTGCTTAATTTGTTCTGAACAATTATGGGTGTAAGAGCTGTAGTTATTTACTATTAGGTACAATACATTTAAGGTGTGAGTGTTACCATTGGTTTCAAAGCAGTTTAACGGGTGCGTTGTCTTGACGATAAGTAGCTAACATGCTGCTTTGAAACCAATGGTAACAATCGCACCTTAAATGTATTGTACACTATAATGAATAAATATATATGTGAGAATAATGGAAATGAATCTGACAGATATGTTGAAAAGATAAATGGAAGAAAAAAAAATTTTGGTATGTATGAAATATTATATGTCGACATGTGTTTTGACCAGAATTTGCTTTTTTGATTGCATTTTTGGGTTCCTCGGGCAAAAATGCTTTTATAAACCAATTTCTAGGAGTAGGGAAGCTCTAGAAGTCATTTTACAGACAAGACTAGATTACAAAATGGCCAAATTTGGAGAGCTAAAAATCAACATAACTCCGCCAATTTTTGGAATTGGAAGCTCAAATTTTGGGATTGTCTAACTTTAACATAGTTCACATCTGTATAAAATTTCAGATAAATTGAAGGAAGTGGGTGACAATTTTACTTTTTTCTGGATGATTTGAATGGAATTACCCAAGGACAACAGTCGGAAAAATGAAAATTATCCAACATCAAGCCTCATCTAAAAAATAAAGGCAAATAATAGTGAAGCTAATTTTTTTTTTTTTTTTGTTAAAAATATTTATTTTACAAGAGTAATGGGTTGATAATATGTGGATATACACTGGAGGGATATCCTGATATACCTTTAAGAGAAACAGTAAAGCAAATGTTTTGTTTTTTTGTTTTAAAAACATACCTGATATTTGACTGGTTTGGTTCATTTTGTTTTACAGCATATCAACCTCAGTGGGTCATTTAATGCCGACAAAGTTATGAAATAAATTCATTCTTATTGCATAATACAATTTTGTTTATAAACTCATGTTTTTCTATTCAACCCATAGATGGGACCCTAACAGGTACTACCACTCAGGTCAGAGTGGACCAGGGAGCAATGGTGATGAAGGGGTGCTCCATTCTCCAAACCTCCAAAACTGGAACTTCACCATCAGATAGAGTTTAACGTCATTCCCAGGACACGTAGATCCTCAGCCACCGCCTTCTAGCACCCATATGATAAAAAAGGGTTGGGGGTTGCCATAAGGGCAATAGTGTTGGCCTGATATTTAAGATATATTTCTTTTACTAAATAAGAAGAATGACAAGCATTTTGATGCAATATAAACATTACAACAAGTAAAAATATAAGGGGGTGGGTGGGGTGGGCGTCTCGGTCAGTTTCCTTATTTACTAAACAGTTTACAATTTAAATTTTCTGTGAAGAGATGTTTTGTGATGAGTGAAGAAACAGACCGTTATGAAGTGTGGAGTTAGGATGTTTCACAACACATAGTACATCAAACATGCTTAAATGATAACGACACACATTTCTTGTGGGACCTTAAATTGAAAAAGAGATTTGAAACAAGGATACTGAGTGACCCACTCAATACAACTTAACAACAAAAAAAAAAAAAAAGAAAAAAAAAAAAAAGAAGAGAATGCTTCATAACCTAAATGTGCAAGTAAAATGCAATTTTGAGTGTTAAATATTAGAAAAAAAAAAGGGGTGGGGGAGTAAATAAAAAAAAAAATTCATAAATTCACAGCAAAGATATTTACAAAAATGAGATTTGGGGGATTTAAAAAAAAAAAAAAAAAAAAAAAACAAAAAAACATCCTCAAAATCAGGCGACTTACTAAAAAAAAAAAAGAAAAAAAGAAAAAGAAAAAATTATACTATTACAATAAAAAAAAGACAAAAAAAAAAAGACAATTTTTAAAAAATTGTGGTTTTGTTAGAGCATTTGGCTAGGAATTGCAAGGTTTCAGGTTTGATACCGGTCCTCACTAACTCAGCACTTGAATAGCACAGTTTGGGTAATCTGATCTGTGCAGTAAAGCATTTTGGAACTGATGGTAGATGTGGTGCTCCAGCTCAGTAAAACCAATCTCTCTACTCTAATGCTAGTGAAAAGGAAATAGACTCCCTCACTGTCTGGCTGATACTGACAATAGGCCACTCCACAGACTTTACCTTCTTTTTTTTTTTTTACTTATATTTCCTATTGTTATAATAGGAAATATAAGTAAAATGTTAGTTTCAATGTTAAGTATATTTTTTTAAGGTTGTAATTATTATTTTTGGACAAAAAGTTGATGAAAATAGAAAGTCTTTTATGAATATCATTAATTAATTTTAATCGATTTTTAATTGATATTTGTTTTAATCTTAAGATGAAAGAAAACAGTAGACAAAATTAATGGTTGACAAAAAATCCTCTTAAAAAAAAAAACTTTATTGTATGCTCAAAACTATTTTTTTGTATAAATCTGTTGGACTATCTGTTAGTATATCTGTTGGTATATATGGTGGTTGTACGAGAAATCACCACTCTTATTTACAGACTTTCCCAAAATCAGCAGCAGTCATTGACCAATAAAAAACAACATAGAATGCATTTAAGGTTGTTGGTAATTGTCCTGAAATCAGTTGCTAGCCAGACAATACCAAAAGGACTACAATTGGATTCTCTTTAAGTTGTTTGTTAGGGGTTAGTTTCATAATTAAAAAAAAAAAAAAAATCTAAGAATCGTCTGTTAAAACAACCGGATATTGACGGTGTAAATGAAAAAGATGTCCTTTCTTAATCGATATCAAAAAGGGGTGCCTAAAGGTCATATGGTCTGAAACCCTTTCAAGATGGAAGATCTGACTAAACTTCATTACCTCTAATGCACTTCTTTTTCTTCCTTTGAGCCTGCCATAATTCTTTCTGGCACTAACTGCCATCTAGTGGTAAAAATAGAGAACCACATCACTGGAATAGATGCATTTCTATTAGATTATCTACCAACCTTAATGGGTTTTTCTAACATGTTTTTGCTTACACTGTGTACACTCGCTGTGTACACTCCACCCGCAATGTGTGTGTGTACACTCCACCCGCAACGTGTGTGTGTACATACATTGAGAGCACTGCATAATGATTGGCAATATGTAATCAAATGGAACTAACTTAGTAGCTGAGATAGTTGTGCTTTTTCTACTAACACCAGTGTTTAGTGTTCAACTCCCAGGTAAAAGCCAAAATTTTGAATGCTTATTTTCAAGATAGGCAGGACCTCCCCATTTAGAAGATAAAAGCTACATAATCTTCCTACTTCCATCTCAGTTTAAGCACAAGACAACAGTTGGTAATCAATTTTGATTTATGGGTGTATTTTTGCAGAACACATTTTCTGATCTATTTAACGCATAGATGGGACCCGAACAATCTGGGTCAGAGTGGACCTGAGAGTAATGGCAATGAAGGGGTACTCTACACTCCCAAAGTTCCAGAATTGAAACTTCATCACTAAATGCAGTTTAACAAGTAAACAAAAATATTAATATTTTTCATTCCATTTTTATCTTTTTTGTTTTGATTCAAAAATTGATGAATTACATTTGCTGTAATTTAATTTTGTGGGAGATTTTTCTGAAAATATTTCTGAACTGAAAATCTTTTCTTTAAGTTATTTGGAACTTACTTTTTTTCTTTTATGATACATTATTCTAACCTGAAAACGTTTAGGGTTGGTTCTACTTGACCCTGGCATGTCACTGTAAAATGGGTATTTAGGCATATTTTAAAGAAAATAGAAATTATCTGTACTGAAAGAATGTGATGTAATAGGAGAAAAAAATGGACTTGATTTTCAGATTCAGCATTAAAAAATAGCCTAGCAACATGTGCCCATTGCCCAACAACAATTGGGTAAAAAAAAAAAAAAAAAAAAAAAAAATTAAAATATCGATCAGTGTTATTAACATGGTAGCATTTAAAAAAAAAAAAAAAAAAAAAAATATAATATATATATATATATATATATATATATATATATATATATATATTTACCAACCCCTTTGCATGAGCAGGATGCAACACAAGGTCAATTTGTTAAGCAGAGTTTAACAGGTTTGAATTCAGAGTTTTCCTTCTCCTAGACTGGTTACCTAGCCATGGTTAAAGAGCTCAGTCTGTCCTGCTATTTACCCATAGCTGGAGGGAAAATTGGATTCATACCTTTCCAAAGGGTATTAGCACCCTGTGAAATGTAAACAGCTTTGTCGAGGAATTGAACTCGGGTTGACGAGTCCATTTCCTACGACTCTAACCATTATACCACGCATCTTTTTTTTTTAATTTAAAAAAAATTTTTTTTTTTAATATAGATGAATGTGAATTGTTTAATTCTGTTTTTTTTTTAAATGCAATTAATTAATTTGTTGGATGGGGGTCAACAAACTGTGTGAGCAGACACATCTAGCCTTGTGCCACACTTTGCTAAGCTTAGTAAACGTCAAGCAATTAATTGATTATTTATAACGAGTTTCTTACAAAGATTAACCCATTAAGTACAGATTATGGAAGTACAGTCATTGCAGTTGTGGGCGTTCAATGGCATAATAATGGAAATTTCCACCAGTCACATATGGCGTATAATTCAATGTGTATGATGATGATGATGATGATGTCTGTTTTATTATGATTGATGGCAACTCAGTTCTGTCAGTCTGTCAGAGCATCAAATAGCCACTCCTCCATTAAAGCAATGCTCAGAAGATACAGCACTGCACAGAATTAAGAGATGGATTTCTCTTTGCAAATGTTATAATAATATCTTTTTCAGCTAGTATATTAGGTCTGAGACCTATCAGCTGTTTCTTATAAACATTCATCTTAATTCCATGGAATATTTATAATATTTCCACATTAAAATAATGACCCATCTCAGTCTATTCAAAACTATCTATCTTCATATCTATCTATCTCAATTTGTTCATATTTATCTATATTACTTTAAATACTAAGATTTTTTTAATTCATGTTTGTTTAATGTCTTGTTTTTAGTTTAAATAAACAAGAATTACGACAAAAAAAGAAGCGACCCCCCCCCAATACATTTACTTGTCGAAAATATCTATCTCCATTTGTTCATATCTATCTATATTATTTTGTTTGTTTATCTATCTCAGTCTATTCCAAACTATATATCCATCTTCATATCTAAACAAGAATTACGACAAATTACGATAAATAAACAAGAATTACGACGAGCTGGGGTTGTTATTATGATAGTCACCGGGTAGCAATTTTTGAGGCAGGAGACCGGGACGCACTTTCTCATAAATTACCAGCAATCCTTATAGAAAAACAGTAGTAGTACTATTTAACCCATAGTTGGGTGTGTGTGTGAAAGGATTCATACCTTTCCCAAAGGTATCAGTCTGAAAGTGAACATAGTAGCAGGGTTGGAATTTGAGAAATCATTGGGGTTAAAGTTACTGCTACCTTTAGAAATGCTCCTGGGGTAAATTAATGGGGAGTAATCAGGTGGGGGTGTGGGGTGGGTGGGGTGAAATTTGTCACATGAAATTTATGCACAAAATAATCAAGCCAAAAAACCAGAGGTTGGGGGGGGATGGGTTAAGAGATGATTTTATAGTAAGGGTGGGGATTTAGGGACTGGATAGCAACACAAAAAAAATTGTTATCTAAAAATTAAAAAAAAAAAAAAAAAAAAAAAAAAAAGATTCTCTTTAAGATATCTATACATATATAAAGGGCAGTTGTATGTATGTCCGGAGGAAACTACGAAAATAAAACAATTAACAACAAAGTAATATATATATATATATACATATTCACTATCACTAGAGATTGCTTTTTGTGCAAAAATAATGAGATTTTATTTATATTTGGCAAAATATTTAAAAATTAAAATTTGTATAGTATCAGAAGGTAATTGACATATAACATTGATTGATTGAATTAATTGCCTCATTTAGATTTTATTTTTAAAAAATTTATATTGATTAAAATTTTTACTATTATGTTATATATTACGTGGGGATTTTTATGGGGCATCCAGTGAGGATCCAACTTGTGATAAGTAATAATGGATCTGCGAGACTAACTTTTAAAAAATCCACCCACCAGCCAGGTGATGCTGGGTAGTCACTTCTAGTAGAATATAAAGAACACCAAAAACATTGAGAGTTCCAAAATAAAGTGGATGTCAAGATAATTTATGAAGAACATTGGTTCCTTGTTTAGAATTGGTATCTGTTTAGGAATGTGAAGAATGGTTGGTTGGTTGGATTTTACAGCATGTCAACCCTGGTTGGATTATTTTATGCCGAAGACATTTTGTTTTATTCATTCTTGTTGGGTATTAAATTTTTTTTTCAAACTCAATTTTTTTAAACATATTTTTGTAAAACTAATTTTTTCTATTTAACCCATAGATGGGACTCTAACAGGTACTACCACTCTGGGTCAGAATGGACCTGGGGGTAATGGTGATGAAGGGTACTCCATACTCCTCAGAGCTCCAGAATTGGAACTTCACTAGATGCAGTTTAACATTATCCCCGGGACACAAAGACCCTCAAGTGCATGGGCTTAACATGGTCTGCCGATGGATCGGAGGGGTGTGTGTGTGTCTCTGACCCCCTGTCTAAGTAAGGGCCAAAGTGGAGTATTGCATGTCATGGACTAATCAGCCATAAAGAATCCATCCTTCACCCTCATGGGTTGCCACCCACAGCCAACAGGTGGCCCCATTTTATATTGTAGAGTAGGTAGGTCGATTTTTCACTTTTCTAAAATTGTCCATCTATACAAAAGTTGTGTGTTAGTATACTGAATAATGATACCAGAAATTAGATCTTTTACTTTCACCATTGTTTGAGAAAATACCATCAAAGATTATCTACTAAAATGTACTAAAAATCCACATTTTTGCAAAATTTAACCTTTAGAAAATGAGGATTTTTAGTGCATTTTAGTAGACGATCTTTGATGCTATTTCCTCAAACAATGGTGCAAGTAAAAGATTTAATTTTTGGTATCAGTATTCAGTATACTAACACACAATTTGATATTTGAAAAAAATGAAAAATTGACATACTTTACTCTACAATATAAAATGACTTCATATTTATTCTGGCTTGCTGGGAAGTTGGAAAAATAACAATAACTAAACCTAGTACACTACATTTTAGAGAAGGGTCTTATCCTTCTGCAGGGGGTGTAATCTTTGTATTCTAGGCCCTGCTAATAAGGGTGCTGTGTAGAATATTTGGACATATACCAAAATAGCAAAAGTTAAACCTTTCCCCCGGATTTTCAATGTTGTTCATCAATTAATTCAATCACAACTTTGGATTTTCCTGATTCAAAAAAGCTGATCAATCACTGAGAGAACTTTGGTAAAACTTTGAATAGTAACTAATGATTTATTTTTAGAAAACTGAATGTATTTAAGAATTATTGCCTCAAGACTATAGTGGGAGTTTCGCATATAATAATAATAATAACAACTTTACCAACAGAAAACACAATAGATGACCATCAAAAAGATGATGTGATCTAATAAGGTAGAGCACAAAACTACTTCTGCTAACAATGAAAAGACTATCAGAAGACAGAATAAAATGGCATATCAACTCTTGTGGGTTATCTAATGCCAAATCTTTTTTTTTCATTTCTTATATATGATTTGTTTAATCTCATGTGAATTAATAAATTTGTAGTTAACCTTCTAGCACTGATATAAATTTTTTTTGGATGGTTACCATAAGAGTAATTTGAAGAATATAGCCTTAACCATACAGGATAAAATGGAGCTCTTGTGTGGATAAATATCTGCAAGAAACTCTTGTGGGTTTATACAAATAATAATCATTCATTATTTTTCTAGTAACTTGAATTTCACATTCTTTTTATGGCTTTTATTCAATAAAAAGAAAAAGAAAGAATGACTGTTGTCAACATTGAAAAATGTGATAAGTTTTCAGCTAAAGATCGACTCCTCCTATCTTTGCCAAATCGTGGCAATAAGGTGCAGTGAGCAACAATTTTCACACGACAAACTCTTGGAGTGGAATGGAGTAGAGAGAGAGAAAAAAAAATTAAATTAAAAAAAAAAAAGAAAGAAAAACGGATACAAAACATTTACAATTCAAAGAAAAAAAAATAAAAGGAAAAAAAAAGGAAAAAAACACCACCAGTCAGAGAAACATCACTTACAAATGGCAGCTGTTGAGGAAAAAAAAAAAAAAAAAAAAAAAAAAATCAAAAAATCAGATAAATGTTTAACCAGCTATGAGAAAAAAAAAAACAAAATGGCGGTAGATTTAACAGATAGAAAAAATTTTGCAAGGTAAAACATTTAGATATACAATTATTACCTTTTTGTGATTATTAGAAAATAAATCTATTAGTATATGTGTGTGCAATATTAACAATAATGTTTTAAGCTTATAGTCATGTTAGTATAATAAGATATGAATGTAAGCGAAACAAAAACAAGTTCAAATTAGTGTCAATAAAATTAAAATCATTTTCCACTGAATTTTAAAAATTATTTCACAAGTGTTGACAACATCATTACTCTCATGTTTATTTCACCAATTACAGACAGAATAGATGATTATAAATTTACTCTTAAAATTAACAAACAAATGGAGTCAAAAAATGAGAGAGAGAGAGAATTGGAAAGATATCAAGAAACAAGATCACTAAGAAGACACTACAGCAACAGATAACACTGTGGTGTTGGGTTAAGTAATGGTTATTGAGTCTTGGCCTGTTTATGTACAAACAAGTAGAATAATAAATAATATAATACTATTTAAAAGATTATTTTGGTTATTTAAGAAAAAATGGATAAACCTAGTCTATACAGTCAATGTTCATATTAAGAGTCAGAGATTTTTTTAAATAAAAAAACTATCTTAAGACCAGTTTAAAAAATAAAAGTTCTTGATCTTGTTTTTTGCTAAGATCAATTCAGAATAATTCTTTAGAATAGACATTTTTGAATCATATATTCAAGAGCAAAACAAAACTCCTAAAAACATAAGGATCACAATTTTATACATTCATTAAGAACAACATTTTGTTAGAAAATACATTACAATAATATTATAGTTATTTTGTGCCGATTTAAATAGGAAATAATGGCTGGTTTAATTGTACATATAATTTACGTATATATATATATATATATATATATATATTTTTAAAAATTGTTTTTTAATAAAGTTTTGAAATTTTGGTAAATGAAAAATAATTTCAGCACAATATCTGAAGTAAGATGACGAAATAACTAAATTCAGTAACACACATTTTTATGTGAAAATTAAAACGGTTGTGAAAGTTGCGAGTTTAATTTTCAAATAAAATTAGTATTGACCAATGTTGTTAACAGGTTTAAAAAGTATTGAACAATAATATTAATAGGTTAAAAAAGTACTTAATACTACTATTAATAGGTTTAAAAAATATTAAGCAGTATTATTAACAGGTTTAAAAAGTATTGAACAGTATTATTAACAGGTTTAAAAAGTAATGAATACTATTATTAATAGGTTTAAAAAGTATTTATTAAAAAGTTTAAAAAGCACCAATATAAAATAACCCTGAACCATTTCCCATCTGTGGGAGGTTGTACGCTCTGGTCTCCTGGCTGAAAATGCAAGTGTTATAATTTGTTATTTAACAACCTTTGATTTCTTACATTGTATTTGTAATGTCACATGACTCCAGTAAGAAAGTCACTGAGGGTGGGGGTGGGGAGAGCATAAATACCTCAATGAAGACAACTTCCTATCTCTTTTCTTGTTGTTGTTGTGGTGGTGGTGGTGGTGGCCTCAGCTTGGGTAAGACTTTAAAATTACCCCTCGTGTAGAGTTCTACTATTTTTGACTACTTCATGTTTTTGACAGACATGTATAGTAAAATTATACTCTTAGTCACAGACCAAATCAATTTTGACAGCTAATATTTGGTAGAATGGACAGCTATTATATCATTAGTCAAACATACCTTGTATTGTTTATAAATAATTAAAATAATAGAATAAAACTAATAGTTTTTGTACCATTTCTCCAACACTCTGGGAGACACTTTTTGGCTATATATATATATATATATATATATATATATATATATATAAGTAAAGAAATAACAAAAGACTTAGAGATTTTGCATTATAGTCTATTTCAGGGAGCTTAGACAAAGTATCTAACTCTCCCGACTCATCAGATGCGAATGATGAATTCTTTATTACTTTAAAGGCATTTGAAAACAGATTTAAAAAATTTTTTTATAGTCCTATGAATTCCAAACAAAATACTTGATGTTGCAAAAAATTATCTATTTTGATTTCATTTGGAATTCATATCACAGGACTATAAAATTAAAAAAAAAAAAAAAATCTGTTTTCAAATGCCTTTAAAGTAATAAATAATTCATCATTTGCATCTGATGAGTCGGGAGATTTAGACACTTTGTCTAAGCTCCCTGAAATAGACTATAACGCTAAATCTCTAAGTTTTTTGTTTTTTCTTTACTTATATATTTGCTCTGTGACTCTAACATTAAGAGCACACATTGAGCTCTCAAACTGCGACAGGTTTTTTTAAAAGAGTGGCCTATTGTCAGTATCAGCCAGACAGCGATGGAGTCTATTCCATTTTCACTAGTGCTAGACCAGGGACATTGTTTTTGCTGAGGTGGAGAGCCACACCTACCATCAGCTCCCGACTCTACCACACCGATCAGATCACTCAATCTGTGCTACTCATGAGCAGGGTTGTCGAGGACTGGTATTGAAACAATCTATTTAAGCCATAAATGGGACCCTAACAAGTACTACCACTTGGGGTCAGAGTGGACCTGGGAGTAATGGTGATAAAGGGGTAATCCAAAATACCCAGAGTCTCCAGAATTAGAACTTCCCCAATAGATGCAGTTTAAAGTTATACCCAGGTGCCTAAGACCCTCAGCCACTTCCTTCTAGTATATATATGATAAAAAGGATTGGGAGGTTGCTATATTGGCAATATAGTTGATGAGACCAGCTGATTGATCAGAGATGGCCTCTCTAACCACCCATCTAGTAACAGCCAAAGTAGAGTGTTCAGCCACCAGGATTCAGGGAGCAATGGTGATGAAGGGGTGCTCCACATCCCCCAAACCTCCAGAACTGGAATCTCACCATCAGATAGAGTTTAACGTCATTCCCAGGACATGTAGACCCTCAGTCACCGCCTTCTAGCACCCATAATATAAAAAGGGGTTGGGCTTGCCATAAAGGCAGTAGGGTTGGGAAAATCATATAGGTGCTAGGGCTTGACATGACCGATTGATCAGAGGGGGCCTCTCCAACCGCCCGTCTAGCCCAAGATAGGGCCAAAGTGGAGTATTGCATGTCATGAACTGCTCATCCACCTGGGCTCTATCCTTAAGCATCACGGGTCGCCACCCACGGCCAACAGCTGACCCCATTGGGGGAGTATTACCCCTCTGCAGAGGTGCAGTCGGTGCAGTCTAACACCCCCAGCTGACAGGGCGGGCTACTTTCGGGTAATAGGGTGTGGGGTGCCAAATTCTAGTTAAAAATTAAAATTCTAAAAAAAATGTTCAAGGTATTATAAATAGGATTCTCCATGATTGATTGAAATATTTCAGGTATAAATAATATATGTTGATATATTTAGATTCTTTATTTCCTCTTATTCAATTTCTGTGATGTATGGTTTGTTACTATTTAAATATTAATTCAGAGCTCAACGTTGATTTTTCTAACTTCCACGTCAGCAGTCTAATGTCTAAACGAGGGGGGACAGGATAATTTAATGAGGAGGGGTGGGTGGGCAGGACATTTAGTGAACTCATTAAATTTGTTGCAGAAAAAAAAAGAAAAGAAAAAAAAAAAAAAAGAAAACCATTTTGGTATTTATTAGTTTTAATAATATTTTTTCCTCCCTAGAAGCACAAGGGGCCTGTCTAGCTCAATTGGCAAAGAATCCGCCTAGGAATTGCAAGATTCCAGGTTCCATACCAGTCCTTACCAATTCAGCACATAAGTAGTACAGTTTAGGTAATCTGATCTGTGCAGTAAAGCAGCATCTGGGAACTGATGCCAGTAAAAACAATCTCCCTAGTCTAGCACTAGTGAAAGAGGGATAAACTCTCTTGATGTGCAGCTGATACTGACAATAGGATACTCTACTGACTTTATAGAACATGCTAATGACTTTGTTGGTTGGTTGGTTGGATTTTATTATTCTGCCTCAGCTGACAGGGTGGTAATGACTTTGTACAGGGTTACATACAGAACAGAACAAACAGAACCCAAATTTTGTTTTTTTGCGGTCACCATGTATATATACTATTACTGATGCAGACTACCAGAACACAAATTCTGTTTTTTTTTTTTTTTTTGCGTCACCCTGTATTTGATGTGGTGTTGCATAGCGCCTTCTTTACCGGCACTAAATCGTATATGTTATATACTGGCATCAAATTCTATATGTTATATGGCAGCTTCTTCAAACTCACGCTGCTAAATCGGCGTACGTATCGTAGCGGGTATCGTCACTATCCCTAGACGATATATGTAGTGGTCGCTTAATGAAATCACAACACATGCTGTATAGTAAAAACTTGCGTTTATTTCTTCTCCTGTCTGATGGGTGGCGAGCGGTGACAATGACTACTACTGCTGCTGGGATGACTAGCGTTGGTGACATGGAAAGGGTGGACGACCTCACTGCCCGCTGGTGTCGATGGTCGTTCCTTGTGCTCTGTTCACCATCTCCTATCTGACCGTCTAACTGGTCTGCCCTCTGGCTTTTGTATTGACGATACGCCTACACATCTTTATCTTTTGATCTGATAACGGCAAATCTATTTCCAAACTTATTGTACCCATCCTTCTTTTGTTCACTTTACCCGGAAAAAAAAGTCCTTTGTCATTTTTGTTGTCTTTTCTTTGCTTTGTTTAATTTAACCGGAAATTTGTTTGTTTGTTTTGTTTTACGGCATATCAACCTCAGTGGGTCATTTAATGCCGATAAAGTTTTGAA
Source organism: Doryteuthis pealeii (assembly GCA_023376005.1). Lineage (NCBI taxonomy): Eukaryota > Metazoa > Mollusca > Cephalopoda > Myopsida > Loliginidae > Doryteuthis > Doryteuthis pealeii. Next base: position 89,558,629 of record CM042156.1, on the reverse strand, counting down.
ATAAATCAATTCTTAATGGATAATACAATTTTTTTATAAATACATTTTTCTATTTAACCCATAGATGGGACCCTAACAGGTACTACCACTCCGGGTCAGAGTGGACAATGGCGATGAATGGGGTGCTCCACATTCCCCAAACCTCCAAAACTGGAACCTCACCATCAGATAGAGTTTAACGTCATTCCCAGGACATGTAGACCCACAGCCACCGCCTTCTAGCACCCATATGATAAAAAGGGGTTGGGGGTTGCCATAAGGGCAATAGGGTTGGGGAAATCATATAGGTGCTAGGGCTTGACATGACCAGCCGATTGATCGGAAGGGGCCTCTCCGACCGCCTGTCTAGCCCAAGATAGGGCCAAAATTGAGTATTGCATGTCATGAATTGCTCATCTACCTAATTGCTCTATCCTTAAGCATCACAGGTTGCCACCCAAGGCCAATAGGCGGCCTCATTGGGGGAGTCTTACCCCTCTGCAGAGGTGCATTCTAACACCCAAGCCGACAGGAAATTTCTATTTCCGTTTGTACAATATACAACAGTGGGAGTAGTTATAAATTTGAGGTAGATTTTTTTAATAAGATGAATCCCAAGAGAGGACCCCCCCAACCTATTTCAATTCATAAAGAGATATTTATTTAACTTACCTGTCCAGCCAACATTTCGTATAATAGAACACCATATGCCCACCAATCAACTGATTTGCCATAAGGTTGATATAATACAATCTGGAGGAGAAGAAGAAAAACATTTTTAGATATAATCAAATGTGAAAAGAGAATAAATATTTGCTAATACTTGTGTTCCTTAAAAGTATGACTGTTATCATCCTGCAACACCCTCTGGTCAAAATGAAATTGTCTAAATCATCCAACATGATATGCAAAAATGTAAATCCTGATTATCCGGTGCTGCTAGTGTAATACGATGTTGGTCGAGGTGCCAAATGTAATACTATGATCTGGTCACGGGACCAAATGTAATACTATGGTGGTCGGGGTGCCAAATGTAATACTATGATCTTGGTCATGGCACCAAATGTAATACGATGTTTGCTGGTCACGTGGCACCAAATGTAATAATATGCTGTTGGTCGGGGTGCCAAATGTAATACTATGATCTGTTGCCGCGACCACCATAGTATTACATTTGGTCCCGTGACCAGATCATAGTATTACATTTGGCACCCCGACCAACAGCATATTATTACATTTGGTGCAACGTGACCAGCAAACATCGTATTACACTAGAAAGAAAGGGAAGGAAAAGGACATTCTACACAGAAAAAAATATAAAAAGGAAAGAAAGAGAGTAAGATAATCAAATGCGAAAGAGAGAATAAATATTTGGTAATACTCATGTTCCTTAAAAGTATGACCGTTACAGAGATGCTGATAGGTACGTGTCCTGCTCTTCCTCCAGCTATGAGTAAAATAGTAGGGCAGATGGGGCTCTTTAACCTTGATTAGGCAATCAGTAAGACAAGGAAAACTTTGAATTCAAACCTGTTAAATCCGCTTGGGGTGGTCACTACTAGAATAGGCTCAGTCCTAATTACTGATCTATTTCACTAATAATTCACTCTCTGGTTTTCTTCAGAGTATCTGTTATAGTCCGTAATCACCTGGGAATCTTTTAAAATTTTTTGTTAAATGGTAAGGAAAGAATTTTGAAGAAAAAAGTTAATGTTTCATTCATTGTTTATTTCTGTCTTGGTAAATACAGCTTCAGTACTTTTCAAACATACCTTTTATTTAGAAGTCAGCATAGATTAAAAGAATAATGTCAAGGGGACAATTTTGAAGAAAATGAATGCTTGATTCATTGTTCATTTCTCTCTTGGTAAATACAGCTTCAGTTCCAGTAGTTTTTAAACATACATTTTATTTAGAAGTGAGCCAAAAGAATAATGTCAAGGGGACAATTTTGAAGAAAATGAATGCTTGATTCATTGTTCATTTCTCTCTGAGTAAATACAGCTTCAGTTCCAGTAGTTTTTGAACATACATTTTATTTAGAAGTGAGCCAAAAGAATAATGCCAAGGGGAAAATTTTGAAGAAAATGAATGCTTGATTCATTGTTCATTTCTCTCTTGGTAAATACAGCTTCAGTTCCAGTAGTTTTTGAACATACATTTTATTTAGAAGTGAGCCAAAAGAATAATGTCAAGGGACAATTTTGAAGAAAATGAATGCTTGATTCATTGTTCATTTCTCTCTGAGTAAATACAGCTTCAGTTCCAGTAGTTTTTTGAACATACATTTTATTTAGAAGTGAGCCAAAAGAATAATGCCAAGGGGAAAATTTTGAAGAAAATGAATGCTTGATTCATTGTTCATTTCTCTCTTGGTAAATACAGCTTCAGTTCCAGTAGTTTTTGAACATATATTTTATTTAGAAGTGAGCCAAAAGAATAATGTCAAGGGGACAATTTTGAAGAAAATGAATGCTTGATTCATTGTTCATTTCTCTCTGAGTAAATACAGCTTCAGTTCCAGTAGTTTTTGAACATACATTTTATTTAGAAGTGAGCCAAAAGAATAATGCCAAGGGGAAAATTTTGAAGAAAATGAATGCTTGATTCATTGTTCATTTCTCTCTTGGTAAATACAGCTTCAGTTCCAGTAGTTTTTGAACATACATTTTATTTAGAAGTGAGCCAAAAGAATAATGTCAAGGGGACAATTTTGAAGAAAATGAATGCTTGATTCATTGTTCATTTCTCTCTGAGTAAATACAGCTTCAGTTCCAGTAGTTTTTGAACATACATTTTATTTAGAAGTGAGCCAAAAGAATAATGCCAAGGGGAAAATTTTGAAGAAAATGAATGCTTGATTCATTGTTCATTTCTCTCTTGGTAAATACAGCTTCAGTTCCAGTAGTTTTTGAACATACATTTTATTTAGAAGTGAGCCAAAAGAATAATGTCAAGGGGACAATTTTGAAGAAAATGAATGCTTGATTCATTGTTCATTTCTCTCTGAGTAAATACAGCTTCAGTTCCAGTAGTTTTTGTACATACATTTTATTTAGAAGTGAGCCAAAAGAATAATGTCAAGGGGACAATTTTGAAGAAAATGAATGCTTGATTCATTGTTCATTTCTCTCTGAGTAAATACAGCTTCAGTTCCAGTAGTTTTTGAACATACATTTTATTTAGAAGTGAGCCAAAAGAATAATGTCAAGGGGACAATTTTGAAGAAAATGAATGCTTGATTCATTGTTCATTTCTCTCTGAGTAAATACAGCTTCAGTTCCAGTAGTTTTTAAACATACATTTTATTTAGAAGTGATCCAAAAGAATAATGTCAAGGGGACAATTTTGAAGAAAATGAATGCTTGATTCATTGTTCATTTCTCTGAGTAAATACAGCTTCAGTTCCAGTAGTTTTTAAACATACATTTTATTTAGAAGTGAGCCAAAAGAATAATGTCAAGGGGACAATTTTGAAGAAAATGAATGCTTGATTCATTGTTCATTTCTCTCTGAGTAAATACAGCTTCAGTTCCAGTAGTTTTTGAACATACATTTTATTTAGAAGTGAGCCAAAAGAATAATGTCAAGGGACAATTTTGAAGAAAATGAATGCTTGATTCATTGTTCATTTCTCTCTGAGTAAATACAGCTTCAGTTCCAGTAGTTTTTTAAACATACATTTTATTTAGAAGTGAGCCAAAAGAATAATGTCAAGGGACAATTTTGAAGAAAATGAATGCTTGATTCATTGTTCATTTCTCTCTGAGTAAATACAGCTTCAGTTCCAGTAGTTTTGAACATAACTTTTATTTAGAAGCGAGCATAGGTTAAAAGAAATAAAAAAAATAAAACTGGCATTTTATAGGTTAGCGTATACAGTAATCTGTAAACCTACATTATTTCAGTCCAATTTTCTTGTTAGCGTTCTTGAAAGAGAAAGAAAAATCAATAATGAAAGTTCTCTTTGATTGATAACAGAATTATCTCTTTGATTCATTGAATGAACAAAGCAATTGTAGAGTTTCTGACTCCACCCACCCTTCAAAAGCAATTGGAGACTATCTGACCTGCCCCCTTCACTTCAAGAACCCACCACAACCTGGTTTGTCACATTATGTGGGGGTTTTCAAACTTTTGTAATGAAAAAAACCCCAAAAAACAATAAAAACCCCAAAAAACAATAAAACCCAAAAAACAATAAAAACCCAAAAAACAAAAAAACAATAAAAACCCCAAAAAACAATAAAAAAAAACCAATAAAACCCCCAAAACAATAAAAACCCCCAAAAAACCCAATAAAACCCCCAAAAACAATAAAAACCCCAAAAAACAATAAACCCACCAAAACAATAAAACCCCCCAAAAAACAATAAAAACCCCCAAAAAACAATAAAAACCCAAAAACAATAAAACCCCCAAAAAAACAATAAAAACCCCAAAAAACAATAAAAACCCCAAAAACAAAAGGGTAAGACTAAGGATTCAAATGAGGGAAGCCAACTGAAGGGTCAACTGAATTGGCATGAAATTGCATTTGTACACACAAAGAAAGAAAGAAAGAAAAGAAATGACAGAGTAGCAACTGAAACGATATTACTACCACCCCCCACGGGCAACTAAATTGATTCGATGCTGACACTTGTGTGACTCGAATGGAATCAAATTTCTTTGGCTGTTTCTGAAGATTGTTTGTTTTTATCTGAAGTTTGGAACTAAAGAAAATGGCACCAAATTGTCTTTTACTAAAGTCAAGTTGATCAACTTATATTATTTACTTTGACACTGTGTTACAAGAGAGAGAGAGAGGGGGTGAAGGAAGAGAGAGAGAGATGGAAGGAGGAAGGAAAGAAGGGAGAAATGAAGGAAGGGAAAGAGAGAGATGAAGTGATGAAAAGAGAGAGGGAGATAAAGGGAGGATAGTGGGAGGGAGGAGAGAGAGGGAGGAGAGGGAGAGGGAGAGGAAGGAGAGAGAGAGGGAGAGGGAGAGAGGAGAGAGAGAGAGAGAGAGAGAGAGAGAGAGAGAGAGAGAGAGAGAGAGAAGAGAGAGAGAGAGAGAGAAGAGAGAAGAGAGAGAGAGAGAGAGAGAGAGAGAGAGAGAGAGAGAGAGTTTTAGTGAGCTGGCAAATTTCCAGCCCAACATAGACATTTTCTGAGTCATGTTTTTGTCGCTTTGTTGTTGGCAAATTAATGTAGATATATTACACCCCCTTCCCTCCCCAGATTGTTATTGGCAAATTAATGTAGACCCCCCCCCAATTTTTTTTTCCTTAATTGAATTTGTACAAATTTGATTTTTTACAAAACTCAAATTTTAAAATAATTTTCATAAAGATGAAAATATCACAGAAATGGCATATTTGACCACAAATGACCTTAGAGGTCAACTTCAGATAATTCAGGCCAAACCCAAATCAATATTCATGCCAAAGAGAAAAAGAAAAAAGAAAAAAGAAAAGAAAAGAAAAAAATTAAGGACTCTATTTGGTTTGGTTCAATGACATAACCCTGTGGTTTATTTAATGCCAACTCTTTATATATATATATATATATATATATATATATTTGGGAGAATATGTGTTTAAATGAAGTCGAACCTAATTTTATGAAAGTTAATTAATTAATAATTAATTAATTAATTAGGCGGGATACTAATTATTAATTAATTAACTTTCATAAAATTAGGTTCGACTTCATTTAAACACATATTCTCCCAAATATTGTCGGCTGAAAATAGCCATATCACAAACATCGTCTGTTTGTTTACTTCTCATATATATATATATATACACAAGGACAAACTCATAAGCGACGGCCTCCTGTGGAAGCCAGCACATGGACATGCCAGTGTGGGCCGACCAGCAAAGACATACATTGATCAGCTCTGTGCGGATACAGGATGCTACATAGAGGACCGCCTGCGAATGATGAGCGATAGGGACGGATGGAGAGAGATTTTCATGGATATCCGCGCTGACAGCATGACATAATGATGATTATATTATATATATAATATATATATAAATAGATTTAACATAAATAATATATACAATATGACATTATATATATATATATATATATATATATATATATATATATATACTGTACGCAACATATAATAATAATATATCTTTTTCAGCTAGTATATTAGGTCTGAGACCTGTCAGCTGTTCCTTATAAACATTCATCTTAATTCCACAGAATATTTATAATCTTTCCACAGATTATCTAACATTGCCTTAAAGGAGTTTAGAGATGGGGCATTCACTATTGATGATGGTAGTTTATTCCATGTATTCACCACTCTGTTACTAAAATAATTTTGTCTTGTATTTGTTTTGCAAACATTTTTAAGAGTTTTAATTTATGACTCCTGGTATTGATTTTTTGAGCAACATTCAATACATTAAAGTTCATTGAATAAAATCCATGTGTATATTTATAGACTTCAATATTAAACTATATATAAAAATGGACTCTCTCGTTCATTTCAGTGCATTAGGGTTCATCCAGTAAACAACCTCCACAGTGTTTTGTTTATAGTAGTGATGTTGGACCATCTGCACTTTTTGGCACAGTCGATAGGAAAGAATTGGTGCACAAAGAATGCCACAAACACAATCAACGACTGACTTCAGGTTTTTCAAATTCAGAGTTTACCTTCTCCTAGACTGGTTAAAGAGCCCAGTCTGCCCTACTATTTTACCCATAGCTGGAGGGAGAATATATGGATTCATACCTTTCCCAAGGGTATTAGCACTATGTGAAATGCAAACAGCCATGTCTAGGATTTGAACTTGGGTTGACGAGTCCATTTCCCACAACTCTAACCATTATGCAACATGCTTTTATATATAATAGTTAAGAATTAATGGCAAAATGAATGAATGAAATAAAAATGAATGAGATGAGTGTAATAAATGAAAAATCCTTTCCAAGGGACCTCTCACAAAATAAAAATAAAAACAATAAAAAGATAAAGGATAACATTTTTTTCTTCTTTTTTGAGAGAGGAGTCCCTAATGGAAAGTTTTCCTCATCTATTATTGGACTCTTTTGAAGCATCACATTAATATAATTATCATATAAGCTATTGGAGAAGATATGATATATATATATATATATATATACACATACATACATATACACACACACATCTAATACACATAATATATATATATATACATACATACATATACACACACACACACATCTAATACACATAATATATATATATACATACATACATATACACACACACACACATCTAATACACATAATATATATATATACATACATACATATACACACACACACACATCTAATACACATAATATATATATATATATATACACATATATATAAAAGCTATCAGCATCACTGGTCATCTATTTATCTATACATATATAAAGGGCAGTTGTGTATATGTGTATATCCGGAGGAAACTTTGAAAAATAAACAATTAACAACAAAGTATATATATATATATATATATATATATATATATATACATATATATATATATATATATATACACACACACATTCACTATCACCAGGTCTTGGTTTTTGAGCAAAAATAATGAAGATTTTATTTATATTTGGGAAGATATTTTAAAATTAAAATTTGTATAGTAACAGAAGGTAATTGAAATATGATGTTGATTGATTGAATTAATCGCCTCATTTATATTGTATTTTTTTAAAATTGTAAATTATTGAATTAAAATTTCTTACCATATTGTGATATATCTACATGGGGATTTTATGGGGCATCCACTGAGGATCTAACTTGTGATAAGTAATAATGGATCTGCGAGACTAACTTAAAAAAAAATCCCCCTCTACCCAGGCGACGCCGTAGTGGCCACTTCTAGTGTTGGTTGGCAACCTTCTGTCTATTTTAGACAATGGTGTAGTGTCCATTTTTTATTTTATTTTATTTTTTAAAATTTTATCTATAGCTACGTGAGTGGCTGAACAGACCGATCCTTGAATGGCAGTCTCTGGGCCACTTCTAGTGTATCATAAACAAAAAAGAATTCTGAAAACTCACCTCTGGTGCTATATAATCAGGAGTACCACAAAATGTTCGTGTTGTTTTGTCCCCTAAAATTCCTTCTTTACACATTCCAAAATCTGCTATTTTGATGTGTCCTTCAGCATTTAGCATTACATTGTCAAGTTTTAAATCTCTGAAAAGTTTAAAAGTGAAAAAAAAAAAAAAATTAAAATAAAATATAAATAGACAAATAAATAAAGATAAATAAAAAAAAGAAATCTCTCAGAATTTTTGAGATGAGGCTTGATAATTTGTATTATTCAGAATATTGTCCTCATCTTTATTGTTATTGTTGTAGCGTAAATGCAATATAATTATCTCCCTTGTTTTGTTCGGCCATCCTATTGCGTGGGTACAAGCACCGTTCGACACCGGTAAAAAGTCACATGTGCGTGTGGCGCTAGTTTTTAAAGTCTTTTAGCAGGCAGTAACCGAGGAGACAAGAAGGTTATTGTCAGCACGGCGCTTTTCCTCCTTTTCTCGATTTTTATTAGTTGTGTATTAGAGAAACTACATAGTCCTTTGTATTCTATTGTAGTTTCATGTTGAAGACCAGTTGCAAGACAGGAGGATAAGTGACAACTCCCGTATTTTTGTAAATAACAGTGTGTTTTCACCAGTCGACTGTCATTACTCATTCCTTGCCTGGGCGTTGTTGTCACATGTAGATTAGGTAACACTCCTTCAGCACTCTACCAGATGGACTGGCTCATAACCATAAAAAAGCCTACGATTAAAGTAGATTAACTAGCTGAATAATATTTAGACTAACTTTGCTATGTTGGCTATACCGAACTGACCCTCCTCTTTTAGTGTGAGTTTTGTCTTGTTAATTGTTTTGTACTTATTTGTTCTGTGTTTGTATGTATCTGTTCAGCATCAGATGCTGGTGATGAATAAATGTGTTAAGCACACCAGTCATCTGTTATCTATCCATCTCCTGTTACAACAGTTATCTACACAACACATGCTGCAATGGATATCGACATTGAGTTAATACAGTTCTACATGAAAGTTATATCTGGGCTGCAGGTTCAATCCTGGCCAAGGGTGACAGTAACATAGAATATTGTCCTCATCTTTATTGTTATTTACACAACACATGGCGCAATGGATATAGGCATTGAGTTAATACAGTTCTAAGTGTCTTGAACAAGTCTTGAAAACAGCACCCCACAAGGAAGCAGTTGTATGGCCACCTGCCCCCATCTCACAAACCATCCGAGTGAGACAAACAAGCATGCTGGACACTGCTGGAGAAGCAAGGATGAGCTCATAAGCGACGTTCCCTGTGGAAGCCAACATATGGACATGCTAGTGTGGGCTGGCCACCAAGGACCTACATTGACCAACTATACAAGGATACTGGATGCTGCACAGAGGACCTCTCTGGCACAATGAATGATAGATAGGGAGGGTTGGCGAGAGATTGTCATGGATATCCGTGCTGCCTGCGTGACATGATGATGATGATGATATAATACAACTATTATTTCTACTAGCATAATAAAAAACGCCCTCCGGGTGATGTAAAAATAGATTTTTGAAACATATTGCCTAAGGAGTGGGAGTAAAAAATTCAATGTCAGCAAGTTTGTACCCTAAGTAAGTAAAATCATTAAAAGGATCAAAAAATAAAATAATTTGAAATGTAAACTTTAAATATGTATTAAAATAAAACAAACTATATATAGATATATAATACCAGTCATGTATTTATTAAAACTTGTTTTAAAAAACAATGAGGACTGTCTAATGCTGCATGTTCAAATTTTGAGTGAATTTATTCCGTTATGACAATTTTAGGTAATGTGATGTAAGCAGTGACGTAGTTTTTGTTACAGACAAAAACCGGAAGCGAATCTCCATTATTAATAGATACAGACAGTGCAATTTTCTCCATTGTGTGATAGCTATCTGTCAAAACTGGGCTCTTATAAAGAATTACCAGCTGAAATAAATTTATAATAGTCAAATGACAGTGTTGAGTTTTTTTCTCTCTTATTGGATGTATATATATATATATATATATATATATATATAAATATGTTGCATGTTCAAATTTTGAGTGAATTTATTCTATGTTACAACGATTTTGGGTAATGTGATGTAAGCAGTGACGTAGTTTTTGTTACAGACAAAAACCGGAAGCGAATCTCCATTATTAATAGATATCAGCACATCATCACTTCATTGTGAAAGGAGAGCATGACATAACAAACTTTTTGGTTCCTAGTCGGACGCTCTAATAACTGAGCTAAATCAGGTATACTCTATACTATACACTACAATATGTAGTATATTAAGAAAGATTGAAAAAACACAGGTTTAAATGAGTTAAGTGGTGAGTTTATTGGCCGACGCTGCAGTGTTTCGATCTATTAATTAGATCATCTTCAGGGCATTTATTGGTATATGGAAGGTAATAAGAAATTTTTTTTATCACAGAATAACGAGAAAAGCAAGTGATAGTCCTTGTTTATCAGTCTGTTTAAAATTTGAAGTTTGAAAAAAGAAGATGGTTTGAAATATGACATCAAATATTCTCTTTTATGGTGTGAATATGGGACTGTGTAAGTGTGTGTATCGAAAAGAAAGCATTGTGCATTTTTTAGGTGTGTGGTTGCGCGTGTGTTTTAAACAGACTGATAAACAAGGACTATCACTCGCTTTTCTTGTTATTCTGTGATAAAAAAATTTCTTATTACCTTCCATATATCAATAAATGCCCTGAAGATGATCTAATTAATAGATTGAAACACTGCAGCGTCGGCCAATAAACTCACCACTTAACTCATTTAAACCTGTGTTTTTTCAATGTTTCTTAATATACTACATATTGTAGTGTATAGTATAGAGTATACCTGATTTAGCTCAGTTATTAGAGCGTCCGACTAGGAACCAAAAAGTTTATGTTATGCTCTCCTTTCACAATGAAGTGATGATGTGCTGATATCTATTAATAATGGAGATTCACTTCCGGTTTTTGTCTGTAACAAAAACTACGTCACTGCAGCGTCGGTCAAACTCACCACTTAACTCATTTAAACCTGTGTTTTTTCAATCTTTCTTAATATACTACATACTGTCGGATTCACTTCCTTTTCTTCACACTACAATATATGTATAGATGAGAATGGCTATGCAACTTTATTTCCATGTAGTGATCTGTGGTTGATGGGTATCCGATTTATTGCATACCTTTTACTGTACATTTCCGTTATGAGATTGCAAAGATAAATGGCTTCATCAATTGTGTTGTGTACTGAACGTGTTTCAGCTGCGGCTAAAGTGCTGGACACCTTGTACGTTACAATCCCAAGGGTCAAAATGCCTCGAGTTTGCTAATTCTGTGGGATGTAAAAGATGGCTCAATTTTTACATAATCATTAAGATAAAAATCACAAAAAGTGTCCTGTTATTTTTCCCACATAGTTTTCTTGGTTTGATAATTGATTAATTAATTAAGTTTTAAATCAGTAAAATACATATAAAAAAAATATGTAGCTCTGAAAGAAAGATTAACCAATGAGATAAGTGATTTTATCTGCCATTTTATAATCAGCCAATCAGAACCGCGTTTACGAAATAAACGCTTTTTGTGATTTTATCTTATTGAGCCATTTTTTAACATCCGACAGAACTGAACGTTTTTTGCGTTGGGATTGTCACCTATAGCGTTTAATCTTGTTTGATGACCAACTCCACCAGTAAGAAATATTTTTATATATATATTTACCAACCCCTCTGCACGAGCAGGATGCGACACAAGGTCAATTTCTTAAGCGGAGTTCAACAGGTTTGAATTCAGAGTTTTCCTTCTCCTAGACCGGTTGCCTCACCAAGGTTGAAGAGCCCAGTCTGCCCTACTATTCACCCATAGCTGGAGGGAGAGTAGAATTCATACCTTTCCCAAGGGTATTAGCGCTAAGTGAAATGCAATTAGCACATCTCGGGGCGACGAGTCCATTTCCCATGACTTTAACCATTACACCACACGCTTCCTACTTTTTTAATACATTAAATATTTTTATATACCCCCTTACTCTATCGGGTATATAAATAGCGAGAAAGGAGAGGAGGGTTCTATTTCGTGACTGACCATCTTCTTTTGGGTTGCTTTCCTCCTCTGGTTGATACGACTTCCTTTTGTGTTGGGCTTGGTTGTCTGAGCGTATCCTCTTTGTTCTTTAATAATCAAGCAAGACTTTGTTTAGTTTTCAAAGACGGCTTTATTAAAACCAAAGCCCAAAAGGGTTTAATTGTGCGGTGAGAAGATGGCTTACCTGGGACAGACGACCATATCACACCTGGTCCTTTTGACTAACTCAGTTAGCTTCTCAAGCTTTTACTTTAGCCAATCAGAAATCGGTGCCCAGGTCAGCAAAAGGTCAACCACCATCAATAACTTCTATAACGGTTATGGTAACTTTCCATCCACAATACCACCATTTAAATTTTACTAGTCATAATTTGTAGGCAAACCATGAATTATGTAACACAATATCACATGACCCTGTGCAGTTGAGATTACTCCCATGATGCATCACAATAGACATCTATTCTCAATTCTCTGAAATTACCAACAATGAGAAAGCAAGAGTGGTTGGTTGGTTGGATTTTATAGCATGTCAACACTTGTTGGGTTATTCTATGCTGAAAATGTTTTGTTTTACAGAATATCAACCCTTTTCGGGTTATTTAATGCCAAAACAAGTCATTTTTATAAAAGTTTCTATGTTTCAAGTTCTTAATATCTTCAATTAAGTTCATTTCAGATAATTTTACGCTAGGAATTTAGCCAACTGACTTTCACTTTGAAGCAAGCCGGTAGCCATTTTGAAAGTCTCTGTGCGAAATAAACAAATCTTAGAAACTTTTTCAAAAACAATACAACTGCATGCTTTAACAAGAATATCATAAAATGTGTTCTTAATAACAATTAAGTTCATTTCAGATAATGTGCACGCACAATTTTATGCTAGGAATTTAACCAACTAAAGGTTAAATTTACATGCACATGAACATAGCCGATGGTATCTCACATTGGTTTAATTTTCATTAACTTCATTTGCTTTGGTTTGTTTAATGGTATAACAACTCAGTGGGTTATTTAATGCCAAAAACTGTCAGTGTGTGACATAAAAGTTGGTACTCAAGTTTCTTTACATGCATAATTTCATGGATGTATTTTATGTCCGATTCAGAATTTTCAATATATTTTTATTTCTCTCAAGAAGGATGTAATGTTATCCATATAAGCATTCTTTAATAAATCCCTCATATTATTTGCGTTGAAATATTTCTGATTGGAGCGTAAAGTCTACACTGCATGAGGAAGATGTTTGACAATGCAAGATGTTTGGCATGTCTCACACCATGGTTGATCCTCCTGCTTCAGCATAAAAAGGTGTGTAAGTCTTGTATAGCCAATGCACAGTCGATCAAATATTACTTCTTCCTAAAAAATGGCTAGGTTTTTTAAAATATTGAATGAATATTTTGATGCATACATCCTACCCGTGATATCACAGATTTCAAGAACATCCCAATTTTTTTTTTAATACTGAAAAGTTTGATGCAAAGAATTGATGTTGATATGTATTTTATTTTTGATGCGTAGTTTTGTGATCTAAGTTATTTGTATGCTGTTATTTTTGTGTTATTTGTTCCCATCACAATTCTACTTTCTTGAGTCCAAATATAAAGATTGCAAACTGAGACACTTAGAGGCAAACATTTCAAGGCACAAATGATTAAATGAAACACAAAATGCATAAGTGATGAATGAATAAAAAAAAAAAAAAATTTATATATATATATATATATATATATATATATATATATATATATTAACTCACCTGTATATAATTCCTTGGTGATGAAGATAAAAAAGGCCGATAGCAATTTCTGCAGCATAGAACCTGAGAGAAAAAAAAAGAAAAGTCCTTTTTAGTAATTTTATCTTGACTGAATCTTATTATAATGGAGATTGTGTGTTTTTCTGTCTGAAACCGAAACTATATTACTTTATTACTCAAGTAACAATTCCCTTACGTCACATTCTATAGGATTTTATTTTTATTTAAACCTCAATTATTAATGTTATATCCGAGATGTAGGGATAACAGAAATAATAATAAAAACAGGGAAATTGTTAACAATAACAATGCTTGTTTTATTTATGGTTCACTGACAGGGAATACAGTGGATGGGTTTAGATTAGAGTTCTAGCTTAATGAGGATGAGAGTGTATGACCTGCTCGGTTCTGATCTGCTGTGCAGTCTGTTTTTGCCTCCTCTTTTTAGAGAGTCCAGTTCAAATCGTTAGGGGGAGATAACTCTCCCTAACAATTAATAAAAATTGTTTTACATTAATAATACTGTTGACCATATATAGATGCTAATAACATGCAATTGTATTTATATATACAACAAAATAGCAGTTTACAGTGTGAATGGGAAGGCTAATTTGCATATTGATATAAAAAATCTGATTTTAATAAATATGTGCTTAGTATTATTGATTTCTAATTGTTTTGTTTTATCTTAATGAATATTAGCAAAAATCTCAGGGATACATCTTAAAAGAAATCCATTAACAAGAAAAAATAACTGTATTTTTATTCTTTACTTCCTATTTTAACTAAATAGTTAAATTAGGAAAATTTAGCAATGAAAGATGGGAGCGAGAGAAGAGTAAGTTTCAGTTGTTCTATTTTTTTTATTATACCCCCTCTGTTTCAAATATTTTTATCTGCTTTCTTATTTAGTTTCATTAGCATTTCTAATTTGATACAATATTTTATTACATTAAAACTTAAATACTTGCACCTAGAGGGTGCATATATTTGCTAGTACTATTAATATACGTAAATACAATAACATCAAATATGGTACCCAGCAATTGGTATTACATAATCTATGCATAGATTATTGTCAACCCCCTGTATTTCAGAAGGGATGGCCCCTTTTCATATCATGGACGGGACTTTCCATGGACTATTACAGAAAGCCCGAGAAATATGTGAAGTCATGTGCGACCTGGTTGGCTCTCAGTTTCAGCTTGGACGTCAGGCAGATAAGGCCTATCTGCCTTAGCTGGAGCTCATCTGCACACGCGCGCTGTGTTTAGTTAGAGGAAGATGTTAGTTAAGTAAATAAAGGTTTAAATAAATAATATGGTTTTGTGGTTGATGAATGTCTTGGCAACTAGACTGACCTAGAAGAAGAAATGAATCAAGGACAACCAACCAGCAAGAACAGAGACGTTAGAAGAGACGCTAGAAGAAGAATGTAAGATACCAAAGATGAGCAGAAGAATAATAGAAGTAAGGAAAGAAAGGGTACACAACATTTGGTTGGTTGGTCGGTTGGATTTTATGGCATGTCAACCCTTGTTGGGTTATTTTATGCCAAAGATCTTGTTTTATTCATTCTTGATGTGTATTGAAAATTCCTTTTAAACTCATTTTTTTCTATTTAACCCTCCCAAATACTACCACTCCAGGGGTCAGGGTGGACCTGGGAATAATGGTGATAAAGGGGTACTACAGAGCTACAGGGCCCGGGTTAGCTCAGTTGGTAGAGTGTTCGGCTAGAAACCACAAGGTTCCTAGTTTGATACCGGTCCTCGCCAACTCAGCGTACGAGTAACACAGGGATCTGTGCGGTAAAGTAAGGAGCTGATGGTAGGTGTGGCGCCCCACCTCAGATGCTAAAAACAATCTCCTTGGTCTAGCGCTATTGAAAAGGGGATAGACTCCCTTGCTGACTGGTTGATACCGACTTTAGGCCGCCCTGTCGACTTTACTTTTTACTTTGACCAGCAGTAAATTGCCTTAAAACCATTGTTTTTAGGCTAAGGGGAATGAATATATAGATTTTTACCTCAGGAGAAAATCATATATACGCAGGCGTGCTTAGCATAACTGTTATCAGCAAAGGAAATGGTTCAAATCCTGGACTAGGTTGTTTGCATTTCACTTGTGCTAATGCTCTTAAGAAAGACATGAATCCATATATTCTCCTCCTTGCTATGAGTAAATAGTAGGGCAGACTGGGTTCTTTAGCCTTGGTTAGGCAACCAAGCTCTGAGAAGGAAAACTAAATTCAAACGAGTTTTACTCTGTTTAAAAACTGACCTTATGTCACACCTTGCCATGGCAGAGGTGCTGGGTAAATATATATAAATAATTAATGATGTAGTTTGCTATATTTATAAAAAACAAAAAAACCAAAAAAAAACCGAGTGCTTGATATTGGTGATAGAGCATATATGAAGATATATACACACACCTATGAAATAAACACATGATGTTATAACTCGCTGACAGAAATCTGTTTCGACCTTTTATTAAAGCGATCTTTATCAAGAGCAAAATGTTTGTGATGGAAAGACGGTGTGAGTAAACCGTTACAAAACAAAAGTGGTACAAACGAACGTTCATGTTCGGAGCCGGAATTTTTTTATTTTTTAAATTTTGAAAATGCATATTCTGTTTAAAAAATAAAATAAAAGGTCGAAACAGATTTCTGTCAGCGAGTTATAACATCATGCGTTTGTTTTTTCTAAAAATATTTATTTCATACTGTCGGATTCATTTCCATTCACTTTTTCACACACACCTATGTACATCTCTCAAAGAGTAGCAAAGACAAAGTCAATGGTGCTTGTAAATGCCTATCCAATTTTCAAACCATTTAAAAATCACATAGGCGAGAAACTGACTGTTACCAAGCACCATTTACGTTATTTCTTCACCACCCAAACTTAGATATATATCCTCTCTCAATGATATTGAGCATTCTTTACTTATGAATATAACAAACTTTATCATCAGTATCAATTTATAAATGAAGACGGCTCAGTATTGCTGACAGAGCATAGACGAATCCAGAGATGCTGATAGGTATGGGTCCTGTGTCCCTGATGCATAAAAAATCTAAAAGGACGCAATAAAATCGTATCCATACAGCCCAGTGTTTTTTCCTTTCTTCCCCCACCATTTCAAGCTAACTGTAAATATATTTCAATAGTTTCTTAGAAACGAATTACACAGGATAGATTACAAGGTAGGGGTTAGATGGCTTTAGTTGTTTCCCCAGTTCATAAATAAAAATCCTAAAATCTATTAAGAAACTTTAATTGGGACCCATAAATTTTCCCAAGGAGTCATTCAAAGCAAATATGAGGATGCACTAAATCAAAAAGATATCAGCATCCTTGACGATATATATATATATATATATATATATATATATATATATATATATATATATGAGAAGTAAATAAACAAATGAGGTGTTTCGATATGGCTTTTTTTTTTAGCCAACAATTTTTGGGAGAATATGTGCTTAATTGAAGTGGTACCTAATTTTGAAAATTAATTAATTAATAATTAATTAATTAGGCGGGCATACCTATTCAAATGTAAGGCTAAACAAATCGAGAAAAATCAATGTGTGTACATTTCGGCCTATTAGGCCTCATCAGCAGAGCTATAGATAGGAAGACCGCCTGTGCGTGATTCGAACCTTGACTGTCAAGCTGACAGGCGAGGACCGTAACCCTACACCAACCGGACTTTCCTAGATTTTTCGTTTTGTTTAGAAGTAGGTTATATTCCTCTTATAGTGACTTTTACTACACGACAGTATGAGAAGTAAATAAACAAACGATGTGTTTGGATTTTTTTTTTTTTTAAGCCGACAATATATATATATATATATATATATATATATATATATATATATAAAATCATTGAATATTTGGAAATAAATCCTCTTTTTATTTAATGAATACTATCATAATATTCAAGGGAGGTAATCAAGATTAACTTAATGCCTCAGAACATGCACTGCTGCCATTTTTATTAAATAAAGATATCTTGATATTATATCAAATGGTCTTTTCTGTCAGAATTTCTATAGATTTTTAAAGTAATGTGTAAGTTTAAAAAAAAATAATAGGACCATTTATTAAAAGAAAAAAAAAGTGTAATCCAAATAAAAAAAATCTGAGAAAGGTAAAGGAGATAGAGAAAAAGAGAGAAAGGTAAAATAAAAAAGTAAAAATAAAAGAAGGAAAATAAGCAGTACAAATATTGAATGTTAAAATTCAAATTAAAGATATTTATTGTCCAAATATTACACAGGGTATGATGTCTAGAATGTTATATAAGTAAAAGGTACTTACACAGCTACGGGCTCTTTGAATTTCCCTTCTTGTTGAATTCGGTACATCAAATCACCACCATTAACATATTCCATGACGAAATACAGTCGATCCTGAAAAAGAAACATAAAAAAGGATTTGAAATGTTAAATTCACATCCATCAATATAAGTTGTCAGGGTGGCTTAAAGTCGGTATCAGTCAAAGAACAAGGGAGTCTATCCCCTTTTCACTAGCACTAGACCAAGGAGATTGTTTTGGCGTCTGAGGTAGAGCGCCACACCTACCATCAGCTGCTTACTTTACCGCACAGATACCTGTGCTACTCATATGCTGAGTTGGTGAGGGCCGGTATTGAACCAGGAACCTTGGGGTACCTCGTTGGACGCTCTACCGACTGAATTAAAAATTGAATAGCTAACATTAGTTTTAGGTTGGTTGGGTTTTACGGCATGTCAACCCCTTGGGTTATTTTATGCCGAATACTTCTATTGGTAATTTGGTATTCAAAAATGTTTAATGCCTACAAAGTTTTGAAATAATTTCATTTTTAATGGATAATACAATTTCGTTTATAAACTCATGTTTTCTATTTAACCCATAGATAGGACCCTAACAGGTACTACCACTCTGGGACAGAGTGGACCAGGGAGCAATGGTGATGAAGACCTCCAAAACTGGAACCTCACCATCAGATAGAGTTTAACGTCATTCCCAGGACATGTAGACTCTCAGTCACCACCTTCTAGCACCCATATGATAAAAAGGGTTAGGGCTATCCATAAGGGCAATAGGGTTGGGAAAATCATATAGGTGCTAGGGCTTGACGTGACCAGCCGATTGATCGGAGGGGGCCTCTCCAATCACCTGAACATTAGTTTTAATAATTTTTTTTTTAAAGCTGTGAGAATATCGTAAAAAAAGGGGGGGGGGAGATGCCCAAGGAAGCATAACAAATAAATAAATGAATCATACTTGGTTTAGCTTAGTTGGTAATGCATCCACCTAAAAACCTGTGTGGTAAAGAAGTGAAGAGCTAATGGTAGGTGTGGCTCTCCACCTCAGATGCCAAAAAAACCCTGATATAATGAATATGTAAATACCTTGGTATCCCCTCACTATAATCTGATTGGACAGTGTCATGTATAAAATAGTCGACACTGTGTTGGTACAGGCACCTACACCTAAGCCTACAACCTAAGCTTATTCGGCAGACGTATTGCTATTCGACGCACCAACGACTACTGCGATAATATACCAAATATCAACTTCAGAATATATCCCTTAACCCGGATATATAAAAAACAAAACAATCTCCTTGGTTTAGTGCTAGCGAAAAGGGGATAGACTCTCATTGTTTGACTGATACTCCATCTACCATGTAACCCATTAATATCTGTCATATTGTCAAGTGATTGGCTATTAAATTAGTTGCACTACCAGACTTTCCTGTTGAAGACGTTGGATAGACTCCCTCACTATCTGAATTATACTGACAATAGGCCACTCTGCTGACTTGACTTTTTTTTATTGGAAATTAGTGCTTTGGGGTGGTTGGCACCCAGTAAATTGAAACCCTGTGAAAAGTGAAATATCATAGAAATGAAAAAGAAACAAACATGACGCTTACCATAGTTTGGAAACAGGAGTGTAACTGGACAAGAAACGGAGGTTTGTTAGAAAGAGCAAGGACTCTCTTCTCGATCATGGTGCATTCAACGTCATCATCTTGAATGATGACATCTTTTTTGAGGATTTTGACAGCATAAAGTTCATCAGTACCTTTGCGTTCAGCTAGTACGACCTATAGAAAAAAATAAAAAAAATAAATAAAAATAACAAGGTTGGTTTTGTTGGTTGGAATTTATGGTATGTCAACCCTTGTTGGGTAATTTTAGGCTGAAAATGTTTTGCTTTATTTATTTTTGATGGATATTCAACATTCTTTTAAAACTCAAAAAAAAAAAATTTTTTTAAATTAAGATTAATTCATACTGGACTTTTAAGAAAAAAGAATATTTTTAAATTTAAAATATTCTCTTTTCTTAAAAGTCCAGTATGAATTAATCTCATCACAAAAAGGGTAACAATTTTCATAAACTCTCTTCTTATTAACAAAACATATGCTCTGATGAAGATTTTTAACAGATCGAAATATTGTAATATCAGCATAATAAAAAAAACTTTATTTGAACAACATCTGTGTGTTTTTCTTATTATCTTACACTTATAGACCGTCGGATTCATTTCCTTACTTTTAACACACACACACACATTATATATATATATATATATATATATATATATATATATATATATAATCCAAAAGTCCAGAGGAGAAATCTTCCTTATGACACAAGAGTTTTATTTAAAAAAACCTGTCGCAGTTTGAGAGCTCAATGTGTGCTCTTAATGTTAGTCACAGACCAAATATATAAGTAAAGAAATAACAAAAGACTTAGAGATTTAGCATTATAGTCTATTTACTCCCTGAAATAGATTATAATGCTAAATCTCTAAGTCTTTTGTTATTTCTTTATATATATATATATATATGTGTGTGTGTGTGTGGGTATATATATATATATATATATATATATATATATACCCACACACACATAAATGCACATATGCAATATGCCACATACTGAATGTGATTTAAAAATCTATTTTCATCCAACTGATGACAGAATATTGTTATATTGAATTATGAATGGAAATAAACATAAAATTAAAAAAGCAAATTAATTGGTTTTGTTTTATAACCAGGTTGTGGCAATTGCGATATAAAATATATATAGTATTTTAGTTGTTTTTTCTTTTCACTTATTGAAAGTAGTTTTAATGTAACCAATTCATTATAAAAATGTAACAGTGTAATAAAAACACACAAGTTGGTCTTGTGACAGCTGCCTTTATTGATAAAGTTCATTCATAAAATAAAGAGAACAATGGAATCACAAGACTAAAAATGGTAATAAATACAAGGAATCTCATTCATTTCAAGTTGTAAAAGAAAAGTGCAGATGTGAGAGGTTAATGTTTTTCTACTCTGTCTTTTTTTTTCTATGAATTAGGTTTTTGGTTTGTTTTACGGCATATCAACCTCAGTGGGTCATTTAATGCCGATAAAGTTTTGAAATAAATCAATTCTTAATGGATAATACAATTTTTTTATAAATACATTTTTCTATTTAATCCATAGATGGGACCCTAACAGGTACTACCATTCCGGGTCAGAGTGGACCAGGGAGCAATGGTGATGAAGGGGTGCTCCACATTCCCCAAACTTCCAGAACTGGAACCTCACCATCAGATAGAGTTTAACGTCATTCCCAGGACATGTAGACTCGCAGCCACCGCCTTCTAGCACCCATATGATAAAAAGGGGTTGGGGCTTGCCATAAGGGCAATAGGGTTGGGAAAATCATATAGGTGCTAGGGCTTGACGTGACCAGCCGATTGATCGGAGGGGGCCTCTCCGACCGCCCGTCTAGCCCAAGATAGGGCCAAAGTGGAATATTGCATGTCATGAACTGCTCATCCACCTGGGCTCTATCCTTAAGCATCACAGGTCACCACCCATGGCCAACAGGTGGCCCCATTGGGGGAGTCTTACCCCTCTGCAGAGGTGCAGTTGGTGCATTCTAACGCCCCACCGACAGGGCGGTATGAATTAGGTATTTATATGATTGATACAGTCATATTTTAGTTTAGTTTTAGTTTTAATAATAAATCTTGGTTATCTTTCAGCCCATATTTACCCCATAATCCTCAAAGTTAGGCTTAGAATATGTTGACTGTATCCCTTGCAGAGGGGTAAGAACTGCCCCCCCCCTCAAAAAAAAAAAAAAAAAAAAAAAGAAAAAAAAAAAGAGGGTCTCCTGGGTATGACATTTGATAGTGAAGCATCAGATCTGGAGATTTTGGAGTACCTCTTCATTGCCATTACTCCCAGGTCCACTATGATCCAAAGTGGTAGTATGTGTTAGGGTTTCAACTATGGGTCAAATAAAATAAAAAAGTAAAGTTGTCGGGGCGGCCTAATGTCTATCCCCTTTTCACTAGCGCCAGACCAAGGAGATTATTTTAGCATCTGAGGTGGAGAGCCACACCTACCATCAGCTCCTTTACCATACAGATCCCTGTGCTACTCATACGCTGAGTCGCAAATTTTTCAACTTAAAAAAAAAAAAAAAAAAAAAAAAAAAAAATGAATTAGGTATTTATAATGCAATTGATACAGTCAGATAAAAGTGAACACGTTCCATACATGAATTATCATGTTTCTCTCCCTTATATTGTTGTATACCCCTTTACTTTACTTTACTTTCTTCTATTCTTCTTCTTCTTCTGTTCTTCTAGCGTCTCTTCTAACATCTTGGGGACTTCGTCTTGGTCGGTCGGTCGGTCGCACTTAACTCATTTCTTCTTCTAGATCAGTCTTGTTACCAAGACATTCACCAACCACAATACCATGTTATTTTCTTAAGCTTTTTATTTACTTATCTAAACATTTCATCTGACTAACATAGCGCGCGTATGCAGTGAGTTCCAGTTAAGGCAGCACATCTTCTCTGCCTGACGTCCAACTGAAAACTGAGGACCCAACCAGCTCCCACGTGACTTCACGTATTTCGTGGGTTTTCTGTACTATTCCATGGAAAGTCCCGCCCGTGATATGAAAAGGGCCATCCCTTTAGAAATACAGGGGCTTGACAATAATCTTATGCAACCGCATAGATTATGTAACAATATTATTAAGTTTTGTTTTTAATAATAAATTTATGTTATCTTCAATCTACGTATACAAATTTTGAGAAATCTTCAACCAATAATGAGGTGAAATATCAATTGAATTTTGTTGTTTGTGTTGTTATATCCACATTTTCCTCTACTCTCAACCACACACATATACATACATATATATATATATATATATATATAAATAAATAAATAAATAAATAAAGTAATACCTTTCCAAAACTGCCTTTTCCCAGCACAGTCAAGAAGTTGAAATCACTTGCCCGAACAATATCCTGTTTACTCATGTTCTGATCATTCAGAGAAGAGGGTAAGTTACCATCCGATATTTGTTGTTTCTGAAGGGGAAAAACAAAAAACAATAAAAATTCAAAAATCATTTTCAATTAATTCAACAATAATTATAAATTGAATAAAAAACTATATCTAGATCTTCATTAAAACATTGTGATAAAAACAATTTCCACAAATTAATTACCATATTTGATGACATATAGGATAAATTTTTTTTCCAAAATTTTGGCTAAAAAAATTGCCCTGCTTCTTATACATCATAGGTGTATTATTATTATTAATTATTATTAATTTTATTATTATTTCCTGCTATTGAGATGTCTTGTGTATGCTTATTGCTTGCCTGTACTGCAAATTGCTTTTATACAGCTATGTTTCTGCTTGTGTAATGCACAGCTAGACTGTTTTCAACAATATATGCTTAAATACACTAAAAGCTGTTTTTCCTGAATCTGACCTGCTGAAATGGGGGTTCATCTTATATACCCGTGCATCTTATATGCTGTCAAATAGGGTACATCTATTTTACCCAACTAATTTTTATTTTTATATTATTTTTATCTCTATATATACATATATATATATATATTTTTTTACTATAATAACATTTCCTGTCATTGCACTTAATTCCGTGATGTATATTGATCTTATGGATTGATCTTGTACACAGAATATGGATGATTGAACATTTTCATATCAAAATGTGACGAATGATTTACAAGTAGAGATACAGACTTATTGATCCCCCTTGAATATTTTATGTATTTTGGGACCGCAAATAGATGATTATATTTGCATATATTCCTCTAATTATTACATAAGCTTGTATTTGTGTTTACAGATTGGGTAATTTATGAGGAAGTGTGTCCCGGTCTCCTGCCTCAGAAATTTCTACCCAGTGACTATTAAAATAACGTCCCTAGCTATGTCGTCTCGGTGGTGTTACTTGAAAGAAAAGAACCAACTTAGGGCATTAAATGTATTTTAGGGGCTTCTTTTTTTGTCGTAATTCTTATTTATTTATCGTAATTTGTTTAGAAATTTAATTATAGAAATTTGTCGTAATTCTTGTTTATTTATAGAAATTTGTCGTAATTCTTGATGGATATCTATCTATCTATCTATCGACCTCAATTTGTTCATTTTTTACTTTGTTTATATATATCTATCCACCCATCTCCATTTGTTCATATAAAAAAAGAGACCCCTCCCCTCTAAAATACATTTAACGCCCTAAGTTGGTTGTTTTCTTTCAAGTAACACCACCGAGACAACATAGCCGGGGACGTTATTTTAATAGTCACCGGGTAGCAATTTCTGAGGCAGGAGACCGGGACGCACTTCCTCATAAATTACCACAGATTGTCTCACACGAAAAAAAAGAAAGAAAAAAAGGTTAAGTTATTATAGCACATGTTGTTTTTCAAAGTTAATACTTATATTTAACATTGTATTTATGCAAACAGAAGGAATTCGTCTACCATTTACAACTCAGTGTCAGTTCCAACATGAGGCTATCTGATCCAGGGTAATCACAATAATTCCCACTGCTCCTTATTATAACATTCTTGAATTCTCTACTGTAGTTCTTCCTGTGGTAATCTTCTGATGAGACTCCTCATTATAACATTCTTGAATTCTCTACTGTAGTTCTTCCTGTGGTAATCTTCTGATGAGACTCGAGTGAAAACAACATTTATTGTGTAGGATGAATACGTTTATGATTGCAATTTCAGATTAAAAATAAAATAAAAATCATCTTCAATAGTCGGGTTAAGTTAAGTGTTCAAATCATATAGACAATTTTTGGTTATTTCATAGTTGAGTAACATGATATTACAGGGTGACCCAGAAAAAACAGAACCGAAATTATTTATTTTCCCATTAAACTAACCCTAAACCCAAACCCCCCTAGTAGAGTAACATAATATTACAGGGTGACCCAGAAAAAACAGAACCCACAAATTTTGTAATAAAACTGTTAATTTTAATTTTTTTTTTTTTAAGTTTAAGTCCAACAAGGGTTAGGGTTAGGGTTTAGGGTTATAAGAAAACAGTTCAGTAGATGCTGTAAAGAATAGTTAATGACACACAAGGCTTATAAACAAAACAGAGGCTTTATCGTAGCAAGACAAAGTTATACAATACAAATACAATGTAAGTTGGTACAAATGTTTGTGTAAGTTTACAATGTGTAATGTTTATAAATGTTCAAATTGTGAATTGTTTGCGATTTGATACTTATCGCGGACTTATCTGAAATCCAGGTAGAATGTCTTGCTAGTTTTTTTAGTCGCTTTTTACGCGGCAGCGGCCCTGCCTTTGCTGTTCCAATTTCTTCTCGTTCCGTGAACGCCTGGAGTATAAATTTACGTCCTTCCGAGATAGATTCCAGCAGCAAGAGGGTGTGATAGCAGTTTCCACTATCAAAATTGGCGGTCCAAACTGAGCCTCGTAACGTGTGCTCTGATTGGCTAAGGGCCTTTGTCGGCGACCAATCGCATGAGTTTTCTCATCAGTTTATGGCTAAGACATTAGGGCTCTGTCGCTATAGACAAAGGGAGATAATTAGAATTGTTTTGAGCTTATTATGTTTATTATTTGCATAAGGTGGAAAATAGATGATATTATTTTCCATAGGGTTTAGTTTAATGGGAAAATAAATAAATAAATTGAGTTCTGTTTTTTCTGGGTCACTCATGTTACTTAACTAGGAAATAACTCAATTTTTTCTTTGGGTGGGTGGGGAGTTGTATATCCTGTCAATTTTTTATGCTTAGGGGGTGAGGAAATGTCTGGGAATTTACGTGGGTTGTTGTTTGCAGGTAAAAAACAAACAAAAAGGTGATTACCTCAAATTTACTCTTCATTTCCTGGATGGTAGGTGCAACCTCATCTGGGACAGCTATGCCATAATACTCCCCCTCTTCCTGATTGAGCAGCTTGAACCAGCCCTCCACCGGATTCTTCATCAATTCAGATATTCCAAAAGACAAAGATCCCATAAAGTCATTACGCGAAGTGCGGTCCCAATCCCATATCTCTAGGGACAATCTCTTCGACAAGTCTTCAGGGTCAATGTCACTGTAAGAGAGAGAGAGAGAGAGAGAGTGAGAGAGAGACAGAGAGAGAGAAATGAATAATAGAGATTACTATCAACATGGAAAATTATTTCATAAAAATTGGGTAATCTGAACATTAGCTACATAAATGAGAGTAACCTCCCCTTGTTTGTTTCACTTTGAGGAAGCCGTATGTTTTGGTCGGCCATTTTCATTTCACTGTAAATCTACACTGAAAATACGAATTTGTTTGAATCAATACAAATGCATGTTTTAACATGAAAGTATCATAAAATGTGTTCTTAATAACAATTAAGTTCATTTCAAATAATGCGCAAGCACAATTAAGAACACATTTTATGATAATTTTGTGTTAAAACATGAAGTTGTATTGATTAGAATAAATTCGTATTTTCAGTGCAGATTTATGGTGAAATGATAATGGCCGACCAAAACATATGGCTTCCTCAACCAATCCAGACCAGAAGACCAAATCTAGTTTTAATTACCCCTGCCCCTGTAAAAAAAAGCTGTAACATCGTGGATTTAGCTGTGACATAGTTTCGGTAACAGACACTGAATATACATTATAATAAGATATATGCATTTTTGGTTCTGTTATAGTATGTGGCCTACCCAGTTTGAATGTGTCATACCTCAGTAAAAGTATATTTATAGATATAAGTAGTAGGCAATTTATTGAAACTAATTATTTTTCACATATATTCAATTTCAAGAAATGCAATTCAGTCATAAGCTGTATATAGTAATTAAGAATAATTAAGAATAATTAAAAAAGAATTTATTCATAATTTACATAAATCAGAGATCTATTTAATTCTAAAATAGTATAAAATTCTGAAATAGGGGTTAGGGTTAGCAGTTATTATTATAACCTTATAATATGCTTTTTCTGGTAGGCCACATACTATAAGAGAGACATGATTTCGTTCGGCCACATTCAAAAGGTAGGCCACATACTATAAGAGAGACATGATTTCGTTCGCCACATTCAAAAGGTAGGCCACATACTATAAGAGAGACATGATTTCGTAGGCCACATTCAAAAGGTAGGCCACATACTATAAGAGAGACATGATTTTCGTAGGCCACATTCAAAAGGTAGGCCACATACTATAAAGAGACATGATTTCGTTGGCCACATTCAAAAGGTAGGCCACATACTATAAGAGAGACATGATTTCGTTCGGCCACATTCAAAAGGTAGGCCACATACTATAAGAGAGACATGAGACATGATTTCGTTCGGCCACATACTATAATGGTACTGCACTTTTTTCTGTTAATCAAATATTGATTATTTACAAGTTTTCTTTTTAATTTCATTTTATTTATTGTCATTGTTTGCATCATTTTCCGTCTGATGGAAAAAAAACTCTGAGAGGAAATCTCCAAAGGATTTGATTGCAAAGATTATTCTTACCTTATTAGAAACAGTTTTGCTCTTTTAAAACAGTTTCAGAAAATTTTCTTTACTTTTTTTTTTTTTTTTTTCAAAATAATATTTCCATTTTTCTTCACGTGCGAGTATTAAGCTAACCTAAACTAGAGGAAGCAGATTTTTGTAGAGGCTTAGAGAGAAATTTTCCATCTGTAAGAAGGAATTAAATTTTCAACTGTAATACCGATTTAAATTTGATCTATTTGGGATCTAAATATAGGAATATTTAAATATGCATTAGACACAAGACATTAAAATCTAAGGTTTTTTCTCTTTATTTTCATTTATTTTCCCAATGATGAATACGAATAAATTAAATCTTATATAATATACTGGGAATGTTGCCTTTAGGTCCTGCCACAAGCATGCCTGCAACAATTGAGAAGTGTATTCATAAATCTTCATTCATAAAGCTAATTATATTATATAAATATCTGTGTATGTGTGTGTGTTTTATTAGATACTAGAAGGGGCTACCCGGCATTGCCTAGGTAGAGGGAATGACATCACAAATAACAATATAGTCGAAAAGTGTTTTCATAAATCTTCATTCACGAAACTAATTATACTATGTGTCTGTGTGTGTTTTATTAGATACTAGAAGGGGCTACCTGGCATTGCCTGGGTAGAGGGAATGACATTACAAATAACAATATAGTAAAGAAGTGACTTCATAAATCTTTGTTCACAAAGCTAATTATTATATATATATATATATATATATATATATATATATGTGTGTGTGTGTGTGTGTGTGTGTGTGTGTGTGTGTGTGCATGTTTTATTAGATACTAGAAGGGGCTACCTGGCGTTGCCTGGGTAGAGGGAATGACATCATAAATAACAATATAGTAAAAAAATAATTTTTTTTCAATAATTTACAATTTAAAAAAATAATATATAAATGAGGCTGTTGTCAACTTCGTTAAATTGACTGAGAAGAATTCAATGCTATTATTAAGTAAATTTTGATTTTGAAATATCTTTCAATATAAATCAAATCCTCATAATTTTTTGCACAAAAGTTAGTTTTGGTCACTGTATATATATATATATATATATATCTCACATCTACATAGATGTGAACCACTGGGAAAGATGCACCCTCAGTCTTCGTTGAGGCAAGCCTCTAGGAGACGGAATACTCTGATGTAAAACCTGAGGTCTGCTGTTCGTGCTATCTGTGGCAAACTTTTGCACCGATTGTGTGTTATCAGCAGTTCCAAGAAGTGTGGATGGTGCTACACAAGCCTTCACCACTATAATCAAACCATGTGTGGGTTTCTGGCAAACTAACTTAACAACTTTTGTGTTTCATCAAGTCCTACACACAAAGAAGTCTATTGGCGACAGTGTGAATTAACACAAAGTTAAATGAAAGAGGTTGTTGGAACCTCATATGTCAAAATTGATGGGAGAGTCCATCATATATACTAGCAAATATATGCACCCTCCGGGTGCATGTATTTAAGTTTTAATATAATAAAATATCATATTAAATTAGAAATGCTAATGAAACTGAATAAGAATGTAGATAAAAAGATTTGGAATAGAGGGGGTATGATTGAAAAATAGAACAACTTTGAAACTATTCCATCATTTTCCGTTACTCCCGTCTTTCATTGTTAAATTTTCCTAATTTAACTGTTTAGTTAAAATAGGAAGTAAAGAATAATATTAGTTATTTCTTCTTGTTAAGGGATTTCTTTTAAGATTTATTGAAGAGATTTTTGCTCATATTCATTGATGAAAGCAAACAATTAGAAATTAATAATACTAAGCATATATTTATTAAAATCAAATTTTTAATATCAATATGCAAATTAGCCTTCCCATTCATACTGTAAACCGCTATTGTTGTATATATAAATACAATTGCATGTTATTAGTATGTAGATATGGTTAACAGTATAAGTAATATAAGACAATTTATTAATAATTGAGGTATAAATAAAAATAAAATCATGGTAAATGTGACGTCAATAACTAAGGGAATTGTGACTTGAGTAGTGATTTAGTTTCGGCTTCAGACAGAAAAACACACAATCTCCATTATAATAAGATATATATACATACACACACACACACACAACCTAAGAGAATGTTTTGTGTCAGTTTCAGAACCGTTTGTCTCTGCATTTCATAATTTCAAACAATCTAAGAACGCTAGTTTTTCACTCAGTATTTTTAGGTGGATTGATCAACAAAAGACTCTCACAATCTCCTTATTATCTGTGATAAATTTATTTTCCTTAAAACAAAAGCCCTGAAGAAAATCTACTAAACAAATTGAAACACTGCAGCATTGGCTGAATAAACATCACTCATTTTATGAACCTGTGTTTTTTTCAATTTTTCACTATATTACATACTGTCGGATTCACTTCCATTTTTCTCTTCACACACACACACACACACACACACACACACACATATATATATATATATATATAAGTCGATGGGGTGGCCTAAAGTCAGTATCAGCCAGACAGTGAGGGAGTCTATCCCCTTTCCCTAGCACTAGACCAAGGAGATTGTTTTTGCGTTTGAGGTGGAGTGCCTCACCTACCATCAGCTCCTCACTTTACTACCGCACAGATCCCTGTGCTATACACTGAGTTGTTGAGGGCCAATATCGAACCCGGAACCTTGTGATTCCCAGGCAGACACTCTACCAGCTGAGCTAAACCGGCCCTACCATATATATATATATATATATATATATATATATATATATATATCCAAAAGTCCAGAGAAGAAATCTTCCTTACGACACAAGAGTTTTATTTTTAAAAAACTGTCGCAGTTTGAGAGCTCAATGTGTGCTCTTAATGTTAGAGTCACAGAGCAAATATATAAGTAAAGAAATAACAAAAGACTTAGAGATTTGCATTATAGTCTATTTCAGGAGCTTAGACAAAGTGTCTAACTCTCCCGACTCATCAGATGCGAATGATGAATACTTTATTACTTTAAAGGCATTTGAAAACAGATTTTTAATTTTAAAAAATTTTATAGTCCTGTGCTGAAATAGACTATAATGCTTATCCACTAAGTCTTTTGTTATTTCTTGACTTATATATATATATATATATATATATATATATATATAATGTTATTATACACTAATGTACTCATACTAGTGTCCCCATCTTGGTTGATTTGGCTGGTAATTCTAAACAGTAAATAGTTCTGATTCTGTTTTTCACAGACTTAGTGGATATCTAATTTCATTTAATTCTATCTAGTTCATTTCTTCCCCTTATGATGTTGTTTGTCTTCCATTGAATCAGAGGATATGAATTTGTATCCAAGTAACGAGATACACTTTAACCAACACTTTCAACTCCAGTGTCGGCTATTGTGGTAGTAACTTGAAGCCTTGAAAATTAATGTTAGCTTTTGGGCTTTTTGTTGTCCTGACTGGACCAGATTCACAGCATCTCCTGCTTAATCAGGTGGTGAAATTAAAGTCTTTATTTACTTAATTTTCACAGAAGGTAAACTGATCAGAGTCTTTTGCTAAAATAAAAGGGGGCAACAAAAATAAGATTAAAGATAAACTAGATTAATTTCAGACTAATTTATCTTTCATCTTATTTTTGTTGCTTTCTTTGTTTGCCACAACACTTTGATCATTGTACATGATACAAGCATTAAGAAAATTGGAAAGAAATAAAGTAGCCTCTGATGAGATTTGAACTTGTATTTCTGGGAGCCTGCCAAATGAAAGAAACCTAATTATAATTAATGATAATGAACATGCTAAAATTAAGAAGAAAATTGGACAACTTAATCATTTCTGGGTTTTTTATCAGCTTTAGTTAAATCAAAGAAGATTTCTTCAAGAAAAACTTCATTAAATGCTAACCTGTTTAATCTAAACATAGAATTATCTTTTTATATCATGTAGTAGTAAAAAAAAAATGAAGCTTTAAAAAAGTTGGTTACTTATTGCGTAAGATGTGTGGCAAATTTCTTTTTAATAATATTGCATAATTTAGAAAAAATAAAAAAATAAGATGATATTGGTAAAATTGAAATGAAGAAAATTCCTTATTTTTGATCTGCTATAAAAAAATAAGATATTTAATTTTCATAAAATTTTGAGGTAATGTTCAAGCTTAGTGTAAAAAAAAAAACCCACAAAAAAATCTATGACAGCGCAAAATGTAAACTTAAAAAGTCAGTATGGAATTCCATAAGTACTTTTTTCTTCATATCTAAAAAAAATCCTTTGGTGTAATAAATTTGGAAACAAATATTTTAGTGAACGTATTAACACAATACGCAAATTTTATGAAAGAAAGAAAAATGTGTGAGAGAGAGAGAGTTAAATCAAGATTATTATACTTTTTTACATATTGAACTATTTGGCAATAGCTCTTAAGTAAACATATCAAACGTCGTAATAATTAGATTATCATATTGTTGTATATCCACGGGTCCTTGCTAGTTATTCAATAATCATTGAGGATATAATGTTGGCGGTGAGGTAGTTTCAGTTACAGACAGTCATACAGATAATCTCCATTATAATGAAATATTAAAGTAAAATCTATTCCACTATTTTCATTGAACCCTTGATCAAGTCGTTTAAATTTCCCTCCAGTTATAAGTAAATGGCAGGGCAGACTGGTCTCTTTAACCTTGTTTGGCAACCAGTCTAGGAGAAGGAAATCTCTGAATTCAAACCTGTTAAACTCTGCTTAAGAAATTGACCTTGTGTCACATCCTACTCGTTTGAGGGGTTGGTAAATATATGGTATATCCACAGGTCCTGCTAGTTATTCAATAATCATTGGGAATATAATGTAAATAACTAAGGGAATTGTGATGTTGGTCGTGACATAGTTTCAGTTACAGACAGTCATACAGATAATCACCATTATAATAAGATATTAAAGTAAAATCTATTCCTCTATTTCCACGATTGGAAAGAAAGAAAAATGTGTGATAGAGAGTTAAATCAAGATTATTATACATTTTACATATTGAACTATTTGGTAATAGCTCTTAAGTAAACATATCAAACGTTGTAATGATTAGATCATCATACTGTTGTATATCCACAGCTACTGCGAGTTATTTAATGATCATTGGGAATATAATGTAAATAACTAAGGGAATTGTGATGGTGGTGGTGGCATAGTTTCAGTTACAGTCATACAGATAATATCCAATATAATAAGATATCAAAGTAAAATCTATTTGTCTATTTCCACGATTGGAAAGAAAGAAAAAAGTGTGTGAGAGCGAGTTAAATCAAGATTTTACTTTTTTACATATTGAACTATTTGGCAATAGCTCTTAAGTAAACATACCAAATGTCATAATAATTAGATCATCATACTGTCGTATATCCACAGGTCCTGCTAGTTATTCAATAATCATTGGGAGTATAATGTAAATAACTAAGGGAATTGTGATGTTGGTAGTGGCATAGTTTCAGTTACAGTCATACAGATAATCTCCATTATCTGCTTAAGAAATTGACCTTGTGTCACATCCTATTCATGCAGAGGGGTTGGTAAATATGTGGCATATCCACAGGTCCTGCTAGTTATTCAATAATCATTGGGAATATAATGTAAATAACTAAGGGAATTGTGACTTTCAGTTACAGACAGTCATACAGATAATCTCCATTATAATGAGAGATATTAAAGTAAAATCTATTCCCCTATTTCCACCATTGAATCCTTTCGATGAAGTCGTTTAAATCTGATAAAAGTCCAAGTGATGAGATAAGCTGGTCATTAAATCAATTATATCATCGGCCATTATAAGTTATCCTCCTGGGAAATAGAGAATTATTTCCTCTATTTGAACTAAGTCTCTTTACATCCTACTAATATTTCTCTAATTACTATTATTACCTGCTTATTGAACAGATCAGCAAAGAGGTACCTGGTCATACTTTGGGGGTGGGGGAAATTAGAGGCAGAAATGTTTTAATGAAATAATGGAGACATATTTTAATGAGATTCTATGGAGACTGTAATCTCAACAAAATACAACAGGGACACATGGCGTAGTGGATATAGGCGTTGGGTTAATACAGTTCTAAGTGAATGTTATCGCTGGGCTGCGGGTTCAATCTTGGTCAAGGGTGACAGTAACATAGAATAATATATATTTACCAACCCCTCCGCACGGCAGGATGCGACACAGGTCAATTTATAAGCAGAGTTTAACAGGTTTGAATTCAGAATTTTCCTTCTCCTAGACTAGTTACCTATCCAAGGTTAAAAGCCAAGTATGTCCTACTATTTACCCATAGCTGGAGGGAGTATATATGGATTCATACTTTTTCCAAGGGTATTAGCGCTATGTGAAATGCAAATAGCTGTGTCTAGGATGTGAACTCTCGTTGACGAGTCCATTTCCTACGACTCTAACCATTACACCACGCACCTCCAATAACAATTAACACAGTTTAACACTTGTACCCAGTCATGGTTAGCAGAATGAGAACAGTATACCCGTGGATTGAATAAAGGTTTAAAAGTTCTGTGAAGGCTCTCAATTACGGCAATAAGGTTCCCGAGTTCGTGAAGGTTCCCGAATTCAACAAGAAAAACCTGAAGAAGGCCGGAGGGCATATCATCCGAAACGTTGTATAGATAACAAAAAAAAAAAAAATGAGGACAATAGTCCGAATAATCCAAATGATACAAAAAATATAAATACACAACAGAAGGAGTTTTATTTCATAGTTTAGTTATTTTGTTTTTGAATTTCAGTCAGTTTATTGCCTTTTGCGTTTAAAAACCGAATAACTGCACAAAGTTTACACTTGGTGCTAGCGTAAATCGGGAGCTCCATCAGAAATTGAAGAATAATTAAAGTTCCAATTACCGTTGAACTGGGAAGACAAGGCAACAAACAATTGTACTTAAATACAAACCCAAATGTCACAAAGTCTACTGCAGAGTGACAGGATATATATAAGACTCCACAATGTAATTCAAATCAAGCAGTCAAGCAGCCAATCAGAACTCAAGGAATGGAATGACCCAAATCACCCAAATTCTTTAATTATTCTTCAGAAATGACTGCCAAGACTGAGCGTGACAGTGAGGCAGGTGCAGGTGCTGGTGCATGCACAACAAAAACAATATTTCCGCCAATAACTATAGAAACAGTTTCTCTGCATCTTCAGCGCTTTGGAGACCTTACTTTTGGGATTACCCTTGTATACGTCGGATGGAGCCAGCTCAACCAACCCAGGGTGAATGCTGTCACAGTCAGTTTTATGGTTTAGACAACAATTAATTTTACTCTGTATTTTGACAATACATTCAGATTTAAATCTCAACTTGATTCAGGCAGAGAAGAATGAAGAGATTATTTATGTACTTCCATATTATGTATTTTAGAAGTACCTAAAATACTTGTAAAATCAAATTGTAAAGTAGAAAATATTTTATGCTGGGGAATTTTATAGAAAAGTTTCAAAATTCTCTGTAAAATTCTCCAGTAAATTCAGAAATAAACCCCTCAAAATCCGCACAATAAAAAGGCAAGGGAAAATATACCGTGTCAATAAAGCTAGTATTTTTACTTCCTGAATTCCTATTATTCTATTGTAACCTCGGAGGTTTTGACAGACTTGTTTTTTTAAAAGAATGTTGTCAGGTTACTAAAGAAGAGGAAGTATGAATATCGTGTTTGGGATTGGTCCTTGGGGGGATTGGTCCTTGGGAGGTGGCTTTGTGCTAATCATATTCACAACCCTCTTTACAGAAATACACCCCTCAAAATGCACACAAGAAAAAAGATGAGAGAAATATGAATTAAGTGAATAAATACAGGTTCCTTTTTTTATTTTAGGAGAGCATTTTTATGATCAAATTCATAAAGCCGTTCATGTGCAACTAGAGTCAAATTCCTTATGCCATTTAATATTCTGTTGATGGTCTATAAAATTCCAACTGTTTGGAAATTTTATAAAGATATTTCACATTATTTTGACACAAAATTCCACTATTTTTGGTATATTTATTCAATCCAGATTATTTGCAATAGAACAGTATGAAGTAAAAGCCCATCTCATCCAACAAAAAAAAAAGAAGTTTTATAAGGCGATGGAATAAGAATAATATTTAACCATGTCTTCTGGTTTGGTTTCTTTAATGGCACTAGCAAATATATGCACCCTCTGGGTGCAAGTATTTAAGTTTTAATGTAATAAAATATCGTATTAAATTAGAAAGTCTAATAAGAATGCAGATAAAAAGATTTGAAACAGAGTGGGGGTATAATAGAAATGAAACTTACCCTTCCATCACTCCCATCTTTCATTGCTGAATTTTACTTATCTAACTATTTAGTTAAATTAGGAAATAAAGAATAAAATTACACTTATTTTTTCTTGTTAATGGATTTCATTTAGAATTCATTGGAGAAACTTTTGCTTATATTCATTAAAATAAAACCAAACAATTAAAAATCAATAATACTAAGCACATATTTAATAAAATCACATTTTTAATATCAATATGCAAATTAGCCTTCCCGTTCACACTGCAAACCGCTATTTTTGTATATAAATACAATAGCATGTTATTAGTATGTAGATATGGACAACACTAATAAAAAGATGAAGCAATTTTATTAATAATTGAGGTTTAAATATAAATAAAATCATGAAGAATGGGATGTAAATAACTATGTTAATTGTGACTCGATAATATAGTTTCGGTTTCAGACAGAAAAACACACAATCTCCATTAATAAGATATCAACCTTAATTTCACAAG
The DNA here is from genome assembly GCA_023376005.1 of Doryteuthis pealeii. Taxonomy (NCBI): domain Eukaryota; kingdom Metazoa; phylum Mollusca; class Cephalopoda; order Myopsida; family Loliginidae; genus Doryteuthis; species Doryteuthis pealeii. Next base: position 89,522,066 of record CM042156.1, on the reverse strand, counting down.
AAGAAGAAAATCCAAAATAAATCTTAATTATCAACAATGTCTCTATGAAGATCTAAATTAGATTTACCTCAAAACAACCCTAGTTATTAGTGCGTTTAAAATTATAAAATTATATACATTTTTTGAAACATCCTGTACATTTTAAATGATATAACATTTTTTTAAAAAAACCCTGTATATCTCAAATGATATCATCTTTTGAAACACTTTGTACATTTTAAATGATATAAAACTTTTATGAAATACCCTGTATATCTCAAAATAATATGATTATTTGAAATGTCCTGTATATGGCACAGAAATCAACTTAAAATAGGAAAATGTGGAATTAAAAGGGTTAAATTTGAAATTAAAGATATTTTTACCGATTGATAAAAGTGGTTTTCAATTTTTTGATTCCTCATAATCCTTGTCCCCCAATTTAATCCCAAATGACCCCACACCTGAAGAATTTGTCTTGTACAAAGGGGGGAAACATGAAAATTATACAACAAAAGATTGCAAGAGTTCTGTATCCCCCCCCCCCCCGAGAGATTCTTAACTGAAGACCTTACTAGATTAAAGACCAATTTCTTACCTGAGTGGGTGGTGGGGGTGGGTGGAGCTAACAAACAGAGGATCAACAGGTGTGTCATACCGATAGCTAATAGTCTACGACTTGGTATATTGTAGCGAAGATGTAGGAACGGTGATAGAGAGAAACATTATTGATTTGTGGATCAGAAGGTAAGATTTTTGCTCATTTTTAAACTGTCATCGTAATCATTACTTGGTTTCCATAGCAACTGGATTAAGAGTCTTTTTTCTTCTTTCTTTCTATTCCGCCCCCACCATCTTTTCTCCTCACCAATTCCACTGCTCGTTCAATTCAAAATGATTAAGAAAAATGGAAATAAGAAAACTGAAATAATATCTTCCATTCTCATATGAATGGAGGAAAGAAAAAAAAAAAAAAAAAAAAAAATCAGTTCTTTAAATTCTGTTTCCATCTTTTCGTTCTATTTTGCCAACACATTTAAATTTATCTTTCAGCTCAAACTTTCACTCAGGAGCGGGGGTGGGGTGGGGGGTGGGAAGAGATTATTTATACGCTTACATATTCTGGATTTATGGAGGCACATGGTGGTGTAATGGTTACCATTGTTGGAAATGGACACAATGAGAGGAGTTCAAATCCTAGACGAGGCTATTTGCATTTCACATAGCATTAATACCCTTGGGAATGGTATGAATCCAGCAATTCTCTCTCCAGCTATAAGTAAATAGTAGGGCGGGCTGGGCTCTTTAACCCTTGTTTAGCAACTAGTTTAGGAAAGAGGAAATCTCTGAATTAAAACCTGTTAAACTCTGCTTAAGAAATTGACCTTGTGTCACATCCTGCATGTGAGGAGAGGCTGGTAAATATATGGTTTCAAGTATTTTTATCTAATGGTAATAATTTCCAAAAGGACCTATTTGACTAATATATAGGATTTAATTGGTATTACTACTAAGTATTGAAATCAATTCGCCATATCCATTACCTACAAAAATAACCATTACACCACAAATAAATAAATACAGCTGGAGAATTAAAAAAAAAAATCATTTTGTAAGATTTCTAAGAAAGGGAACGTTTTACCTAATCTAAATTTATTAAGAGCCAAGATGTTGAAGCTATGGGCTGGCTACTTCTGAAACTTAACATACAAATACACTTCACACTCTCCAATCTCTCACTCTATAACACTGAGAAACTAACATATATAACAAGGTGGTAATCAAGATATACAGAGAGGGAGAAAGTGACAGGTAGAATGTAGTTAAGAGACAGATCAGTTTTTAGATCTAGTACCAATTAAAATGGAATAAGATATATATATTATATATAAGAAAAAGACAGGAAAATCAGATTGACTTGTAATGTAAATTATTTTTTAGATAAAGTATTGTTAACCATTATTATTATTATTAGTTTTGACTAGTATTGGTTTTAGTTTTGGTTTACAGCATATCAACCTCAGTGGGTCATTTAATGCTGATAAAGTTTTGAAAAAAATCAATTCTTAATGGATACTCAATCTTTTTTTTATAAATACATTTTTCTATTTAAACCATAGATGGGACCCTAACAGGTACTACCACTCCGGGTCAGAGTGGACCAGGGAGCAATGGTGATGAAGGGGTACTCCACATTCCTCAAACCTCCAGAACTGGAACCTCACCATCAGATAGAGTTTAATGTCATTCCCAGAACATGTAGACCCTCACCCACCGCCTTCTAGCACCCATATGATAAAAAGGGTTGGGGCTTGCCATAAGTGCAATAAGGTTGGGGCAATCATATAGGTGCTAGGGCTTGACTTGACCAGCCGACTGATCGGAGGGGGCCTCTCCAACTGCCCGTAAGTAAGGGTTTAAGTGGAGTGTTGCAGGTCATGGACTGCTCATCCACGTCCTTAAGCATCACGGGTTGCCACCCATGGCCAACAGGTGGCCCCATTTGAGGGAGTCTTAGCCCTCTGCAGAGGTGCAGTCGGTGCATTCTAATGTTCATTTTTAAACAAGGCAAGCTGGTAATTCAATTGTGTGAGTGGAGAGGATGGTGGCCTCCACAATATATCCAATACTTTAATTTATAACTGAGAATGTTATTGAGTGTATGAAGCTAAAAATATTGATATCATGTTCGATAGAGGAATTGAATTATAGTGTAAACCTGTCAATTGCTGAGGAATATGGAAAGTTAAAACGTGTTTATGTTCAAGATGTTATGAAATGAGTCATCCAAATTTAATCAAAATCTACATTCACTCTCAGTTTAACGATGCTGATGGCATTTTATAAAATTTAACTCAACAGCTACAAAAAAAAGAATTAAAACAATATAAAGACGTTTGTTTTACATTCAACTTAGATAAATTATTAAATTCATATATCAAACACATCTAACTGCATTTGTAAAGAAAATAAGATCTTAAATATGAATAAAAAGAGATTGCTTCAGTCTTACATTAATATTTAATACTAGCAGAACCTGTGGATATACAACAGTATGATAATTTAATTATTACATTTATATGTTTACTTAAGAGCTATTGCGAAATAATTGAATATGTAAAAAGTATGATAATCTTGATTTAACTCTCTTTATTAGCAGAATCTGTAAATATACCACAGTATGATAATTTAATTATTACAACATTTTATATGTTTACTTAAGAGCTATTGCTAAATAGTTCAATATGTAAAAAGTATAATATCTCATCCACAGAGAGAGATGTTAACACACGAATAGCAAAGGCATGGTCGGCCACAAATAAATTGTCAGTCATATGGAGGTCTGATCTCCCTGACAAGCTGAAGCGACAGTTCTTCCAGGCTGTGGTTATATCGGTGCTGCTATATGGCTGCACCACTTGGACCCTAACGAAGCGTCTTGAAAATAAGCTAGATGGAAGCTGCACAAGAATGCTACGTGCAGTCTTGAACAAATCGTGGAAGCAGCACCCCACGAAGAGACAGCTGTACGATCACCTGCCCCCCATCTCTCAAACTATCCGAGTGAGACGGACAAGGCATGCAGGACACTGCTGGAGAAGCAAGGACGAGCTCATAAGCGACGTTCTCTCTGTGGAAGCCAACACATGGACATGCAAGTGTGGGGCGCCCAGCAAGGACTACATTGACCAGCTATGCGAGGATGCTATATGCTCAGCAGAGGACCTCCCAGGTGCAATGAGTGATAGGGAGGGTTGGCGAGAGATTGTCATGGATATCCGTGCTGCAAGCGCGACATGATGATGATGATGAGATAATAATCTTGATTTATCTTTTCTTTTTTTTCATCATGTTTGATTGAATATCACTTGTTTGTTTTACATTCAACTTAGATGAATTATTAAATTTATATATCAAACACATCTAATTGAATTTTTAAAGAAAATAAGATTTTAAATATGAATAAAAAGAGATTGCTTCAGTCTTACATTAATATTTGATACTAGCAAAACCTGTGGATATACCACAGTATGATAATTTAATTATTACATTTGATATGTTTACTTAAGAGCTATTGCAAAATAATTGAATATGTAAAAAGTATGATAATCTTGATTTCACTCTTACTTTTTCTTCTTCTTTTGATCTTTTCTTTATGTTTGATTGAAACAGATTAGCATTGTTTCTTCCGTGCACTCACCCCCTCTCTCTTTCTTTCAAGTACTCTTTCTTATTATATCTTCTGTGTAGCATATCCTTTTTCTTCCCTTTCTTTATAATAAAAACGGAATATTCCATTATGTAGCTGAGGTGATGACACTCATAAGAGATATGAATTCGGCAGATAAGCAAAACCAGATAATTATGATTTAATTTTTTGGATTTCATCTTGGATGATTTGGTGGGTTATTTAATGCCAAAGCAAAATTAAATCAAGATTATTATACTTTATACATACTGAACTACTTTGTGATAGCTCTTAAGTAAACATATGAAATGTTGTGAGGATTGAATTATTATCATATTGTTGTATATCAACAGGACCTGCTAGTATATATTTGATATAAAACAAAATCATAAATCATTTATTTATTTGTGAAACCTGTAATGAAATTCATGGTTCTGTCACAAGAAATTGAATTTATATATATATATATATATATAATATATATATATATATATATATATATATTTATTGCTCGAACCAATTAAGAAACATGTCTTTGTCTAAAGGAAAAAATATATCAAAATTTCAAGACTCATTATTATAAACAATATTTCTATGAATTCTTTCAGAAAAAAAAAAAAAAAAAAAAAAAAAAAAAAAAAAATTGAAAATTATTTAATTAAATTCGGGGCAATAGACGATTGGAGGTTTGGGGCAGTCTCCTTCAGATTGGAGCCATTTTTATTTCTTGTTAACATTTAAGAGTAGTAATGTTACTACTAGTATCTGCTATTATATATAGGTATACACATATCCTAAAAGTCTCCAGAGAAGAAATTTCACTGCTACGCGGTTCCTGTAAATACACGACGACAAAGAGAGTTTTTATCTTATAACCAGAAACCAAGGCGGCGGTTTGACGAGCTCAAATGTGTGGCTGCTTAATGTTAGCGGAGTCCACAAGCAAACTAAGATCAAAAAACAGAAATAACGAAAAGACTTAAGATTAAGCATAATAATTCTAAACTTCGATTATCCTCGATCAATCCATACGAGTCACCTGCGGCGACCTCCGATCAGATTTCCGTCACCCGTATCCTTCCTAGACACTGCTTCGACTATTTGCCACCGGAATCAAATATGAATAAGAGTCATCATAAACCTGAAGCTACCAATCAATCTAGTCGATAGCGTCAGTCACGCGCGTTAGCGAATCGCCCGCCATACAGGTTTGATGACAATGAAATCACAACAAACGGCGTTCACAGATATCACCAGGCCATATCACAGGGATCGCGGATTAGATGCAAACTGAGACCTGGTCGCAGCGGCCGCAATACTATCGCTAGCGTCACGAGCGTCCACTAAATCTCACCAGATACGAGCTATTGAACTTCCTTCACTCGATACGCCGCACCCCGCTGTCTGACCTATCCGATTCATCTGATGCGTTGAGCGATGATTCAATCCGCTCGATGCCAACTTAGCCCCCGTTGCCCAGGAGCACCTTATCTTCCACTTGCTAATACATGCAACCGGAGATCGTTTTACGCCTCGGCCCTACTCACGCACGACCGCCAATCTATCCTTCAAAGACGTTTGAGGGAAGCGACAATGATGGAACGCGAGGCTGAGGACGAGAAAGGGAGAATTCGAGAGTCGAAGGAGATAGAAGAGGTGAAGAAGGGATGAGCAATCAATAAGAATGATTTTAGGATATTGTCGAAGCCTCCTGAAATAGACTATAATGCTAAACCTCTAAGTCTCTTTTTTATCTTACCTTAATATATATATATATTGATTAATATGCGGTTTGCATATTATAAGTGAAAGAATGATCACTATCATGGTATATCTAAGTTAGGGTAGTAGATGTCAATTCAACAGCACATGGTTAACGTCAGTTTAAATCATAGAGCAAGAAACTGACGTTACCAAGTACCATGACTGTCTTCCACAACCCTAAACTCTTCTATAGCAGAAAATCGGCTTTATCAGCATGTTTACGTGTCCTACGTCCCTGACGCACAAAAACTTTCTAAGAGGATGCAATAAATCAATCCATGTTCCCAGTGTTTTTCTTTCTTGCCCTCATCATTCAAGCTAAGCCTGGTAAATTACATTTTCAACTTAGTTTCAGCACTAATATGATCAAAAAACTAGCGCGTAAGCGGAACTTGGACCCACGTTTGGTCTCTGGGCTTTGCCACTAATAGAAGAGCAACAGGTGGGACCAACATATAGGTCCTAGGCGACTTTCTTGGTGGGACAGATAAAGGCGTGGCTTCTTTAATGGGGTTTAAACGGTCATGTGAAATGACTCTTGCCCTGAAGTCAAATCCGTGATGTTGGAATTGCATTTCACTTAGCCTAATTCACTTTTGGGAAAGATAGAATCCACATTTCCCTCCAGCTATGGTTATAAAAATAGTAGATTAGGGCAGACTGACTCTTTAACCTGTGGGTACAGGCAATCTGGTCTAGGAGAAGGGGGAAACTAAGTGAGTCACTCGCTACCTCACACTCCTATCTCCAACCCTGAATTTTAAAAAAACCCATGTTATCGTCGTTTCTTTGAAACACGTGCCCTGCTCTCAAGCAAAAGGAATTTGGACCTTGTCGTCCATCCGCTGGTGCGAAGGGTTGGTAACAATACACATATGCGGTGCTAGGTGTCTTATACAAACCGATGGGTCACCCCCCCCCTTCATATCCATGCATCCCAGTTTGTTGTTTTTTTTCTTTTTTCTCCTCACCACATTAACTGCTAACACCTGTTGAAAATTTTTTTAATTTNACCATTGTTGGAAATGGACACAATGAGAGGAGGTTTCAAAATCCCTAGACGAGGCCTATTTGCATTTCACATAGCATTAATACCCTTGGGAATGGTATGAATCCAGCAATTCTCTCTCCAGCTATAAGTAAATAGCCTAGGGCGGGCTGCGGCCTCTTTAACCTTGTTTAGCAACTAGTTTAGGAAGAGGAAAATCTCTGAATTAAAACCTGTTAAAATCTGCTTAAGAAATTGACCTTGTGCACATCCTGCATGTAGGAGAGGCTGGTAAATATTATGGTTCAAGTATTTTTATTCTAATGGTAATAATTTCCAAAAGGACCTATTTGACTAATATATAGGATTTAATTGGTATTACTACTAAGTATTGAAATCAATTCGCCATATCCATTACCTACAAAATAACCATTACACCACAAATAAATAAATACAGCTGGAGAATTAAAAAAAAAAATCATTTTGTAAGATTTCTAAGAAAGGGAACGTTTACCTAATCTAAATTTATTAAGAGCCAAGATGTTGAAGCTATGGCTGGCTACTTCTGAAACTTAACATACAAATACACTTCACACTCTCCAATCTCTCACTCATAACACTGAGAAACTAACATATATAACAAGGTGGTAATCAAGATATACAGAGAGGAGGAAAGTGACAGGTTGAATGTAAGTTATAAGAGACAGATCAGTTTTTAGATCTAGTACCAATTAAAATGGAATAAGATATATATATATATATATAAGAAAAAGACAGGAAAATTCAGATTGACTTGTAATGTAAATTATTTTTTAGATAAAGTATTGTTAACCATTATTATTATTATTAGTTTGACTAGTATTGGTTTTAGTTTTTGTTTTACGGCATATCAACCTCAGTGGGTCATTTAATGCTGATAAAGTTTTGAAATAAATCAATTCTTAATGGACTCAATCTTTTTTTTATAAATACATTTTTCTATTAAACCATAGATGGGACCCTAACAGGTACTACCACTCCGGGTCAGAGTGGACCAGGGAGCAATGGTGATGAAGGGGTACTCCACATTCTCAAACCTCCAGAACTGGAACCTCACCATCAGATAGAGTTTAATGTCATTCCCAGAACATGTAGACCCTCACCCACCGCCCTTCTAGCACCCATATGATAAAAAGGGTTGGGGCTTGCCATAAGTGCAATAAGGTTGGGGCAATCATATAGGTGCTAGGGCTTGACTTGACCAGCCGACTGATCGGAGGGGGCCTCTCCAACTGCCCGTAAGTAAGGGTTTAAGTGGAGTGTTGCAGGTCATGGACTGCTCATCCACCAAGACTCCGTCCTTAAGCATCACGCGGTTGCCACCCATGGCCAACAGGTGGCCCCATTTGAGGGAGTCTTAGCCCTCTGCAGAGGTGCAGTCGGTGCATTCTAATGCTTCATTTTTAAACAAGGCAACTGGTAATTCAATTGTGTGAGTGGAGAGGATGGTGGCCTCCACAATATATCCAATACTTTAATTTATAACTGAGAATGTTATTGAGTGTATGAAGCTAAAAAATATGATATCATGTTCGAAGAGGAATTGAATTATAGTGTAAACCTGTCAATTGCTGAGGAATATGAAAGTTAAAACGTGTTTATGTTCAAGATGTTATGAAATGAGTCATCCAAATTTAATCAAATCTACATTCACTCTCAGTTAACGATGCTGATGGCATTTATTAAAAATTTAACTCAACAGCTACAAAAAAAAGAATTAAAACAATATAAGACGTTTGTTTTACATTCAACTTAGATAAATTATTAAATTCATATAATCAAACACATCTAACTGCATTTGTAAAGAAAATAAGATCTTAAATATGAATAAAAAAGAGATTGCTTCAGTTCTTACATAATATTTAATACTAGCAGAACCTGTGGATATACACACAGTATGATAATTTAATTATTACATTTTATATGTTTACTTAAGAGCTATTGCGAAATAATTGAATATGTAAAAAGTATGATAATCTTGATTTAACTCTCTTTATTAGCAGAATCTGTAAATATACCACAGTATGATAATTTAATTATTACAACATTTTATATGTTTACTTAAGAGCTATTGCTAAATAGTTCAATATGTAAAAAGTATAATATCTCATCCACAGAGAGAGATTTAACACACCGAATAGCAAAGCCATGGTCGGCCACAAATAAATTGTCAGTCATATGGAGGTCTGATCTCCCTGACAAGCTGAAGCGACAGTTCTTCCAGGCTGTGGTTATATCGGTGCTGCCTATATGGCCTGCACCACTTGGACCCTAACGAAGCGTCTTGAAAATAAGCCTAGATGGAAGCTGCACAAGAATGCTACGTGCAGTCTTGAAAACAAACGTGGAAGCAGCACCCCCACGAAGAGACAGCTGTACGATCACCTGCCCCCATCTCTCAAACTATCCGAGTGAGACGGACAAGGCATGCAGGACACTGCTGGAAGAAGCAAGACGAGCTCATAGCGACGTCTCCTGTGGAAGCCAACACATGGACATGCAAGTGTGGGGCGCCCAGCAAGGACCTACATTGACCAGCTATGCCGAGGATGCTATATGCTCAGCAGAGACCTCCCAGGTGCAATGAGTGATAGGGAGGGTTGGCGAGGAGATTGTCATGGATATCCGTGCTGCAAGCGCGGACATGATGATGATGAGATAATAATCTTGATTTATCTTTTCTTTTTTTTCATCATGTTTGATTGAATATCACTTGTTTGTTTTTACATTCAACTTAGATGAATTATTAAATTTATATATCAAACACATCTAATTGAATTTTTAAAGAAAATAAGATTTTAAATATGAATAAAAAGAGATTCTTCAGTCTTACATTAATATTTGATACTAGCAAAACCTGTGGATATACCACAGTATGATAATTTAATTATTACATTTGATATGTTACTTAAGAGCTCTATGCAAATAATTGAATATGTTAAAAAGTATGATAATCTTGATTTTCACTCTTACTTTTTCTTCTTCTTTGATCTTTTCTTTATGTTTGATTGAAACAGATTAGCATTGTTTCTTCCGTGCACTCACCCCCTCTCTCTTTCTTTCAAGTACTCTTTCTTATTATATCTTCTGTGTAGCATATCCTTTTCTTCCCTTTCTTTATAATAAAACGGAATATTCCATTATGTAGCTAGGTGATGACACTCATAAGAGATATGAATTCGGCAGATAAGCAAACCAGAATTATGATTTAATTTTTTGGATTTCACTTGGAGAATTGGTGGGTTATTTAATGCCAAAGCCAAAATTAAATCAAGATTATTATACTTTATACATACTGAACTACTTTGTGATAGCTCTTAATAAACATATGAAATGTTGAGGATTGAATTATTATCATATTGTTGTATATCAACAGGACCTGCTAGTATATATTGATATAAAACAAAATCATAAATCATTTATTTATTTGTGAAACCTGTAATGAAATTCATGGTTCTGTCACAAGAAATTGAATTATATATATATATATATATATATATATATATATATATATAATATATATTTATTTGCTCGAACCAATTAAGAAACATGCTTTGTCTAAAGGAAAAATATATCAAAATTTCAAGACTCATTATTATAAACAATATTTCTATGAATTCTTTCAGAAAAAAAAAAAAAAAAAAAAAAAAAAAAAAAATTTGAAAATTATTTTAATAAATGGCAATAGACTGATTGGAGGTTTGGGGCAGTTTCAGTTGGGAGCATTTTTATTTCTTTTAACATTTAGAGTATATATATATATATATATATAATCCAAAGTCCAGAGAAGAAATCTTCCTTACGACACAAGAGTTTTATTTAAACAAAACCAAGTCGCGGTTTGAGAGCTCAATGTGTGCTCTTAATGTTAGATCACAGAGCAAATATATGAGTAAAGAAATAACAAAAGACTTAGAGATTAAGCATTAGTCTAAATATCCCGACTCATCAGATGCGAATGATGAGTCGGAGATTTAGACTATTGTTCTAAGCTCTCTGAAATAGACTATAATGCTAAACCTCTAAGTCTTTTGTTATTTCTTTACTTTATATATATATATTAATATTGATAATATAGTTTGCTATATTTATAAGTGAAGAATGATCACTATCATGTATATCTAAGTTAGGGTAGTGAAGATGTCAATCAACAGCACATGGTAACTGTCAGTTTAAATCATAGAGCAAGAAACTGACAGTATCCAAGTACCTAGACTGTCTTCACAACCCTAACTCTATATGCAGAATGCTGATAGGTACGTGTCCTACGTCCCTGACGCACAAAAATCTAAGAGGATGCAAAAAATCACATCCATGTGTCCAGTGTTTTTCTTTTTTCTTCCCTCATCATTTCAAGCTAACTGTAAATACATTTCAATAGTTTCTAGCACATATATGATAAAAAGGGTTGGGGTTTGCACAAGAGCAACAGGGTTGGGACAATCATATAGGTGCTAGGGTGTGGAAGCGCGTTGGTGTAATGGTTAAAGTCATGGGAAATGGACTCGTTGCCCTGAGTTCAAATCCTGGATGTGGTAATTGCATTTCACTTAGCGCTAATACTATTGTGGGAAAATATGAATCCAATTCTCCTCCAGCTATGGATAAATAGTAGTAGGGCAGACTGGACTCTTTAACCTTTGGTAGGCAACTGGTCTAGGAGAAGGAAAACTCTGAATTAAAACCTGTTGAACTCCGCTTAAGAAATTGACCTTGTGTCACATCCTGCTGCGTGCGGAGGGGTTGGTAAATAACACATATAGGTGCTAGGGCTTGACATAACCAACCGATTGATTGGAGGCCCCCCCCTATCATATCCATGCATCCCAGTGTTTTCTTTTTTCTTCCCTCACCATTTTAACTCTTAACATCCTGTTGAGAATTTTTTAAAGTCCAGAGCCCCATTCCTATAAGGATTTATCAAAAGATGGCTAAAAATGCCCGTTGCATCTGTTACTACTCCCACATATATATATATATATATATATATATATACATACACATTAAATATCACCAGGGCTTGGTTTCTGAGCAAAATAAGAGATTTGATTTATATCTGTGAAGATAATTAAAGAATAAAATTTAAATGATAACAGCATGGATTTTTTTTTCATTTAATATTTTAGATAGCAGACATTAACATTTCTTTTCAGAGTAGCTGGATCAATGTAAGGTCTATTTTTTTACATAGGGATTTAAATGGGGCATCCCACAAGGATTCAACTCACGATTCAAAACTTAACTTAAAAAAAATCCCCCTATACTGGGGCGATGCTGGGTAGCCGCTGCTAGTCCTTTAATCAAGTTAAAAATAGGATATTCTTTCACGTGATACTAAAAATAGATCCTAAACTTGTGTTGATAAGTGGATAGCCTAGATTTAGAAAAATGATAAAAATATTAAATTCTAGAAATCAAAATTTAAAAAAAAAAAAAAAAAATGACTACTCAAAAAATTAGAATTATGTTTTTATGTTTCACAAACTAAAATCCTATGAAAAAAAAAAATTTCTTTATTTTAAAAATCAATAAATTTAGAAGACAATAGGCGAACATATTGATTAAATTGAGATTTTAAGTTTTATTAGCATTGATATCAGAATTAAGTTAGACTTGATACCTCAGGATTATTTCTCTAAATTACAATTTGTTTAAATAACACATAAAAGGAATCCTTATAAAATTTCCTCTTATTATAAAATAGATGAAGAAAATTAGTATTATTGGGATTTTTTCGGACTATTGTCCTCATCTTTATTGTTATTGGACACATGGTGCAATGGATACAAGGGTTGAGTTAATACATTTCCAAGTGACAATCATATGTAGGTTCCAAGTTCAATCCTGGCCAAGGGTGATAATAAAATAGAATACTTAACATAGCTTAACACTTGCACCAGGTCATGGTTAACAGAATGAGAACAGTCTACCTTAATGGATTGAATAATCGGTTCGGTTTGAAGTTTGTTTGTTTGTTTTGTTTTATGGCATATCAACTTCAGTGGGTCATTTAATGCCGATAAAGTTTTGAAATAAATCAATTCTTAATGGATAATACAATTTTTTTTATAAATACATTTTTCTATTTAACACATAGATGGGACCCTAACTGGTACTACCACTCCGGGTCAGAGTGGACCAGGGAGCAATGGTGATGAATGGGGTGCTCCAAACCTCCAAAACTGGAACCTCACCATCAGATAGAGTTTAACGTTATTCCCAGGACATGGAGACCCGCAGCCACCACCTTCTAGCACCCATATGATAAAAAAGGGGTTATGGCTTGCCATAAGGGCAATAGGGTTGGGAAAATCATATAGGTGCTAGGGCTTGACGTGACCAGCCAACTGATCGGAGGGGGCTTCTCTGACCGCCCGTCTAGCCCAAGATAGGACCAAAGTGGAGTATTACATGTCATGAACTGCTCATCCACCTGGGCTCTATCCTTAAGCATCACGGGTCGCCACCCATGGCCAACAGGTGGCGCCATTGGGGGAGTCTTACCCCTCTGCAAAGGTGCAGTCGGTGCATTCTAACACCCCAGCCGACAGGGTGGTCGGTTTGAAGTGCCATGTAGGCTCCCAAGTTCAACAAGAAGGTTTCTGAGTTCAACAAGAAACACTTGAAGAAAGCTGGAGGGCACATCGGCCGAAACATTGTGTATATAGCAATAAAGATGGGGACAATAGTCCGAAAAATCCAAATAATAAAAATTATCAAGCTTCTTTTAAAAAATTCAGACAATGTTATACATATTTACCAGCCTCTCTGCACGAGAAGGATGTGACACAAGGTCAATTTTTTAAGCAGAGTTTAACAGGTTTGAATTCAGAGTTTTCCTTCTCCTAAACTGGTTGCCAAACCAAGGTTAAAGAGCCCAGTCTGCCCTAATATTTACAGATAGCTGGGGGGAGAGTAGTTAGATGCATATCTTTCTCCAATATAAATAAAATATAAATGATAAAAGTGATATTTCCCTCAAGTACACAAAAAATATATTCTTATTTTAAGGTAAGAATTTTTTTCTACTTGTGGGAAAAGTAGGAATCCAAGTATTCTCTCTCCAGCTATAGGTAAATAGTAGGGCAGACTGGGCTCTTTAACCTTAGTATGGCAACCAGTATAGATGAAGGAAAACTCTTAATTTAAACCAGACATGGAGAGAGATGGGCTCTGCTAGGCTATTCCTCAAGACACTCTACATGGATTATGGGATAAGTCTTTAAGTCTCCCTCCAGCTATAGGTAAATAGTAGGGCAGACTGGGCTCTTTAAACTTGGTTTGGCAAGGAAAACTATTAATTCAAACCTTTTAAACTCTGCTTAAGAAATTGAGATTGTGTCACATCCTACCCATGTGAGGGGTTGGTAAATATGTATAAAATTGTGTACCTGTAAGATTTTTTTATTAATGTCATTGGGCTAAAACTTGGAATTCAAATCCTGGACAAGGCTGTTTGCATTTCACTGTGTTTAAATGCAACAACTTTGTCCAGGATTTGAACTCATTTTGCTCTATCCATTTCCTATGATGGTAACCATTGCACCACGTACCACCACAATTGTATAAAGAATAAAACAGATTTTGATGCTATAAATAAAAATTATCTTTCCCTTAAGGACACAAAAAATAAAGTATTCACATTTTAAGGTAAGAATATTTTTGCTTCTCATGGAAATACATGAACATATTAAGGTATTACTTTAGATTCTTGAAACCAAGAACATATATATATATATATATATATATATTTTATTTATATGAAGATTGTGAGATATTGCTTACGCTTTTGCAAACCTAGAATATTTATGAAGCTATTAAGATAGCTTTTACTTATATGAAGATAATAAGATATTGCAGAGACTTTTGCGAACGACGAATATTTATGACCATATTTTGGCGTTCACATAGGTAAAGTCTAATTTTTCCCTTCATTTTTATATTAGGAAAACATAAAATACATTCGTGTCTTGTTTTTTTTATTTTTATTGTTTCTTTTTTTGTTTTTTGCACAGAATTATTTTATGTTAAGGAAAAGGACACTAGAAGTGGGGGAAGAAAAAAATAATGACATCTAATGTATAAATCTATGTATGTCATACTCATGGAACATTGTCAACTATGTGGGTCACACAAAGCAAATTTTTTACATTTAAAAAAAATCATTTTTGCCAGCAGAAAAAAATGTCTTATTTGTCTCTTTCAGAAAAATCTATCCTTTCTAACTCTGCAACATAAATAGATAATATCCGAGTTGGGGATGGTTGGTTTGATTTTATGGCATGTCAACCCTTGTTGGGTTATTTTATGTTGAAGACATTTTGTTTATTCATTCTTGATGGGTATTATAAAAAAAACCCAAAAAACCTTTTTTTACTATTTAACCTATAGATGAGATACTAACAGCTACTACCACTCCAGGACAGAGTGGGCCTGGGAGTAATGGCAATGAAGGGGTACTTCACATTCCCCACAGCTCCAAAATTGGAACTTCACCATTAGATACAGTTTAATGTCATACCCAGGACACTAAGACCCACAGACACCACCTAGCACGCATATGATAAAAAGGCTTGAAGGTTGCCATAAGGGCAATAGCATTGGGACAATCATATAGGTACAAGGGCTAGACGTGACCAGCCGATTGATTGAAGGGAGCCTCTGTAACTGCCCGTCTAGGTCAAACATTCCCTTTCTTAGAAAGCTTACAAAATGATTTTAATATTTTGTCAGGACAAATTTATTTAGTATAAAATTTGATTTGCTTTGCAAACTCATTTTTCCCTAATCTCAGTTATCTACCCAGAGCTGAATGGGTGACCCAACGGGTCACATTTTCTCTAGTATATATATATATATATATAGGTTAGCAAAGACAAAGTCATTAGTGGCTGGTAGATATATATCTATATATGAGAGAGAAAAAGAATGTTTCTAAAATCCAAACTTACAAAGTAAAAGTATCATCCCAGGTTGGATTCAGGGTTGATTTTTCAGTCTTGGTCTTTTTTTTGGTTTTGTTTGATTCGTCTGGAATAAGTTTCACCTTCACGTACGGATCAGCCAATCCATTTGGATCCATTGGAACAAGATTTTTGGCTTCTTGAACTGAAACGAAAAAAAAAAAAAAAAACAAATATAAATAAAGCCGTCAACAATTACAATAAACACGATTTACGAACAAGTTATATTGGTTTGGTTTCTAATATATATATATATATATATATATTTACCAACCCCTCCGCAAGAGCAGAATTCGACACAAGGTCAGTTTCTTAAGCGGATTTTAACAGGTTTGAATTCAGAGTTTTCCTTCTCCTAGACTGGTTATCTAGCCATGGTTAAAGAGCCCAGTCTTCCCTGCTATTTACTCATAGCTGAATGGAGAATTGAATTCATACCTTTCCCAAGGGTATTAGCAGTAGGTGCATAAACTAGGGATTTGATTCTCACTGGGTGCCCCAATACATGTGGCCTTGTGCCAGACTGAGTTAAGATTAAAAAACAACTTAATAAATTGCTCCCTCCCCCTACATACGCCTGTGGATCTCCAAAATAAATAAAACATATATAAAAGGCAATTGTGTGTATCTGTATGTCCGGAGGAAACTTCGAAAATAAAACAATCAACGACAAAGTAAATATATATACACATTAAATATCACCAGGGCTTGTTTTGGGCCAAAAATAATAGAGATTTGATTTGTATTTGTGAAGATAATTAAAAAAATAAAGTTTAAATGATAACAGCATGGATTTTTTTTCATTTAATATTTTAGATAGTAGACATTAACATTTCTTTTCAGAGTAGCTGGATCAATGCAAGGTCTATTTTTTTTTTTTGCATAGGGATTTAAATGAGGCATCCCACGAGGATTCAACTCACGATTCAGTAATAATGGATCTGCGGGACTAACTTAAAAAAAATCCCCCTCTACCCAGGCGATGCCGGGTAGCCGCTGCTAGTCTGCCTATAAGTCTACTTATAAGATAGTAAGTAATAAAATAGATTATATATTTTATGTATTTATGATTTGGTAAATATTGGTTTTGTTTTTGTTTTTTTTTTGTTTTGACCTTTTCTCGTCTGTGCGTTGTCTGCAGTAAACTGCAAAACTAAAAAAAAAAAACAAAAAAAGAAGCAATAACAAAATAATGACCCCCCCCCACCACCCCAACAAACAAAAAACAAAAAAAAAAAACACATTCTCATTTAATTATTGGTGGCAAAGTGAGAAATAATCAAATCTCCCAACGTTAAACCTGTGAAAGGTGACGTTTCCCTGTACTCCAATAATTCTACCAGAAATTCTGATTGGTCATCTCTGCTTATATTCATGTACTAATTCATTTAAATAGACGAGCCAATCACAAGGTATGTTGGTCAAAATGTATTGAGACTAAAGATTTACTCACACTAAAGACAAAAAACAATGAATGACCGGCTAATTTTTCTTCAAAATAGTCCACTTAGCATGAATAATTTTGATATTTCGGACTGTTATCCTCATCTTTATTGTGGTATGTATAAACACAATGTTCAGGCTGCTGTAATCTCGAACCTTGTTTATGTGTTTCAGGGGTGGGTTTATTGCCCAGCGCCTGAGGCCACCCCCCTTTGAGGGGGAATGCCGAAGGGATCAACGCAATTTTTGTTCTTTCCCAACCATGAGCTTCGGCTCGTGGGTGGGCCCACATTAAAACGAGGCCTTGTGCCCAGTCCATACAAGTGGGGTATGAGACAAATATTCCTTGTTTATGTGTTTCTTATTTACCTTAGAATAAATTCATCATCATACGATAACCTTGAGTTCAAGTGTGATCTCAGTTTGGTTTGTTTTGTTTTACAGCACAGCAACCTTGGTCGATCATTTAATGCCGGGAGAGTTTTGAATTAAATTCATTCTTAATGGATACTTAATTTTTTTTTATAAACACATTTTTCTATCTAACCCATACATGGGACCCTAACAGGTAATACTGCTCCGGGTGAAAGTGGACCTGAGAGCAATGGTGATGAAGTGGTGCTCCACACTCCCCAGACCTTCTAGAACTGGAACCTCGCCATCAGATAGAGTTTAACGTCATATCCTGGACATGAAAACCCTCAGCCAATACCTCCTAGCACCCATATGATAAAAAGGGTTGGAGCTTGCCATAAGAACAATAGGGTTTGAGCAATCATATAGGTGCTAAAGCTTGACGTGACCAGCCGATTGATCGGAGGGGACCTCTCCTACCGCCTGTCTAAGTAAGGGCCTAAGTAGAGTGTTGCATGTCATGGACTGCTCAGCCACCTTGGTTCCACCCTTAAGCATCACGGGTCACCACCCACGGCCAACAGGTATATTTGCCTCATACCCCAGTTGTATGGGTTGGGCACAAGGCCTCGTTTTAACGTGGGCCCACCCACAAGCCGAAGCTCATGGGTGGGAAAGAACAAAAATTGCGTTGATCCCCTCGGCATTCCCCCTCAAGGGGGCCCCTCAGGCGCTGGGCAATAAACCCAGCCCTGCCCCCAAAGGGGACAGGTATTGCCTGGGGGGAAATTTTTATTATTATTATTATTTGTACTTTACCGGTCCAAAATCACTCTGGACCTCCAGCCAAGGCCGGGTATGTCAGGTGGGGGAGTCTTTGTTAAACATGCTAAATTAAGGGAATAGTTAACAGCCAATGCTAACAACACAAAACGCCAATAAATGTATTCAGGTTGTTTATTTCAACTTCCATTCGTTCCACTTGTCAACATCCAAAGTCGGTTATCAAGAACACTCGGTACATGAAAAGGGTTTCTTAAAAGAGAAGAGTTCTCTTAAAGAAAGATAACTCAAGTTATCTTTCTTTGTTCCATGACATCAACAGTCTTACCCTTCTGCAGAGGTGCAGTTGGTGTATTGGTAATGCCCCAGCCGACAGGGTGGTGTCGTTTCAGAGCTTTAATATCATTACCACTAGTTCAAGGCACGGACTCCTCTTTTAATATGGTATGAAGCTGGATAGTCATTTATTTGCTTGTCCTTGAGATGAATTTTCTATTCACCTCCAAATTTATATATATATATATATTTACCAACTCCTCTGCACGAGCAGAATGTGACACAAGGTCAATTTCTTAAGCGGAGTTTAACAGGTTTGAATTCAGAGTTTTCCTTCTCCTAGACTGGTTACCTAGCCATGGTTAAAGAGTCCAGTCCGCCCTGCTATTTACCCATAGCTGGAGGGAGAATTGGATTCATACCTTTCCCAAGGATATTAGCGAAATGTGAAATTCCAACAGCTTCATCCAGGAATTGAACTCGCATTGGACTCTAGCCATTAGACCATGCGCCTCCATTAAGATACCCCCAAATTATATACGTTGCACTCAGATGTGCACAGGTATTCCTTTTGATTCTAAGTTTTTAAAAACTATTAAAGATTCAATCTTGATACTTTTTGATTGCATCTTATAATCATGGCCGTGTTTCAAAAGATTTATCTCCCTTTAATCTAATCAGAGAAGAAGAAATTGAATAGTTTTCTGCTTGGAGAACACACAAATAGTTTCCAATTGCATGTTTTTTTGTTTTTTTTTTAGAGTTTTTGAAGAGTGAAATTCAACAAAAATGGTGCAAAATTGGATTACGGTGAGTTAGTGCCAAAAAATCGTGTGAGTGCTGTTTCTGTTTAAGATCATATAATCCAACATATTGTCTGGGACGGCAGAATTTTCATGATTGGAAATGTGTAAACATAGCGTTATGATAAAAAGATTAAATTCTTCTTTCTAAATTACAAGTTGAATTGAACAGAAAGAAAGAAAAGAAAAGAAAACGAGAAAAAAAGAAAGAAAAAAAATGAGAAAAAGAAAAAGAAAAAAAAGGAAAAAAAAAAGAATGAAAGAAAGAAAAATGAATACAAAAATCATCACATATTAGCAATGCCATTTTCTACAATTCTTGTTCAATTTATCATTCAATATACCTAAAAATTCCTAAGAAGCTACACTGGTTCATTACACATCTTATTATAATGGAAATTTGGTGTCTGTCTGTAACTGAAACTATGTTACAGCTTATGTCACAATACCCCCATGAATTGCTGAATTGCAAGGGCCAGTGTAGCTCAGTCAGGGAAAATTTATGGGTCCCAACTAAAGCCATCTAACCCCTACCTTGTAACCTAGCCTGTGTAATTTATTTATAAGGAACTATTGAAATGTATTTACAGTTAGCTTGAACTGGTGAGGGAAGAAAAATGAAAAACATTGGGATG
The DNA here is from genome assembly GCA_023376005.1 of Doryteuthis pealeii. Lineage (NCBI taxonomy): Eukaryota > Metazoa > Mollusca > Cephalopoda > Myopsida > Loliginidae > Doryteuthis > Doryteuthis pealeii. The sequence goes on along the minus strand of CM042156.1, from coordinate 89,501,850 downwards.
CATGGATATGATTTTCATGCGTCTTTTTAGATTTTTGTGATGCAGAGACGCAGGACGTTTACCTATCAACATCTCTGCATATGTATTGAGCACTTTTTATATTCATTCATTATTATGACATTCGGTTACTACTAATTTTTTTTGACAGTTAAAATTGTCTTTTCCTTAAAGTCTCTCTCTCTCTCTCAAAAAAAAAAAAAAAAAAAAAAAATTATATATATATATATATATATATATATATATATATATATATGCTTAATTGGAGTCGTACCTAATTTGAAAATTAATTAATTAATAATGAATTAGGCGATGATTTTTCTCGATTTGTTTAGCCATACATTTAATAGGTATTCCCGCCTAATTCATTATTAATTAATTAATTTTCAAAATTAGGTACGACTCCAATTAAGCACTTATTCTCCAAAAAATTATCGGCAAAAGCCATTCTAAACAAACCGTGTTTACAATATATATATATATATACACACACATATATATAATATATATATATATACACATATATATATATATATATATATATATATATATACATTCATTATAAGAACCCACAAATTTTGTAATAAAACTTAATTTTACTAGTGGGGGGGGGGAGAGTCTAGGGTTAGGGTTTGGGTTCTGTTTTTTCTGTGTCACCCTGTACAGAAAAAAAAAAAAAACAGAACCCAAATTATTTATTTATTTTCCCATTAAACTAACCCTAAACCCTAGCCCTAAACCCCCTAGTTAAAATTAACAGTTTTATTACAACATTTTTGGGTTCTGTTTTTTCTGGGTCACCCTAATTTACTAAACAAAAGTTCATAATTACCAGAATGTCAATGTAGAATGTAAAAACCAAAACTTGTAACTCTTACTTACTAACGTGAAAGAGTCGCACCACCCTCTCCACCCAACAACCTATTATTCCGGAAATGAATTGTCCATTTTTTTTTTTTCTTATTCAGAATTTTCTCTACAGAACAGTTAAGTCCGCAGGACAAACAAATCAATTCTTCTTTTTCTCTTCTTTTCCTTTTCCATTTTTGCACTTGGAAAGACACAATGTAACAAGTGCAGCAGCGACTAAAAAATATACTTATTATTTACACAGAGACACGAATCAAATATCTAAGTCAGTTCTGCCGCCAGTCGACTTACCAATTACCATTGTCAACTGGTGTTTACATGCTCAATAGGAGGATGCACACTTTGAAATAATCGAGTTTAACCCGAATTCATTTTTATTCTATTTTTTTTTGTATGGATGTAGTAGGATGGATATTTACCATGTACTCCATGTGTACAGATCAGGCACAAGGCCCTATTAATGTGGCACTGCCACGAACCGAAGATCAGAGGAAGCGGGTACAAAAAAATATGTTTGATCTCATCCGCATTTTCCTCTCAAGTTGGTACCAGCAAGACAGCCAGGTAGTCTATCCTCTTTTTAGTACTGCTAGACAAAGGAGATTGTTTTTGCATCTGAGGTGGAGCACCACACCTATCATCAGCTCCTCACTTTACCGCACAGATCCCTGGGCTACTAATATGCTGAGTTGGAAGGGCCAGTATTGAACCAGGAACCTTGGAGGGGCTCTCTCTGACCACCTGTCAAGCCAAAGTAAGGGCCAAAATGAGTGTTGCATGTCATGGACTGCTCAGCCACCAGGGATCCATCCTTAAGCATCACAGGTCGCCACCACTCCGGGTCAGAGTGGACCTGGGAGTAATAGTGATGATGGGGTGCTCCACATTCCCTATGTAGGGATTATCTTCCCGCTGAGTTGTCACTTGTTCTCACCAGGGGCTATAGTATTTAAGCGCCTGGTTCAGACGTCTCTCTCTCTTTTCCTGTTCCTCAAACTACAAGACACATGGGTTAGATTCTGGTCTATTCCCTTCTTGTTGGGGCTTTGCCCTCCCTTACATTACTGTAAGTTATTCACACAGCATGGACTATCCCTAGTCTCATGTCTGTGGCTTTTATGTTTATCTTTTTACCATTCATGAATGTGTCTTTATCTTTACTTATGTGTGTATGTTTATGTACACCTTGTATTATGTACCCTTTTATCCATGTGCTGTATACATATTAAATGTTTTGTTTATCAAACCTTTGTCGGAGTTTGTATCTTCAAGTTTATATCACCTTTTCATCCTACACCTAGAACTAGAACTTCCTCATCAGATGGTTTAACGTCAGACCCAGGACATGAAGACCCTCAGCCGCTGCCTTCTAGCACATCCATGATAAAAAGGGTTGGGGCAATCATATAGGTCTTGACATGACCAGTCGATTGATTGGGGAAGGGGGACTCTGACTGCCTGTCTAGCTTAAGTAAGTCCAATGTCAAGTGTTGCATGTCATGGAATGCTAAGCCACCAGGGTTTCCATCCTTAAGCATCACGGGTTGCGACCCAACACAAACAGGTGGCCCCATTGGGGGGAGGGATTTTATGTCTCTGCAGAGGTGCAGTCGGTGTATTCTGAAGCCCTAGCCAATAGGGCTGTCAGCCCGCAGTAGAAGCACGTATTATTTCATATTATATATATATAAGGACAGATTAGATGATCTAACAAGTGCTTCTCTGGCTGTAAAGTACTTAACTGTTATAAGCAAGAGACGCCTTGATATCACTGTTAGTAATGTCCTCACACACACACACAAGGAAATAATAAGCCAGCAAGCAGCTGCACGCACATGTGTGTGTGTGTGTGGTGTATTTGAGATTGAATTTAATCGAGGCTGTGTTGGCTGTAAACAGAGTTGGTGAAACATTAAGAGGGCTAGAATGAAATCTGGTAGATAAGGCAACAGGAAAAAAAAAAAAATATATATATATTATAACGACAGCCGAAACAGCTGTCTTCTGTTAGCGGAGGATAAATGTACAAATGTACAAGAGTAGGAATGGTCAAATCGGACAATATACAGAATGAACACTGCGATTCTGTTTCAGTTAGGAAGGGGGGGGCGGTAGGAATGAGGAAAATGATAAGGAACAAAATCCCTAGTGGTTGTTGTTCAACAACCACTAGGGATTTTGTTCCTTATCATTTTCCTCATTCCTACCGCCCCCCCCTTCCTAACTGAAACAGAATCGGCAGTGTTCATTCTGTTATATTGTCCGATTTGACCATTCCTACTCTTGTACATTTGTTACATTTATCCTCCGCTAAACAGAAGACAGCTGTTTCGGCTGTCGTTATATATATATATATTTTTTTTTTTTCCTGTTGCCTTTATCTACCAGATTTCATTCTAGCCCTCTTAATGTTTCACCAAACTCTGTTTACAGCCAACACAGCCTCGATTAAATTCAATCTCAAATACACCACACACACACACATGTGCGTGCAGCTGCTTGCTGGCTTATTATTCCTTGTGTGTGTGTGTGAGGACATTACTAACAGTGATATCAAGGCGTCTCTTGCTTATAACAGTTAAGTACTTTACAGCCAGAGAAGCACTTGTTAGATCATCTAATCTGTCCTTATATATATATATATGAAATAATACGTGCTTCTACTGCGGGCTGACAGCCCTATTGGCTAGGGCTTCAGAATACACCGACTGCACCTCTGCAGAGACATAAAATCCCCTCCCCCCAATGGGGCCACCTGTTTGTTGTGGGTCGCAACCCGTGATGCTTAAGGATGGAACCCTGGTGGCTTAGCATTCCATGACATGCAACACTTGACATTGGACTTACTTAAGCTAGACAGGCAGTCAGAGTCCCCCTTCCCCAATCAATCGACTGGTCATGTCAAGACCTATATGATTGCCCCAACCCTTTTTATCATGGATGTGCTAGAAGGCAGCGGCTGAGGGTCTTCATGTCCTGGGTCTGACGTTTAAACCATCTGATGAGGAAGTTCTAGTTCTAGGTGTAGGATGAAAAGTGATATAAACTTGAAGATACAAACTCCGACAAAGGTTGATAAAAAAACATTTAATATGTATACAGCACATGGATAAAAGGGTACATAATACAAGGTGTACATAAACATACACACATAAGTAAGATAAAGACACATTCATGAATGGTAAAAAAGATAAACATAAAAAGCCACAGACATGAGACTAGGGATAGTCCATGCTGTGTGAATAACTTACAGTAATGTAAAGGAGGGCAAAGCCCCAACAAGAAGGGAATAGACCAGAAATCTAACCCATGTTGTCTTGTAGTTTGGGAACAGGAAAAGAGAGAGAGACGTCTGAACCAGGCGCTTAAATACTATAGCCCCTGGTGAGAACAAGTGACAACTCAGCGGGAAGATAATCCCTACATAGGGAATGTGGAGCACCCCATCATCAACTATTACTCCCAGGTCCACTCTGACCCGGAGTGGTGGCGACCTGTGATGCTTAAGGATGGATCCCTGGTCCTGAGCAGTCCATGACATGCAACACTCATTTTGGGCCTTACTTTGGCTTGACAGGTGGTCAGAGAGAGCCCCTCCAAGGTTCCTGGTTCAATACTGGCCCTTCCAACTCAGCATATTAGTAGCCCAGGGATCTGTGCGGTAAAGTGAGGAGCTGATGATAGGTGTGGTGCTCCACCTCAGATGCAAAAACAATCTCCTTTGTCTAGCAGTACTAAAAAGAGGATAGACTACCTGGCTGTCTTGCTGGTACCAACTTGAGAGGAAATGCGGATGAGATCAACATATTTTTTGTACCCGCTTCCTCTGATCTTCGGTTCGTGGGCAGTGCCACATTAATAGGGCCTTGTGCCTGATCTGTACACATGGAGTACATGGTAAATATCCATCCTACTACATCCATACAAAAAAAAATAGAATAAAAATGAATTCGGGTTAAACTCGATTATTTCAAAGTGTGCATCCTCCTATTGAGCATGTAAACACCAGTTGACAATGGTAATTGGTAAGTCGACTGGCGGCAGAACTGACTTAGATATTTGATTCGTGTCTCTGTGTAAATAATAAGTATATTTTTAGTCGCTGCTGCACTTGTACATTGTGTCTTTCCAAGTGCAAAAATGGAAAAGGAAAAGAAGAGAAAAAGAAGAATTGATTTGTTTGTCCTGCGGACTTAACTGTTCTGTAGAGAAAATTCTGAATAAGAAAAAAAAATGGACAATTCATTTCCGGAATAATAGGTTGTTGGGTGGAGAGGGTGGTGCGGACTCTTTCACGTTAGTAAGTAAGAGTTACAAGTTTGGTTTTTACATTCTACATTGACATTCTGGTAATTATGAACTTTTGTTTAGTAAATTAGGGTGACCAGAAAAAACAGAACCCAAAAATGTTGTATAAAAACTGTTAATTTTAACTAGGGGGTTTAGGGCTAGGGTTTAGGGTTAGTTTAATGGGAAATAAATAAATAATTTGGGTTCTGTTTTTTTTTTTTTTCTGTACAGGGTGACACAGAAAAAACAGAACCCAAACCCTAACCCTAGACTCTCCCCCCCCCCCCCACTTAGTAAAAATTAAGTTTTATTACAAAATTTGTGGGTTCTATATAATGAAGTATATATATAAATATATATAATATATTATATTGTGTATATATTTATATATATATATATATGTGTGATTGTATATATATAATATATATTTAACACGGTTTGTTTAGAATGGCTTTTTGCCGATAATTTGGGAGAATAAGTGCTTAATTGGAGTCGTACCTATTTTGAAAATTAATTAATTAATAATGAATTAGGCGGAATACCTATTAAATGTATGGCTAAACAAATCGAGAAAAATCATCGCCTAATTCATTATTAATTAATTAATTTTCAAAATTAGGTACGACTCCAATTAAAAGCCATAATTAAATATATAATATATTATATATATAATATATATATATATACATTTTTTTTTTTTTTTTTTTTTTTTTTTGAGAGAGAGAGAGAGACTTTAAGGAAAGACAATTTAACTGTCAAAAAAAAATTAGTAGTAACCGAATGTTCATAAATAATGAATGAATATAAAAGTGCTCAATACCTATGCAGAGATGTTGATAGGTAAAGTCCTGCGTCTCTGCATCACAAAAATCTAAAAAAGACGCATGAAAATCATATCCATGCATCCCAATGTTTTTCATTTTCTTCCCTCACCAGTTCAAGCTAACTGTAAATACATTCATAGTTCCTTATAATAAAATTTACACAGGGCTGGTTACAAGGTAGGGGTTAGATGGCTTTTAGTTGGGACCATAAATTTTCCCTGACTGAGCTACACTGGCCCTTGGCAATTTTCAGCAATTCATGGGGATTGTGACATAAGCTGTAACATAGTTTTCAGTTACAGACAGACACCAAATTTCCATTATAATAAAGATGTGTAATTGAACCAGTGTAGCTTCTTAGGAATTTTAGGTATATTGAATGATAAATTGAACAAGAATTGTAGAAATGGCATTGCTAATATGTGATGATTTTGTATTCATTTTCTTTCTTTTCATTCTTTTTTTTTTTTTTCCTTTTTTTCTTTTTTCTTTTTTCTTCATTTTTTTTCTTCTTTTTTCTCGTTTTTCTTTTTCTTTTCTTTCTTTCTGTTCAATTCAACTTGTAATTTAGAAAGAAGAATTTAATCTTTTTTATCATAAAACGCTTATGTTTACACATTTCCAATCATGAAAATTCTGCCGCCCAGACAATATGTTGGATTATATGATCTTAAACAGAAACAGCACTCACACGATTTTTGGCACTAACTCACCGTAATCCAATTTTGCACCATTTTTGTTGAATTTCACTCTTCAAAACTCCTAAAAAAAAAACAAAAAAACATGCAATTGGAAAACTATTTGTGTGTTTTCTCAAGCAGAAAACTATTCAATTTCTTCTTCTCTGATTAGATTAAAGGGAGATAAATCTTTTGAAACACGGCCATGATTATAAGATGCAATTCAAAAAGTTCAAGATTGAATCTTTAATAGTTTTTAAAAACTTAGAATCAAAAGGATACCTGTGCACATCTGAGTGCAACGTATATACATTTGGGGGTATCTTAATGGAGGCGCCATGGTTCTAATGGCTAGAGTCCAATGCGAGTTCAATTCACTGGATGAAGCTGTTGGAATTTCACATTTCGCTAATTCCTTGGGAAAGGTATGAAGCAATTCTCCCTCCAGCTATGGGTAAATAGCAGGGCGACTGGACTCTTTAACCATGGGCTAGGTAACCAGTCTAGGAGAAGGAAAACTCTGAATTCAACCTTGTTTAAACTCCGCTTAAGAAAATTGACCTTGTGTCACATTCTGCTCGTGCAGAGGAGTTCGGTAAAATATATATATATATATAATTTGGAGGTGAATAAGAAAATTCATCTCAAGGACAAGCAAACAAATAAATGACTATCCAGCTTCATACCATATTAAAAGAGGAGTCCGTGCCTTGAACTAGTGGTAATGATATTAAAGCTCTGAAACGACACCACCCTGTCGGCTGGGGCATACCAATACACCAACTGCCACCTTGCAGAAGGGTAAGACTGTTGATGTCATGGAACAAAGAAAGATAACTTGAGTTATCTTTCTTTTAAGAGAACTCTTCTTCTTTTAAGAAACCCTTTTCATGTACCGAGTGTTCTTTGATAACCGCTTTGGATGTTGACAAGTGGAACGAATGGAAGTTGAAAATAAACAACCTGAATACATTTATTGGCGTTTTGTGTTGTTAGCATTGGCTGTTAACTATTCCTTATTTAGCATGTTTAACAAAGACTCCCCCACCTGACATACCCGGCCTTGGCTGGAGTCCAGAGTGATTGGACCGGTAAAGTACAAAATAATAATATAATAAAAAATTTCCCCAGGCAATACCTGTCCCTTTGGGGGCAGGGCTGGGTTTATTGCCCAGCGCCTGAGGGGCCCCTTGAGGGAATGCGAGGGGATCAACGCAAATTTTTGTCTTTCCCACCCATGAGCTTCGGCTTGTGGGTGGGCCCACGTTTAAAACGAAGGCCTTGTGCCCAACCCATACAACTGGGTATGAGGCAAATATACCTGTTGGCCGTGGTGGTGACCCGTGATGCTTAAGGGTGGAACCAAGGTGGCTGAGCAGTCATGACATGCAACACTCTACTTAGGCCCTTACTTAGACAGGCGGTAGGAGAGGTCCCCTCGATCAATCGGCTGGTCACGTCAGCTTTAGCACCTATATGATTGCTCAAACCCTATTGTTCTTATGGCAAGCTCCAACCCTTTTTATCATATGGGTGCTAGGAGGTATTGGCTGAGGGTTTTCATGTCCAGGATATGACGTTTAAACTCTATCTGATGGCGAGGTTCCAGTTTCTAGAAGTCTGGGGAGTGTGCGAGCACCACTTCATTCACCATTGCTCTCAGGTCCACTTTCACCCGGAGCAGTATTACCTGTTAGGGTCCCATGTATGGGTTAGATAGAAAAAATAGTTGTTTATAAAAAAAATTAAGTATCCATTAAGAATGAATTTAATTCCAAAACTCTCCCGGCATTAATGATCGACCAAGGTTGCTGTTGCTGTAAAACAACAACAAACCAAACTGAGATCACACTTGAACTCAAGGTTATCGTATGATGATGAAATTTATTCTAAGGTAAATAAAGAAACACATAAAACCAGGAATATTTGTCTCATACCCCACTTGTATTGGACTGGGCACAAGGCCTCGTTTTTATGTGGCCCCACCCACGAGCCGAAGCTCATGTTGGGAAAAGAACAAAAATTGCGTTGTCCCTTCGGCATTCCCCTCAAAGGGGGTGGCCTCAGGCGCTGGGCAATAAAACCCACCCCTGAAAACAATAAACAAGGTTCGAGATTACAGCAGCCTGAACATTGTGTTTTATACATACCACAATAAAGATGAGGATTAACAGTCCGAAATATCAAAATTATTCATGCTAAGTGGACTATTTTGAAGAAAAATTTAGCCGGTCATTCATTGTTTTTGTCTTTAGTTGAGTAAATCTTTAGTTCTCAATACATTTTGACCAACATTACCTTGTGATTGGCTCGTCTATTTAAATGAATTAGTACATGATATAAGCAGGAGATGACCAATCAGAATTTCTGAGTTAGATTATTGGAGTTACAGGGAAACGCTCACCTTTCACAGGTTTAACGTTGGAGATTTGATTATTTCTCACTTTGCCACCAATAATTAAATGAGAATGTGTTTTTTTGTTTTTTTGTTTTTGTTTGTTGGGTGGTGGGGTGGGGGTCATTATTTTGTTATTGCTTCTTTTTTTGTTTTTTTTTTTAGTTTTGCAGTTTACTGCAGACCGCACAGACGAGAAAAGGTCAAAACAAAAACAAAAAACAAAACAAAACCAATATTTACCAAATCATAAATACATAAAATATATAATCATATTTTATTACTTTACTATCTTATAGTAGACTTATAGGCAGACTAGCAGCGGGCACCCGGCATCGCCTGGGGTAGAGGGGGATTTTTTTTTAAGTTAGTCCCCGCAGATCCATTATTACTGAATCGTGAGTTGAATCCTCGTGGGATGCCTCATTTAAATCCCTATGCAAAAAAAAAAAAATAGACCTTGCATGATCCAGCTACTCTGAAAAGAAATGTAATGTCTACTATCTAAAATATTAAATGAAAAAAAATCCATGCTGTTATCATTTAACTTTAGTTTTTAATTATCTTCACAAATTACAAATCAAATCTCTATTATTTTTGGCCCAAAAACAAGCCCTGGTGATATTTTTAATGTGTTTATATATATTTACTTGTCGTTGATTGTTTTATTTTCGAAGTTTCCTCCGGACATACAGATACACACAATTGCCTTTATATATATGTTTTTAGATTTATTTGGAGATCCACAGGCGTATTGTAGGGGGAGGAGGCAATTTATTAAGTTGTTTTTTTCTTAACTCAGTCTTGGCACAAGGCACATGTATTGGGCTACCCAGTGAGAATCCAAATCCCTAGTTTATGCACCTACTGCTATACCCTTGGAAAGGTATGAATTCAAATTCTCATTTCAGCTATGTGTAATAGCAGGGAAGACTTGGGCTCTTAACCATGGCTAGATAACCAGTCTAGGAGAAGGAAAACTCTGAATT
>CM042156.1:89475538-89491705 GCA_023376005.1 Doryteuthis pealeii | reverse complement strand
TGTCCGATTCCATAATAAATTATAAGCTTTTTAAAAAATTAGACAATGTTATACATATTTACAGCCTCTCTGCGGAGAGGATGTGACCATGGTCAATTTTTTAAAGCAGAGTTAACAGGTTTGAATTCCAGATGTTTTCCTTCTTTAGACTGGTTGCAGAACAAGGTAAGAGGCCAGTCTGCTAATATTTACAACTAGTGGAAGGAGAGTAGTTCATGCATATTTTCTCCAATATAGATAATATAATGATAAAAAGTGATATTTCCATCAAGTAACAAAAATATATTCTTATTTTAAGGTAAGAATTTCTTTTTACTTTGTGGAAAGTATGATTAAATAATTTCTTCGATATAGTAAATAGTAGGGCGGCTTGGCTCTTTAACTTTAGTATGGTAACGAGATATGATGAGGAATAATTTTATTCAACCAGACTGGAGGAGATGAGTTTGCTAGGCTATTCCTAAGAATCTAATGGATTATGGGATAAGTCTTTAAGTTCCTCCAGTATAGGTAATAGATGGGCAACTGGGCCTCTTTAAACTTGGTTTTGGCAAGGAAAACTATTAATTTAACCTTTTAAGATTGCTAGAAATTAGATTGTGTACATTACTCATGTGGAGGGAGTTTGGTAAATATGTTATAATTGTGTAATATTTTCTTTATTATGGTATTGGGCAAAATTGGAATTCAAATATGGACAGTTGTTTGCATTTCAATGTGTTTAAATGCACATTTGTCATGGATTTGAACTATTTTGCTCTATATTTTCCTATGATGGTAAACCATTGATCCAACGTACAGCACAATTGTATAAAGATAAACAGATTTATGCTATAAATAAAATTATACTTTCTAGAGGTACACAAAAAATAAGTAATTCACTTTAAGGTAGGAAATTTTTGCTTCTCATGGAAATACATGAAAATTGGTATTATTTAGATTTTGACAATGAACATTTTATATATATTTTTATAGTATATATATAATATATATATATAATTATTATGTATTTTTTTATATGAATGATTGGTGAGTATGCTTAACGCTTTTGCAAAACCTAGATATTTTGAAGTATTTAGATAGCTTTTACTTATATGAATAATAAGATATTTGGAGTTGCGAACGACGAATATTTATGACATATTTGGCGTTACATAGGTATAGTCTAATTTCCCTTCATTTTTATATTTCGGAAAAATAATACTTCGTGTCTTTTTTTTTTTTTTGTTTTTTTTTTTTTTGTTTTTTTTGCACTGAATTATTTTATTAAGGAAAGGAACTAGAAGTGGGGGAGAAAAAAAATGAATCTAATGTATAATCTATGTATGTTATCATGGAACTTGTCACTATGTGGTCAGAAGCAAATTTTTCATTTAAAAAAAATATTTTTGCAAGAAAAAAATGTCTTTTATTGTCTCTTAGAAAATCTATCCTTTAATCCGCCATAATGATAATATCCGAGTTGGGGATGATTGGTTGGATTTTATGTGCATGTAACCCATGTGGAGTATTTTTATGTTGAAGACATTTTGTTATTCATTTTGATGGGTTTTATAAAAAAAAAAAACTCACATTTTTTTTCTATTTAACCATAGATGGGACTTCTTAACTTTAACACTCCAGGAGAGTGGGTGGGAGTAATGGAATGAAGGGGTATTCATATTCCCAGAGCTCCGAATTGTAATTCACATTAGATAACGTTTAATGTCAACCAGGACATAAGACCACAGCACACCTATCACGTATATGATACAAAGCTTGAAGTTGCCATAAGGGCAATAGCATTGGACAATCATATAGGTACAAGGGTAGACATGACAGCCGATTGATTGAAGGGAGCTCTGTAACGCCTTAGGTCACATTCCCTTTCTTAGAAGCTTACAAAATGATTTTAATATTTTGTCGGAAAATTTATTTGAAAAAATTTGATTTCGCTTTGCAAACTCATTTTCCTAATTCTCAGTTATCTACCCAGAGCTGAATGGGTGACCCAATGGGTCACATTTTTCTAGTACATTATATATATTATAATTTATATAATATATATAAGTTGGCAAGAAAAGTCATTGGTGGCTGGCAAATATATATTATATAGAGAGAGAAGATTGTTTTAAAATCAAACTTACAAAAGTAAAAGTATCTCCCAGGTTGGATTCGTTGATTTTTCAGTCTTGGTCTTTTTTTTGGTTTGTTTGATTCGTCTGGAATAAGTTTCACCTTCACTACGGATCAGCAATCCATATTGGATCCATTGGAACAAGTTTGGCTTTGAACTGAAACGAAATAAAAAACAAAATATAATAAGCCGTTAATATTACAATACACGATTTACGAACAAGTTATATTGGTTTGGTTTTTATATAATATATATTATATAATATATATATTTATTTATTTTACCCTTGCAGAGCAGAATGGCACAGGTCAGTTTCTTAAGCGGATTTTACAGGTTTGAATTCAGAGTTTTCCTTCTCCTAGACTGGTTATAGCCATGGTTTAAGAGCCCAGTCTTCCTGCTATTTTATCATAGCTGAATGGAGAATTGAATTATACCTTTCCAAGGGTTAGGGTAGGTGATAACTAGGATTTGATTCTCACTGGGCCCCATATGTGGCCTTGTGCCAGACTGAGTTAAGATTAAAAACAACTTAATAAATTGCTCCCTCCTCTTACATTATTCTTATTATATATATATATATATTATTAAAAGCAGTTGTTGTATCTGTATGTCCGGAGGAAACTTCGAAAATAAACAATCAACCGACAAGTAATATAACATTAAATATCACCAGGGCTTGGTTTTGAGCAAAAATAATAGAGATTTGATTTGTATTTGTGAAGATAATTAAAAAAATAAGTTTAAATGATCAGCATGGATTTTTTTCATTTATATTTTAGATAGTAGACATTAACATTTCTTTTCAGGGTAGCTGGATCAATGGAAGGATCTATTTTTTTTTTTACATAGGGATTTAATGGCATCCCACGAGGATTCAACTCCCGATTCAGTAATGATGGATTGCGGGACTAACTTAAAAAAATCCCTCTACCAGGCGATGCGGGTAGCGCTGCTAGTCTGCCTATAAGTGTACTTATAATAGTAAAGTGATAAAATAGATTATATATTTTATGTATTTATGATTTGGTAATATTGGTTTGTTTTTGTTTGTTTTTTGTTTTGACCTTTTCTCGTCTGGTGTTGTCTGCAGTAAACTGCAAAATAAAAAAAACAAAAAAAAAGCAATACAAAATAATGACCCCCCCCCCAACCAATTCAACAAAAAAACAAAAAAAACACATTCTATTTAATTATTGGTGGCAAGTGAAAATAATCAATCTGCCAACGTTAACTGTGAAGGTGACGTTTCCTTGTTCCAATAATTTACCAGAAATTTGATTGGTCATCTCTGCTTTATTCATGTACTAATTCATTTAAATAGACTAGTCAATCACAAGGTATGTTGGTCAAATGTATTGAGACTAAAGGTTTACTCACTAAAGACAAAAACAATGATGACCGGCTAATTTTTCTTCAAATAGTCCATTAGCATGAATAATTTTGATATTTCGGACTGTTATCTCATCTTTATTGTGGTATGTATAAAAAATGTTTCAGGCTGCTGTAATCTCGAACCTTGTTTATGTGTTTAGGGTGGGTTTTATTGCCAGCGCTGAGGCCACCTTGAGGGGGAGTGGAGGATCGACGCAATTTTTGTTCTTTCCACCATGAGCTTCGGTCTAATAGGTGGGCCCACATTAAACGAGGCCTTGTGCCCAGTCATACAAGTGGGGTATGAGAACAAATATTCCTTGTTTATGTGTTTCTTATTTACCTTAGAATAAATTCATCTCATCGTACATTTGAGTTCAAGTGTGGTTTCAGTTTGGTTTGTTTTTGTTTTACAGACAGCACTTGGTGATCATTTAATGCAGAGAGTTTTGAATTAAATTCATTCTTAATGGATACTAATTTTTTTTATAAACACATTTTCTATTTAACCCATACATGTGGACCCTAACAGGTAATACTGCTTGGGTGAAAGTGGACCTGAGAGCAATGGTGATGAAGTGGTGCTCACACTCTCGGATCGAAATGGAACCTCGCATCAGATAGAGTTTAACGTCATATCAGGACATGAAAACTCCACCGCTTCTAGACCTCATGATAAAGGGTTGGAGCTTGCATAAGAACAATAGGGTTTGGACAATCATATAGGGTTAAGCTTGATGTGGAGTGATTGATCGAGGGAGCGAAGCTCATGGGTGGAAAGAAAAAATTGCGTTGATCTCAGCATTCCTCAAGGGGGTCGCCTCAGGCTGGGCATAAACCAGCCTGCCCCCAAAGGGGACATATGCCTGGGGGAAAGCCCCTGGGATTGCGTATTATGTACTTTCGTCCAGTAGCGGCACACTGGACCCCTGCGGCGGGTATGTCAGTGGGGGAGTCTTTGTTAAATGCTAAATTAAGGGAACGTTAAGCCAATGCTAACAACACAAACCAATAATGTATTCAGGTTGTTTATTTCAACTTCCATTCGTTCCACTTGTCAACATCCGAAGTCGGTTATCAAGAACATCGGTACATGGGTTTCTTAAAAGAGAGAGTTTCTTAAAGAAGATAACTCAGTTATCTTTCTTTGTTCCATGACATACAGTCTTACCCTTCTGCAGAGTGCAGTTGGTGTATTTAATGCCTCAGCCGACAGGGTGGTGTCGTTTCAGAGCTTTTAAATATATTACCACTAGTTCAACGGACTCTCTTTTAATATGGTATGAAGCTGCATAGTCATTTATTGCTTGTCCTTGAGATGAATTTTATTCACCCATTAAATTATATATATATATTTACCAACTCCACATGAGCAGGATGCGACACAAGGTCAATTTCTTAAGTTTAACAGGTTTGAATTCAGAGTTTTCCTTCTCCTAGACTGGTTACCTAGCATGGTAAAGAGTCCAGTCTGGCCTGCTATTTATCATAGCTGAGGGAGATTGAATTATATTTCCCAGGATATTAGTGAAATGTGAAATTCCAACAGCTTCATCCAGGAATTGAACTCGCATTGGACTCTAGCCATTAACCATGCCTCCATTAAGATACCCCCAAATTATATACGTTGCACTCAGATGTGCACAGGTATTCCTTTTGATTCTAAGTTTTTAAAAACTATTAAGATTCAATCTTGATACTTTTTGATTGCATCTTATAATCATGGCCGTGTTTCAAAGATTTATCTCCCTTTAATCTAATCAGAGAGAAGAAATTGAATAGTTTTCTGCTTGGAGAACACACAAATAGTTTCCAATTGCATGTTTTTTTTTTTAGAGTTTTGAAGAGTGAAATTCAAAAAATGGTGCAAATTGGATTACGGTGAGTTAGTGCCAAAAAATCGTGTGAGTGCTGTTTCTGTTTAAGATCATATAATCCAACATATTGTCTGGGACGGCAGAATTTTATGATTGGAAATGTGTAAACATAGCGTTATGAAAAAGATTAAATTCTTCTTTCTAAATTACAAGTTGAATTGAACAGAAAGAAGAAAAGAAAAGAGAAACGAGAAAAAAAGAAAGAAAAAAAATGAGAAAAAAGAAAAAGAAAAAAAAGGAAAAAAAAAAGAATGAAAAGAAAGAAAAATGAATAAAGATACAAAAATCATCACATATTAGCAATGCCATTTTCTACAATTCTTGTTCAATTTATCATTCAATATACCTAAAAATTCCTCAGAAGCTACACTGGTTCATTACACATGTTATTATAATGGAAATTTGGTGTCTGTCTGTAACCGAAACTATGTCACAATACCCCCATGAATTGCTGAATTGCAAGGGCCAGTGTAGCTCAGTCAGGGAAAATTTATGGGTCCCAACTAAAGCCATCTAACCCCTACCTTGTAACCTCCTATCCTGTGTAATTTTTTTCTAAGGAACTATTGAAATGTATTTACAGTTAACTTGAACTGGTGAGGGAAGAAAAATGAAAACATTGGGATGCATGGATATGATTTTCATGCGTTTTTAGATTTTTGTGATGCAGAGACGCAGGACGTTTACCTATCAACATCTCTGCATATGTATTGAGCACTTTTTATATTCATTCATTATTATGACATTCGGTTACTACTATTTTTTGACAGTTAAATTGTCTTTTCCTTTAAGTCTCTCTCTCTCTCTCAAAAAAAAAAAAAAAAAAAAAAAAAATGTATGCCGGGTTAGCTCAGTCGGTAGCATTCGGCTAGAAAACAAGGTTCCTAGTTCGATACCGGTCCCTGCCAACTCAGCGTATGAGTAGCACAGGGATCTGTGCGGTAAAGTAGGAGCTGATGGTAGGTGTGGCGCTCCACCTCAGATGCTAAAACAATCTCTTGGTCTAGCGCTATTGAAAAGGGGATAGACTCCCTCGCTGACTGGCTGATACGACTTTAGGCCGCCTGTCGACTTTACTTACTTTACTATATATATATATATATATATATATATATATATATACACCACATTATATAAGAACCCACAAATTTTGTAATAAAACTTAATTTTACTAGTGGGGGGGGAGTAGGGTTTGGTTTGGTTAGGGTTTGGGTTCTGTTTTTTTCTGGGTCACCCTGTAGAGAAAAAAAAAGAACCAAATTATTTATTTTCCATTAAACTACCTTAACCCTAACTCTAAACCCTAGCCCTAAACCCCCTAGTTAAAATTAACAGTTTTATTACAAAATTTGTGGGTTCTGTTTTTTCTGGGTCACCCTAATTTACTAAACAAAGTTCATAATTACCAGAATGTCAATGTAGAATGTAAAAACCAAAACTTGTAACTCTTACTTACTAACGTGAAGAGTCGCACCACCCTCTCCATCCAACAACCTATTATTCCGGAAATGAATTGTCCATTTTTTTTTCTTATTCAGAATTTTCTCTACAGAACAGTTAAGGCCGCAGGACAAACAAATCAATTCTTCTTTTTCTCTTCTTTTCCTTTTCCATTTTTGCACTTGGAAAGACACAATGTAACAAGTGCAGCAGCGACTAAAAAATATACTTATTATTTACACAGAGACACGAATCAAATATCTAAGTCAGTTCTGCCGCCAGTCGACTTACCAATTACCATTGTCAACTGGTGTTTACATGCTCAATAGGAGGATGCACACTTTGAAATAATCGAGTTTAACCTGAATTCATTTTTATTCTATTTTTTTTTGTATGGATGTAGTAGGATGGATATTTACCATGTAACCCATGTGTACAGATCAGGCACAAGGCCCTATTAATGTGGCACTGCCCACGAACTGAAGATCAGAGGAAGCGGGTACAAAAAATATGTTGATCTCATCCGCATTTCCTCTCAAGTTGGTACCAGCAAGACAGCCAGGTAGTCTATCCTCTTTTTAGTACTGCTAGACAAAGGAGATTGTTTTTGCATCTGAGGTGGAGCACCACACCTATCATCAGCTCCTCACTTTACCGCACAGATCCCTGGGCTACTAATATGCTGAGTTGGAAGGGCCAGTATTGAACCAGGAACCTTGGAGGGGCTCTCTCTGACCACCTGTCAAGCCAAAGTAAGGGCCAAAATGAGTGTTGCATGTCATGGACTGCTCAGCCACCAGGGATCCATCCTTAAGCATCACAGGTCGCCACCACTCCGGGTCAGAGTGGACCTGGGAGTAATAGTGATGATGGGGTGCTCCACATTCCCTATGTAGGATTATCTTCCCGCTGAGTTGTCACTTGTTCTCACTAGGGCTATAGTATTTAAGCGCCTGGTTCAGATGTCTCTCTCTCTTTTCCTGTTCCTCAAACTACAAGACACATGGGTTAGATTCTGGTCTATTCCCTTCTTGTTGGGCTTTGCCCTCCCTTACATTACTGTAAGTTATTCACACAGCATGGACTATCCCTAGTCTCATGTCTGTGGCTTTTATGTTTATCTTTTTACCATTCATGAATGTGTCTTTATCTTTACTTATGTGTGTATGTTTATGTACACCTTGTATTATGTACCCTTTTATCCATGTGCTGTATACATATTAAATGTTTTGTTTATCAAACCTTTGTCGGAGTTTGTATCTTCAAGTTTATATCACCTTTTCATCCTACACCTAGAACTAGAACTTCCTCATCAGATGGTTTAACGTCAGACCCAGGACATGAAGACCCTCAGCCGCCGCCTTCTAGCACATACATGATAAAAAGGGTTGGGGCAATCATATAGGTCTTGACGTGACCAGTCGATTGATTGGGGAAGGGGGCCTCTGACCGCCTGTCTAGCCTAAGTAAGTCCAATGTCAAGTGTTGCATGTCATGGAATGCTAAGCCACCAGGGTTCCATCCTTAAGCATCACGGGTTGCGACCCACAACAAACAGGTGGCCCCATTGGGGGGGAGGGGATTTTATGTCTCTGCAGAGGTGCAGTCGGTGTATTCTGAAGCCCTAGCCAATAGGGCTGTCAGCCCGCAGTAGAAGCACATACTATTTCATATATATATATATATATATATAAGGACAGATTAGATGATCTAACAAGTGCTTCTCTGGCTGTAAAGTACTTAACTGTTATAAGCAAGAGACGCCTTGATATCACTGTTAGTAATGTCTTCACACACACACATACACAAGGAATAATAAGCCAGCAAGCAGCTGCACGCACATGTGTGTGTGTGTGTGGTGTATTTGAGATTGAATTTAATCGAGGCTGTGTTGGCTGTAAACAGAGTTGGTGAAACATTAAGAGGGCTAGAATGAAATCTGGTAGATAAGGCAACAGGAAAAAAAAAATATATATATATATAACGACAGCCGAAACAGCTGTCTTCTGTTAGCGGAGGATAAATGTACAAGAGTAGGAATGGTCAAATCGGACAATATACAGAATGAACACTGCCGATTCTGTTTCAGTTAGGAAGGGGGGGGGGTTAGGAATGAGGAAAATGATAAGGAACAAAATCCCTAGTGGTTGTTGTTGTTAAGTCTGGCATACATATAAATATGCACATAAGTAAATATATGGAATTGTATATTTGAAATGATAGGAATGTGACAGTATGAAAATGTAATCAACAAATCCTAGTTATATATATATATATATATATATATATATATATATATATATATATATATATGTTTCTTTTTTTTTGGAGAATATGTGCTTAATTGAAGTTGTACCTAATTTTGAAAGTTAATTAATTAATAATTAATTAATTAGGCGGGCATACCTATTTAAATGTAAGGCTAAACAAATCGAGAAAAATCAATCTCTGTATGTACATTTCGGACTATTAGGCCTCATCAAATGTACATACAGAGATTGATTTTTCTCTATTTGTTTAGCCTTACATTTAAATAGGTATGCCCACCTAATTAATTAATTAATTATTAATTAACTTTCAAAATTAGGTACGACTTCAATTAAGCACATATTCTCCCAAAAATTGTCGGCTAAAAAAAAAAAGCCATATCATAACACATCGCTTGTGTATTTACTTCTCATATATATATATATGAGGAGTGAAGGATTGAGTAAACTGACAAAATATGGTTGAAAATAGAGGAAAAAGTGGATATAACAACACAACTAAATTCAACTGATATTTCGTCTTGGTATTTTAGTGAAGCTTTGTCAAAATTTATTGTGAAGACCAAAAGATTTTTACAGTTTACTTTTATACTGAAAAGGTAATTTTTTGGTGATGGTGGGGGCAGATAGGAGATGAGGGGGGAAGGGAGTACTAAGTGATATTATAATATATATATATATATATATATATATATATATATATATATATATAAAGTGTTAAGATAATAATTAGAAGTTTGTATTAGTATGTGTGAATCTTTTCTCTAATTAATATTTTACATAGAATTTAAGTCTGGAGAGGAAGAAGAAAAAAAGAGAGAAGCGAGAGAAAGGAAGAAAAGAAGAGAAGAGAAAGAAGAAGAGAAGAAAAGAGAGAAAAAAATTAGAGAGAGAAGAGGAGGAAAGAGGAAAAAAATTCAATGAATATTGAATAAAAATTAATTAATTTTTTTTTTCAAATTGAATTTTTATTATTTTAATCAAAAATCCCAAATACAAAGATTTCATTCTCAAAATACAAAAATCTTTCCTTATCTACTGGGGGTGGGGGTGAGGGTTTTCGTTTTAATTCCCAAAAATGTTGCCATAATTAAAAGACAACAAAGTTACTTAAACTAATTCAATTTCTTATCTATTAATTCTGCTTTAAATCAGATACATTCTCATTTCAGTTGAATATTTCAACAGGAACCAAAGCCCCGCCCCCCCAAAAAAATGGTCTATATAAAGGAAAGGACATTTAAATTCTTTAAAAACTATGTCAAAATAAATTCCTACTTTAAAATAAAGTTATTTTAACATTTAAATGAGTTTGTTTGGACAACGGAACTCCTCCTTCTCCTATGTTGTTCTTATTACTAAATCATTATGGCACTCACACACATTATATATATATATATATATCTGATATCTCTCGTGTTCTCGGATTCGTTGGTCAATATGTCTGGACATCTCTCCTATGTATTGTTTGTTGCAATCCAAATTCAAACCGTTCATTTTTTCAACGTTCTTTTTTCTCAGACTTCAAATTTTAAACAGACCGATAAACAAGGACTATTACTCGCCTTTCTCCTTATTCTGAGATAAAAAAAATTTTTTATCACCTCCACATACCAACAAAAGCCCTGAAGATGATCTAATTAATAGATCGAAACACTGCAGCGTCGGCCAATTAACTCATCATATATATAATATATATATATATATATATAATATATATATATATTTATATACACACACACACACACACACACACACAGTGATGCTGATAGCTTTTTAATTTAGTGCATCCTGGGGCGCACAGATTTGATTTGATTGAGTCCCAGGGAAATTTGATAAGTCCCAACTAACGTTTCTTAATAAATTGCAGAGTTTTTATCTATGAACAAGTAAAGCCAGCTAAGTAATTAGTTTCCAAGAAAATATTGAAATGTATTTACAGTTAGCTGAAAATGGTGGGGAAAGAAAAAAAACATTGGGATACATGGATAAGATTTTCTGTGTCCTTTTAGATCTTTATGCGTCAGTGACGCAGGATGTGTACCTATCAGCATCTCTGTATGTATATATATATATATATATATATATATGACAAGTGCCAACAGCTGAACGAGATCCAGCAACCCTCTTTTGTAAACTGTGATACAGTCGGTGGTGCACCGTCTTCTTCTTCGGAGGAGACACCACCACTCAAAGGTCTGCTGGCCTCCCAGAGGTTGCCTGATTTAATAACTGCTTCCAGAACTCTCCCCCATGAACCCTGCTGTAAGCTGGGACGACACCTGCTGCAGATTTTATTACAAGGGACAAATACTGATTGCGTATTGTCAGTACACAACCATGATTTCCATGCTCACAAGTGAGATTATAACCTTTATTCTGTTTATTTTCTAACATGTAAAAGTTATCTTCGCATAAACACCAGAAGAACTATTAGCAACCTGATGATGGTGAAATAACCTGAAACCTGGGTAGTTGCTTATAGAAAACAATTATATTTAAAAAATTCAACAAATAAATAAATATAAATAAATATAAATATATATATATATATATATATACACACATACACTATACTAATCCTATTAATCCTCTTGCAGTAAGAAAAAACCCAGGTAAATAATGTGCAAGTAAAAATATACTACAAACCACTGCCTGGTAAAAAATAAAAAAATAAAAAATAGAAAAGACCAAGATAGTCGCACTAACTGAAAATAATCGATTAACACAATATCTCTAGGCCAAAAGAAAAAATACATATACCGCTAAGTCTGTCTAAGCTAAAAAGTAAAGAGTGTTCAATACCTAAGTACAGCGAAATATATATTTCAAACGGGTTAGTTCAGTCGGTAGAGCGTTCGGCTAGAAACTGCAAGGTTCCTAGTTCGATACCCGCCCTCGCCAACTCAGCATATGAGTAGCACAGGGATCTGTGCGGTAAAGTAAGGAGCTGATGGTAGGTGTGGCGCTCCACCTCAGACGCCAAAATAATCTCCTTGGTCTAGCGCTAGTGAAAAGGGGATAGACTCCCTCGCTACATGGCTGATACCGACATTAGGCCGCCTGACGACGACGATGGTTAAAATAATTGTTAATAGTTAAAATTTGCATAATGATATTCTAAGTGTAATCAAACAAATCATCATCATCATCATCAAGTTGTGCTGACAGCATGGATCTCTATGACTTTTTCTCACCATTCATCCCTATCAGCCATCACTCCTGGAAGATCCTCTGCACAGCATTCAGTATCCAAAAAAATCCAAACAGTCTCGAGCAGGATTTGAACTTCAGTTGTGGAGTTCATTCCCAAAGATGATAACCATTACACAATGCGCCTATAGTATATATAAGCATACACACACACACACACACACACACACACACACAATCTTGAGGTTTGTTTCGATTCCGTTTATCACAAAAGATTTATACACACACGCGCAACCACACATTCATAAACACATAAAAAAAATGCACAATACTTTTTTCGATACACACACTTACACACTAATACTCACACCGCAAAAAAGCATATTTGACGTCATATTTCAAACTGTCCATTTTTTCAACGTTCTTTTTTCTCAGACTTCAAATTTTAAACAGACCGATAAACAAGGACTATTACTCGCTTTTCTCGTTATTCTGTGATAAAAATTTTTTTTATCACCTTCCATATACCTCAAATGCCCTGAAGATGATCTAATTAATAAATCGAAACACTGCAACATCGGCCAATAAACTTACCATTTAACTCATTTAAACCTGTGTTTTTTCAATTTTTCTTAATATACTACATACGTCGGATTCACTTCATTTTCTTCACATATATATAAGTATATATGAATTGTTGGGTTATCTAGGTATGAGTGTGCCAAATTCCCACTCATATTCATGAACTTTCCCAACATCAGCAGCAGGCATTTTTGGTAAAAATTGGCCAATAGGAAATGATACAGAACGCATTCAAGATCATTGGTAATTGTCCTGAAATCAATTGCAAATCAAACTTTCTCCATTCAAGACCTACCGACGAGGATTACAAGGAGAACTTCTAATACTACAGACTTTCTGCTACAAGTCATATCCAATGATACTACACACTTTTCTACCTAGGATTTCAAGGAATACTACAGACTTTCTGCCACAAAGAGTATCTGTTGTATACCCTTTCTTTTTACTTCTTACTTCTTTTCTTCTTCTTCATCTTAGGTTCTTCTTCTCGCGTCTCTTCTATCGTCTTGGTGGTTGTCGGTCGCACTTAACTCATTTCTTCTTCTAGATCAGTCTTGTTACCAAGACATTCACCAACCACAAAACCGTGTTATTTTCTTAAGCTTTTATTTACTTAACTAAACATTTCATGTAACTAAACATCTGACTAACATAGCGCGTGTATGCAGTGAGTTCCAGTTAAGGCAGGACATCTTCTCTGCCCGACGTCCAAACTGAAACTGAGGACCCAACCAGGTCCCACGTGACTTCACATATTTCGTACTATTCCATGGAAAGTCCCGACTGTGATATGAAAAGGGCCATCCCTTTAAAAATACAGGAGATTGACAATAATCTTATGCAACCGCATAGATTATGTAAAATATCTACTGATACTACACTCTTTTCTACCTCGGATTTCAAGAAACTGAACAAGGATTAACCAATTGAACCGAAACTCAATATAGAAGAACTCTCTTTACCAAATTTGGTTGCATTGGATTAATCTAATCTATCTATAAAGGGAAGTTGGAGGCACATGGTCAAATGGTTAGAGTTGTAGGAAATTGACTTGTCGTCCAGAGTTCAATTCCTGGACAAAGCTGTTTGCATTTCACATAGTGCTAATTCTATTGGGAAAGGTATGAATCCAATTCTCCCTCCAGCTATGGGTAAATAGCAGGGCAGACTGGGCTCTTTAACCATGACTAGGTAACCAGTCTAGGAGAAGGAAAACTCTGAATTCAAACCTGTTAAACTCTGCATAAGAAATTGACCTTGTGTTGCATCCTGCTCATGCGAAGGGGTTGGTTAATATATATAAAGGGCAGTTATGTGTGTATGTCTGGAGAAAATTACGAAAATAAAATTTCAACAATTATAAAAAATAGAATTTTAACAAGAATATAGACAAGTGATTTAATTAGTAAGGTCATAACAGGTTTCTATTTACAAGGTATTTGGATTGAGTATAATAAAAATACCCCCCCCCAAAAAAAAAAAAACGAAAAAAAAAAACCAAACAAAACAAATGTGTGAAGATTTTTGTTTTATTCATTCTTGATGGGTATTCAATATTTTTCTTTTTCTATTTAAGCCATAGATGGGACCCTAAGAGGTACTACCACTGCAGGTCGGAACCTCACCATCAAATAGTTTAACGTCATACCCAGGATATGAAGGCCTTCTAGCACATATAAAAAGAGTTGGGCCTTGCTATAAGGACAATAAGGATGGGACAATCATATAGGTGCTAGAGCTTGATATGGCCATCAAGGTTAGAGATACCAGATACTATAACGTATATATAGCTGTATATGAGAGTGGGGAGAGAGAGGGAGAGAGAGAGGTTGGGCATTTCAAAATATCCACAGGAAAAACAAACAATTTTAGTCGAGGACTTTTTTGTTTATAAAATTGTCAGTGTAAGTGTTTGTAATTTGCTATCAGCCGAGTTGTAATTTGAATATCAGCAATTTTATGCCACTTGAAGTTGGCGAGCGCAAATGTCAAAATAACAGAAACATTGTAGAAACATTGTAGGCAAAAAGAGAAAGAAAAAAGAAAAGAAAAGGAAATCAGATCATTTAACATCAAAATAAATTTGTTGGTAATTTTTGCAGTTCAAGTTTAATACGGTCAAGACATTGAGACTTTACTTTTATGACAAGAATTTTCTAACTCGGTGAATTTTGAAAACTCAAGGACCCTTTTTTGTAAGGGTGGGAGAATTCTATAAAAAAAAAGATATATTCTGGTAGGACCCTTCTATGCGGGACATATTTTGAAAGAACCCTCCTATGAGTGATATACTTTGAAATATTTTGATACATGCGTGCTTACACACAACTAATATATATATATATATATATATATATATACACACACATATATATATATATTATATATATATATATATATATATATATGTGTGTGTGTGTGTAAGCATGCACACACACAACAATATATATATATATATATATACATACACACACATATATATATACATGCACACATTTAAAGATATATATATGAACATGTATGCACACACACACATATATACACACACATGAACAGGTACACACACACACACATACAGATACATATATATATATACATAAACAGGTACACACACACACACATACAATACATATATATATATACATAAACAGGTACACACACACACACACATACAGATACATATATATATATACATAAACAGGTACACACACACACACACATACAGATACATATATATATATACATAAACAGGTACACACACACACATACAGATACATATAATATATATACATAAACAGGTACACACACACACACACACATACAGATACATATATATATATATACATAAACAGGTACACACACACACACACACATACAGATACATATATATATTATACATAAACAGGTACACAACACACACACATACAGATACATATATATATACATAAACAGGTACACACACACACACACATACAGATACACATATATATATACATAAACAGGTACACACACACACACACACACACACACATACAGATACATATATATATACATAAACAGGTACACACACACACATACAGATATATACATGCACCCATGCATATACAGATTTATAAAGACACATGCATGTGCACGCATGCACACACCTATACAGATATATGCACGGACACCTACAAATGCACCTACACTTACATGTGTATATGTATATATTGGGAAAAAAATAAATAAAACTCCCACTACCAACTCCTGCTAACACCAACAATTGACCACCCCTCCCCTAAATTAGGAGGTCATGATCCTAATTCACCAGTATGAAAATGTTCATTGTTGAAGCAAGAACTCAATCCAACGTCCTGAA
>CM042156.1:89455538-89470538 GCA_023376005.1 Doryteuthis pealeii | reverse complement strand
GCTTCTAAGATTTGTTAAAGACAGTATGCAGCATCTCTGTGTAGTTTCCATGTAGCATTTTCTCTAAGCATTAGAGTCCAAGTAGTGCAGCCATACAATAGCACTAACATGACTACAGCTTAGAAAAATTCTCAATTTATCTTATCAGACAATTCAAATGTTGATAACTTGAAAGTTAATAATAAGGATGATTATAATATACTGACAAATTGTATATGCACAAACGACAGCAGGCCATGCTCTGACGACTTTAATTTTTTTTTATGCTATCAAAGACAGCAAAGAGAGCCAGAAAGAGGGAGAAAAGCCAGCAGCCCCAGAAAGCATCACAATTTGTGTGCATTCAGTGCACCAAAGACTGTCACTCAAGAATTGGCCTGCAAAGACACTTGTGCAAATAATTTTTTTTTGACACTATGCCATCGTCCTTAGTGGACGGAAAGGTGCCAACAAAAAAAAGCAAAAAAAACCCCAAAAAACATAAAAAAAAACAAAAAAAAAACAAGGTTTTAACTATTAAGATGTATCATATTCTTTTTATTTCTTTTTTAAAAATGATATATTAATGATTTGAAGGCAATTACAATGCGTATAAAAAATAAAAACAAAAAGATGTTTTTTTCGTCTTATCGATTTCAAAGTAAACTTTATCATCAGAGATGATTTTCAGAAATGGACGCGTTTTTTTGAGTCGTTATTTATTTGTTATTTTTTTATGTTAACAAGCGTCTCGTGGTGTTCTTTTTTTTTTTTAACACCACGCGGAAGGTCGTGATAGTCGTAATAGCCGTTGTTCATTCAATTTCAATTTTATTCTTTTCATCTATTTATATATTTATGTATTTAATTTATTTTTATTTATTTGATATATGTATATATAGTAAAATATACATACTATATACTATAAGGAACGTGTATTTCAATTAATTATGTATTCAGTGTTTAATTCTAATCTATTGTTTATACTAGGACCTAATTTAGCTATTAATAAACTTTCTCTAATTCTGAGATTACCAATGTTGCGTATTATTGTCTTTTTTTTTTTTTTTTTTAATCATGATAAATTTCTTGGAGAAACATCAGATCTTCTGATAATATAATTGCTTAAAAAAAAAAAAATGAAAAAACAACTTTAATATTAAGTAAGTTGACAGGGCGGCCTAAAGTCGGTATCAGCTAGTCAGCGAAGGAGTCTATCCCCTTTTCACTAGCGCTAGACCAAGGAGATCGTTTTAGCATCTGAGGTGGAGCGCCACACCTACCATCAGCTCCTTACTTTACCGCACAGATCCCTGTGCTACTCATACGCTGAGTTGGCGAGGACCGGTATCGAACTAGGAACCTTGTGGTTTCTAGCCGGACGCTCTACCGACTGAGCTAACCTGGCCCATTTAATACTAAGTAACCCAAATGTAAGCATGCCATAAAACCAACCTTTTTATTGATCATATGGAAAGAAATCTAATCTCTCTAATAAGATAAAGGAGAATTCTTCCAATATGTAGCTGTGTCAGTGCTACTGTATGGCTACACCACTTAGACTTTAATGAAAATCTTGGAGAAAAAGCTAGAAGGGACTACACAAAGGATGCTGTGTACTGTCTTGAACAAATCCTGGAAGCAACATCCCCACAAAAAAGCAGCTTACTTCCGATTACACAAACCATCCAAGACATCCTAGATACTACTGATGAGCTCATAAGTGACATTCTCCAGTAGACACCTATACATGGACACACCAGTATAGGCCGACCAGCAAATACTTACATTCATCAGCTCTGTATGGATAATTGATGCCATGAGGAGGACTTGCCTGACCAACAACAAAACTGGATTAATATAAATTTGATAGCTGTTATTATGGGGGTCTGCACACATACTGATCTTGATTATCATATTATAATGGAGATTATGTAACTGTCTGTAAACGAATGTCACCACTGATGTCACTATTTCCTTAGTTATTTAAGTTATATTCTCAGCGATTATAAAATATTCATTATATTGAAGTAAGTCAGTCAGTTAACAATTGGTTTGAACAATGTGATTGGCTAAGCACAACTGAACCAGTGTCAAGACAACTGGTACTTATGGGAATTCAGAACAGTCCACTCATGCATTTGGGTGATTCCATTCCCTGAGTCCTGATTGGCTGCTTGGTTTGTAGGATCCTCTGAGGCTCCATAAATCCTGCCACTTTGCAGTGGTCTTTGCAACAAACCAGAATTGTATTTAAGTTACGACTGCTTGCTGTCTTGTCTTGCCCATTCGACGGTAATTGGACTTAGTATTATTATTCTACACATTATTTAATCTTAATTAGCATCTTGTCAATTAACAATGTCTCTATTAAGATTTAGCTAGGATAGATTTGTCTTAATATCCTATGATGTGTGTTATATGTAATTAAGAAATAAATCTTAACATATGATGAGAATTTGCATACTGTTTTTTAATTAAACTCTGTTTGATAAATAATTATTTGGTGTTATTGATTTCTAATATCATTGTTTTATTCTCAAACATATTAAAAGCAATCCTATGTATAATTATAATCTTATATTGAAATCAATTAGAATAAAGTAAAAATAAGCGTAATCTTTTCTGTGTTCATATTTAATTTCTTAAGTCTTTCTAATTCAATATAATATCTAATTATATTAAAACTTATAGAGCCGATTTAGCTCAGTCGGTAGAGTGTATGACTAGGAACCACAAGGTTCCTGGTTCGATATCAGCCCTCGCCAACTCAGCATATGAGCATCACCGGGACTTGTGTGGTAAAGTGAGGAGCTGATGGTAGGAGTGGTGCTCCATTTCAGATGCAAAAACAATCTCCTTGGTCTAACGGTAGTGAAAAGGGAATAGACTCCCTCACTGTCTGGCTGATACCAACTTTAGGCCACCCTGACGTCTTTACTTACTTTATATCAACACTTAAATACTTGTGCCAGGAGGGCTGATGATAGGAGTGGTGCTCCATTTCAGATGTAAAAACAATCTCCTTGGTCTAGCACTTGTGAAAAGGGAATAGACTCCCTCACTGTCTGGCTGATACCAACTTTAGGCCACCCCGACGACTTTACTTACTTTATATCAACACTTAAATACTTGTGCCAGGGGGCTGATGATAGGAGTGGGTGCTCCATTTCAGATGCAAAAACAATCTCCTTGGTCTAGCGCTAGTGAAAAGGAATAGACTCCCTCACTGTCTGGCTGATACCAACTTTAGGCCACCCGACGACTTACTTTATATCAACACTTAAATACTTGTGCCAGGAGGGCGTATTTTTTTGCTAGTGATGATAAAGAGTGTGCGGACAGTTTTTCGATTTTTATTCATGTCAATTCCATTTCTCTTAGAATTTTTCTAAGACTTTTTAAAAAGATTAAAGAATCGTAAAATAAATAATGAATAAAAAAAAAAAAATAAAAAAAGAGAAAAGATAATTTATCTTCCACTGCGCAGAATGAATGATGGATTTATAAAGTTCAACCGAGAAGTGCAACGACCTTGAAAGGGAAACCAAATAATGTTAATAATCAAAGATCAAAAATGATATTACTGACTGGAAAACTGGATTTTTCAATGCGGCGGTATAATTAAAATTCTATTAATATCATAAATATTTAATAGATTGTATAAACAAATATAACATTATTATGGCAATTATATATTTGTTTTACAAATCATTAGATATCAAATTATTGATTCATTTTAATGGCATATCAACCCATTTGGAGTTATTCTATGCCTAGAGGTTAGGGAATTTTTCAATTCTGTGGTATAATTAAAATT
The DNA here is from genome assembly GCA_023376005.1 of Doryteuthis pealeii. Taxonomy (NCBI): domain Eukaryota; kingdom Metazoa; phylum Mollusca; class Cephalopoda; order Myopsida; family Loliginidae; genus Doryteuthis; species Doryteuthis pealeii. The sequence continues at coordinate 89,466,739 of CM042156.1, read as the reverse complement.
TTATTAATATCATGAATATTTAACAAATTGAATAAACAAATTTATATATTAATACTTGTGTTCCTTAATTGTACAGTTGTATAATTAAGGAACACGAATATTAATTATCATCTTGCAACACCCTCTGGTTAAAAATGAGACCATCCAAATTGTCCAAGATGAAATGCAAAAAGGTAAATCCTGATTATCTGCTGCTGCTTATCTGCCTAATTCTTATTTCTTATCTTAGCTAAATAATGGACCATTCCATTTTTATTAGAAAGAAAGAGAAGAAAAAAGACTTGCTACACAGAAAAAATATAAGAAAGAAAGAAAGAGTAGAGGAAAGATAGAGAAGTGGGTGAGTGAAATTTTACAGCCACATTAGAACTGTAACTAATTACTCTATATTCTTATTCCATCTATAAATTAATACTCGTGTTCCTTAATTGTACAACCCCTATCATCTTGCAACACCCTCTGGTTAAAAATGAAGCCATCCAAATCGTCCAAAATGAAATGCAAAAGTGTAAATCCTGATTATCTGCTGTTGTTTATCTGCCTAATTCTTATTTCTTATCTTAGCTAAATAATGGACCATTCCATTTTTATTAGAAAGAAAGGGAAAAAAAAAGGACATGCTACACAGAAAAAATATAAAAAAAAAAAAAGAGAGTATGGGAAAGATAGGGAAATCCTTTTTAATAATTTGACTATCTCCTCCCCCCCTAAATGATAGTGATTCTTCTTATGATATATGTCACAATGATAGATGTGCAAAAACAATGACATCATTATTTAAATGAATAAGATGTTCAAAAAGTATTTCGATGCCTGTTTGATCGAAGGATTTTGTACGTTGGGTCATTACTATGCTTGGATACACAGGGAACACCTGAGAAACGCTGGAGGATACAGCGGCTGTGTTAAGTTTCTGACCACCGTCCTTGGCCAGTTGAAAAGGACTTAAAGTAAGTCCTGAGCTATAGAATCATTTGGTAAGTGAATAAGTCTTGAGTTATGGAATCCTACGTAGTGTCTAAAGTCCAGTGATATAATCCTATGTTCTGTCATCCACGAAGGTTCAAAGCATTGTGAGTAGGTATGACCAGAACAGCCGGTATAAATAACAATATCAGCAGCAGAGTACTGTCAGTGATTGGCCAAGAATATGGTCACATGATTATCGTCGAGTCTATAAATAAGAGTGGACATCTGGCACACAACTTATATACACAAAAATCTCAACAGGCTGAAACATTGTGTTTAGACATTAGGGTAGATTGATTTTTCACTTTTTCATCAAATTGTCCATCTATGCGAAAGTTGTGTGTTAGTATACAAAATACTGATACCAAAAATTAGATAGTCGATAGGAAAGAATTGGTGCACAAGGAATGCCACAAAACCAATCAATGACTGACCTCAGGTTTTTCAAATTCAGAGTTTTCTATCTCCTAGACTGGTTACCTATCCAAGGTAAAAGAGCCTAGCCTGCCCTACTATTTTACACATAGCTGGAGGGAGAATATATGGATTCATACCTTTCCCAAGAGTATTGGTGCTATGTGAAATGCAAACAGCCTTGTCTAGGATTTGAACTTGGGTCAGAGAATCCATTTCTTATGACACTATTATGCCATACACCTCCATAAATATGAGCCTACAATGAACAGGATTGTCTAGCATACCGTTAAAATCAATTAATTCAATAGCATTGTATTTATATATTTATATTTACACATGACCCTATGTGAAATGCAAACAGCCTTGTCTAGGATTTGAACTCGGGTCGACGAATCCATTTCCCACGACTCTAAACATTATGCCACGTGTCTCCGTATGTAAATAGGTTAGTCGAGTAAAGAAAGCTTTTTTTTAAAAAATAAAATGTGTGTAATGTTAGCAGGAAATTAAGAGATTCTTTCCTGAAAGAACAGACAATGAAAAGACAAAAGAAATAGAACTTTCATTCTGGGAGGAAAGGAGTTAAAAATAGTAACACACCATAATTGTTCTTACAGTCACATATAGATTTTATACATTAAATGGGACACCTATTATGGGACAGTAGTAGTAGTAGTAGTAGTAGTAGTAGTATTTCAGAAATATATTTTTTTAATTATTTAATTTTCTTTTTTTTATAGGATGTCTAAGAAATGGGTGAAGAATTAAAAAGGTTAAATAAAATAAATTGTTCATTAAATAAAAAAAAAATAAAATAAGAATAAAAAAAATAAAGTGAGATGAAATGAAAAGCCCTGAAGAAGAAATTTGATTTGCTTTGTTGAAAAAAAAGGTTTTTCATTGATGAGAGATCTTGAAATTATTTCTGATTGTATTCACTAGAAATTCAAGTGCAGTGTATATATATATTGGAAAATTCTTGAAAAGGCAGGAGAGAGTAAGTGAGAGAGAGAAGGCAGAGAGAGTAAGAGAGGAAAAGTGAGAGAGAGAGAAGAAGAGAGAGAGAGGAGAGAGAAAGCAAGAAGTAAGAAAAGAAAGAGAAGAGAGAGAGAGAGAAAGAGAGAAGAGAAGGAAGAAGTAAAGAAAGTAGAAAGAGAAAGAGAGTGAGGAAGAAAGAGAAAGAGAGGAGGAAGGAAGAAGAGAGAAGAGGAGAGAAGGAAGAGAAGAGAGAGAGAGAAGAAAGAGAGAGAGGAAGAAAGAGAGAGAGAGGAAGAAAGAAGAGAGAGAAGAGAAGAGAAGAAAGAGAGAAGAGAGAAGAGAGAAGAGAGAGAGAGAGAGAGAGAGAGAGCAACTGAGAGAAAATAATGAACAGATAAAAGTAATACTTTATAATTAACTCCCAATATCCGACCAAAGAATTAACATTATTTTCTATTTTATTTGTCTTCATTAAATATCGAGACACTTAGTTATTTGCTTGCAAGACTTGTGAACATTTATCAATACATTGCCAACATTTTATTACAGAATATAAACTAAAATATTTTGATTAATATATATATATATAATATATATATATATATGAGGAAGAATGAATAAAGAAAAGAAAGAACAGAATGGATAATAAAAGATGAATTTAATCAATATCACTTACACATGTGTTTCGGTCAGTTTATCTATGTGTACACGATTCAAACTATTATTATTATTAAATAAACGAATGAAATGAAATAATGTTTATTTAATAATAATAATAGTTTGAATCGTGTACACATAAATAAACTGACCGAAACACATGTGTAAGTGATATTGATTAAATTCATCTTTTATTATCCATTCTGTACTTTCTTTTCTTTATTCATTCTTCCTCATATCGTCGGATTCAATTCCAATTCCATTTTTACACACACACATATATCAATTACATAAAATGCATCCTCATAATACACTTTATATATATATATATAAGTTAGCGGTTTAATGAAACTCACACTGATGTATACACACACTGTGAGTAGAAGCAGATCTATAACTATAATTTTTAAGCTTTTTTCTTTACCATATATATATATATATATATATCTCAACAGAGTGTCCGTCTATTGTCAGTATCATCCAAACCGCAAGGGGTCTATCCCCCTTCGTTTGCTTTAGACCAGAGAGATTGTTTTGCTGAGGTGGAGCATCACACTATCCACTCCCAATGCCAACTGAGTTAACCGTTTAATCTATTTCCAAGTATGTATTTAATGCAATTGAAATATGTAGGTTATATTTGATTGATCTCAGATCTAAGTATACTATAAAATATGTAGAAAAAGGGCTTTTGAAGATATTTTGTTGACATTAGGATGTTGGAAATGTAAACATCACTCATGACTATCACATGATATCATTTTGTAAAAGAATAATTAACCCTGCCAAGAAAAGATAATGGCTTTTTAAGAAAACAAGTTTTAAAATCTGACAAAAATTTGTCTCACAAGAGATTTCGTCTTATGGGGAAACTATTGCTACACAATTTCTATGCATTTTAAGTCTACCTTTTTTCTTTAGCACCCCCCCTTCCCACCACATAATTGCATTCTTTTCAAAAAGGTGTGACAGGTGTTGTTGCAATAGCTATTTGCTAATCCACCTGTGGTCTCTCTCATGGGTACAGCAATATGTGTGTATACCTATATATATGTACATGGGCAGCCACGTGAATGCGCACACAAAAAGTAGGCCACATATACATAGACACACACATACACACACCCAAAAAGTATAATTTTAAGTAGAAAAACACAGAAATTCTCTAGAACAAAAAACAAATTTCAAACACACACACCTAACATATCTGATGAACTATATCTAATAAAAGAGTAATGAAAGCTCAGTTAATGAATTTATTACCAAGCCGTGACCTGTGTGCGACTTGCACGCAAAGATTGTGGAACGTTACATCATTTTTTTCTCAATTTTTGCGCGCAAGGATTGAAAAAAATACTGTAGCGTTCAACCGTTATTACACAGCCATTATAATAGAAAAGTTGCAGAAACACACACAACCTATCAAATATCGGACATATTCTGCCAAAATAGTAACTCAATGCCTGAAGAAGACAACAGATCAGAAACATGTGTGGCATATGTAAGATAAAAAGAATGAAAAAATTTTTCTGAGAACATAATACATTTTGCGGACCTTCTTTTTTATAAAATATTAAATTTTCTCCTGTTAGAACCATATATTATATATATATATATATATATATAATATATATATATATATATATATATATACACACACTAGACAACACATAAGTTGGGTCCCCATTAAATCAGTGGTCCATAATCATATTGATGCTTCTATTTAGGAAGTAGTGAAATATTCTAAACTAGCAGGACCTGTGGATATATCACAGTATGAGAATTTAATTCTTGCAATGTTTTATATGTTTACTTAAGAGCTATGAAAAAATAGTTCAATATGTAATAAGTATAATCTTGATTTAACACTTTCTTCCTCTTTCTTAAAAGGGGGGGTTCTAAAATATTTACATTGATTTGTCGACTAAAATTTGGTGGGAGGCGTTTAAGATATTTACATTAATTGTTGGCCAAAAAGTTACAAAAACACAACTCAGAAAATATCTAAGTTGGGCTGCAAATTCGCCTGATGCTCGCTGGCTAAAACATGGTGTAAATTAAGGCAGGAAACTAGGACAAAATAAGATCAAAATTACCAAAATATATTCCTTAATTCACAATTTCAATATTACAAATAAAACAAATATGTAACTTTTTTTTTTTTCAATTCCTTTAATTTTACGTTGGACATTTAAGTGACACAAGATCATTAGGAATGTTTCATTTTTAAAATTGGGTGAAATAAAATGGGACAAATAAGAAATCTGTGATTAAGGAAGACCAGATAATTTGGATTTACATTTTCGCATTTTATCTTGAACAATTTGGACGATCTCATTTTTAACCAGAGGGTGTTGCAGGATGATAATGGACGGAAGATTTAGGAACAAGTGTATTAATATATAGATAGCATTTCATTATTAACTAGAATTCGTCCGATTAATAAATGACATTTAGTGTGAATGCAAACCCTCACAAAATTACCGTTCATTTGCAAATTGTACTGGAAATTGTTTTATTCTCTAAGTTTTTTATGTATATGGCTCAATAAAAAAAAAAATTGCCATGTTTTTTTTTGGTTATTGTTATATACACACAATTACATACAAGCATAATAATTTTATTTATAACTGAGAAATGCCAACCTGTCTAGTGTTATTCTATGGGCCCAAATAAACTTAATTATAATTTCTATCTTTGATTTGTGGTGCACCTGAGCACTGTACACAATAAATTTCATTATCATAAAATATAATTCCCATAATGTTAAGTTTTAAAATTCATATTTTTACATTCTAAAAACAAATATTTCTTTAATAACAAGCTTAGTTTACTAGGCTGATGTAATAATTAATGGAGAAATCTCAGTTTAAAAGTTTAGCCTCCACCCTTTTAAACAGAACAAATATTGATGCATAATTTCTATTTGATGATTAGTTCTGCAACCAGGCATTAAAATTCTCCTCCAAAACCCCAACTAAAATCCATGCCATTTTTCATTCCATTCCTACAGAATTTTAGAGAGAATTTTCTTTTCTTCAGATTTTTCATTAACAAATTCCGAGCAAGAACATTTTCTAATCATCTGGTCTGTATACTCCAAGGAACGATTTTCAAGGAATTCAACTGGAGTTAAATTGGTTAGCAAACCATTCTGTTCTTTTATCAACTCCCTCCATATTTGGCAGACCAGACAGGAACGCCTTTCCATCATACTCCACTACCCCTCAGTCCCCACCCCCTAAAGAAAAAAAATACGCATTCATCTTTAACATATGCACAATATCAGAAAAGATTAACATTTAATTCATAAATAATTAGATTATTTTTTAATTTTTTATTATTATTTGAGCAACTGGTTTGATAATTTGAGTTTATTTTCTTTTTCTTTCTATCAATTTTTGGTTGCTCTGATCAAATTATCATGGATCAATTGTTAAACCGCGGTTCAACATTAGCCATGCTCAGCTGCACATCTCGGCTTTTGGTATTGAGTCAGGTTATTTGTAGCAGAAACAATACAATACTTCGATGCTTCAAGAAGAGTTAAACTTGCACCTCACAAATAAATAGCTGCACATTTTCAAGGTGAACAAAAATTGACTGAAACTTTTAGAAATTCTTGAGGGAGGGGGATTTTTGAAATTTATTAAAGAATTTTTTTTTTTTTTAAATCAGTCATATTTATACTATAACTACATGATTCACAAAACTGGGTTCTTCTTGTAATAGCTGTCCATGATGATATTGATGCTTCTATTTAGGAATGAAGGATTCAAATTAGCATTTGTTGTTAACTGTTGTCCATGATATTGATGCTTCTGTTTAGGAAGGAGCGAATGATTCTAATTAGCATTTGTTTGTTAACAGTTGTCCATGATGATATTGATGCTTCTATTTAGGAAGGAGTGAAAGATTCTAATTAGCATTTGTTTGTTAACAGTTGTCCATGATGATATTGATGCTTCTGTTTAGGAAGGAGGAAGGATTCTAATTAGCATTTGTTTGTTAACAGTCCATGATGATATTGATGCTTCTTTTAGGAAGGAGGAAGGATTCTAATTAGCATTTTTTGTTAAACATGTCCATGATGATATTGATGCTTCTATTTAGGAAGGAGGAAGGATTCTAATTAGCATTTATTGTTAACATCAGTCCATGATGATATTGATGCTTCTATTTAGGAAGGAGGGAAGGATTCTAATTAGCATTTTGTTTGTTAACATCAGTCCATGATGATATTGATGCTTATATTTAGGAAGTGATGAAAGATTCTAATTAGCATTTCATAGTTAACAGCTATCTATGACGATATTGATGCTTCTATTTGGAAAGGAGTGAAGGATTTCAATTATATCAATAATCAAGGAAAAATAATCACTTCTATGTTTGTGTAAACCACTGAAGTTTCATTAAAATTTGTAGCAATAATAATAATAATAATAATAATAATAATAATAATAATAATAAAAAAGAAAAATTGTTCAATTTTTTTCACTGCTCGTTTCTTTTGTTTAATTCTGTATGAATACACAAACTATAAAAATTTATTTCCTTTTTTTATTTTATTTTTCTAAGTTCAGGTTTTCTCTTTTCATTCAAAATTTTCTGTTGAGACTTTTCCTTGTGAAAATCCGATTTGTATTGTGAATGGAAAATTCCCTTGTCATTTGTCAACACCTTTTCACGGACATAACGTTCACGGGTACTTTTGTTTCCACGTTTCGCTAATAGACATGTTTTCCACAAGGAATATTCAGCCGAGTATTACAACCTATTAACACAGATGACAGAAGCAGATGGAAACGAGTTCCACTGCGCCAAGGGAAACGATGCAGTTGTCTTGTTTATCATCGAGCCAACAAAAACGGTAAGAACAGAAACTTGGAATTGGTTGGGAATAAAAGTCAGAACCAATGTCAGAACCGCCCCCCTCCTTCCTTCCGAACCCCCCCACCTACACACCTCTACAAAGTAATTCAACAACAGAAAAGGAAAAAAAAAATCAATCTTAAAACAAGCGGCACCGAAACTGAGTGCTAAATGAAAAACGTAGACATGCCGTCGGGGGTGGGGTGGTGGTGGTGGGTGAGGGAGATGAATAGATTTTTCTTTCTTTCTTTCCTTTTTTTATATATTTTTTTTTTTTTGGATATACATCATTTTACTTATATTCAATATTTCTGCACATAATGTTTATAAAGTTGGGTAATGACATAACTTAATTGCTGTTGACAGTTATGATTCATGGTTATATATCGAACTTTCCCGCTTTGAGTTATTTGTTTTTAGGTTTTTTATTACATATTTTTTTTTTGTAATTTAGTAAGAAACATAAATAATAATATCCTAAAGTAATTAAGTAAAAAAAAAAAAAAATTAAATATATATATATATAATATATATATATATATATATATTATTTATTTATTATATTATTATACATGAAATACATAAAAATCAAGCATCATGATAATAGAGTATCCAATACGATATTGCCTTGAATATCATAATGGCATATGCAATATAGGATATTGTCAAAGATATTGCCTTGAATATCATAATGGCATATGCAATATAGATATTGTCAAAGATATTGCCTTGAATATCATAATGGTATATGCAATATAGGATATTGTCAAAGATATTGCCTTGAATATCATAATGGCATATGCAATATAGGATATTATCAAAGATATTGCCTTGAATATCATAATGGCATATGCAATATAGGAATTGTCAAAGATATTGCCTTGATATAATGCAATATAGATATTGTCAAGATATTGCCTTGAATATCATAATGGCATATGCAATATAGGATATTGTCAAAGATTTCTCTGAATGTTTGAGATGAGGCTTGATGATTAGTATTATCTGCGTTATTCAGAATATTGACAAGAAATACCTGAAGAAGGCTGGAGGGTACATCAGTCGAAATGTTGTACAGATAACAATGAAGATGAGGACAATAGTCTGAATAATGCAGATAATACTAATTGTCAAAGATATTGTCTTGAATAACAAAAGGGTGTATCCAATACAGGATACTGCAAAATATATCGTCTTGAAAGCATGAATTACATAAAAATCAAGTTCAAATCCTGGATGAGGTTGTTTACATTTCACATAGTATTAATATCATTGGGAAAGGTATGCATCTATATATGTCTGAAGTCACCCTGGCGCGACACCATGAAACCAAGAGGTCCAGAATAAAGCAATAGCAGCAGAGCACCGGCACATAAACATCTTCAGGGACAGGCTTTACACATGACATCTGATGTTGGGGCTGTTTTTCAAACATTGGACTTGTAATTTCAGGGGCACAAGAATTATATAGTCTTCTGAGACTGCAATGCTAATGATGATTACGCAGCATACATTAAAGAATTGAGAAAAATGTAACTCCACATAAAAAAATTATGAATAATTTAGAATAGGCAGTAACTTTTCATGAGCCTGTATATACAGAGAAAGAGATGTAGGGAGTTTTGAAATTTTTAAATATATATATTTACTAATGCCTCTGCACAAGCAGGATGCGACACAAGGTCAATTTTTTAAACGTAGTTTAACAGGTTTGAATTCAGAGTTTTCCTTCTCCTAGATTGGTTACCTAACCAAGGTTGAAGAGCCCAGTCTGCCCTACTATTTACCTATAGCTAGAGGGAGTATAGTTGGATTCATACCTTTCCCAAAGGTATTAGCACTATGTGAAATGCAACCAGCCTCATTCAGGATTTGAACTTGTGTCGCCGTGTCCACTTCCTATAACCATAACTATTACACCATGGGCACTTCCAAACCTTTCCCAAAGGTATTAGCACTATGTGAAATTCAAACAGCCTTGTCCAGCATTTGAACTCCGGTCGACAGTCATTTCCTATGACTAACATTACGCCACGCGCCTTTTAAATATAAGCTGCTCAGAGAAGCAACAAATTGGTATTTAAAAAAAAAAAAGCAAAAAAAAAAAAAAAAAAAAAAAAAAAGCAAAAAAAAAAAAAAGCTTTTAAATAAATTTCCAATAAAAAATTTAATCTTTGGAGTTTTGAATATTTGTGTTTTTCACTTTCCCTTTTTATGAACAGAGTTGTTTCCCTTTTCTAATTTAATGATCCCCGCGCAGAGGGCTATTAAAATGACGATTCGATGTTATTAAAGGGAATACTTTAATTTTCTATTTTAATGACATTTTCTATTAAAACAAAAATCAAAATGTTTTTTTGTTTTTTTCTTTTGCAAATTGATGCTTTGACTTTGATAAACTGTAATGAAGTTTCAAAATCTACTTTCAGAATTTTGAAAATAAAGTTAAAAAAGTATACACACACACACACATATATATACACACACTAATATTCACACAAACTCACTCACTAATATATATATATAATATATATATATAATATACACACACAATATTATATATATATATATATATATATATATACACACACACACACACTAATAATATATATATATACCACACACACACACTAATATACACACACACTCACTATATATATATATATAATATATAATATACACACACACTAATATACACACACACACTCACTAAATATATATACACACACACACACCACCACTATATATATATATATATATATATATATATTTATATATATACACACACACACACACACACCACAACATGCTTTTAGACTTTATTTTCAGTTCTGAAAGGTTTTGAAACTTCATTATATATATATAAACACACAGACATGCTCTTTCACTTTATTTTTAATTCTGAAAGTAGATTTTGAAACTAACTATATATAATATATATATATAGTAAGAGTATAACCTTTACAGATCACCAGAACCTTTCCTCTCATGAGCCCTCAAATGACTCATCAAACCTGCTGCAGATCCACAAAGTTTGATGCAAATATGACATAGGAAGGATGTCCTTCCCGTTGTATCAGATGATAAAAGTTGATGCTTATGCACCACCATATGTCTCTTTAACAAACTGAACTTACACCGACATAATATCCTATAATCCCGTGCACAACATATAGAATATGTGTGCCCTTTCTGTATAATTACACACTTTCTACCTAATTTACGTACGCGCGTGCATATCCTCACATATCCTGCTATCGCAGCAGTCATCTTCTGAGCGCGTCTCATCTTCACTATCCGCTTTTGCT
>CM042156.1:89448819-89455438 GCA_023376005.1 Doryteuthis pealeii | reverse complement strand
TGTTGTTGTAGAGAGACACCTTTCCCAAGGGTATTAGTTCAAAAGTGAATGTAATAGCATGTTCAATGGGAGAAGGAGTCAAAGAACTTTTGAAGATCTTATTCAAATAATGATGTCATCATTTTTGTATGTCTATCAACCTGAGATGCACCACGAGAATAAATAGATAAATAAATGAATAAAAAGAAAAAAATTATATTGTTTATTGGCGTTTCCTGCACAATTTGGAGAGTAATATCCAACGGCATTATTTATTTTTCAATATTTTTTATTTTTAAAGTAATTTACTTTAAAAACAATTTGATCTAGCCTTTTCAATTATTGGTTCCCATATTGTGTTCATCTCTACACTTGTATTGCATTTAATTTAAAAAATTAAACAAGTGTTGTCGGTAAGCCAAGAACAGTACTTTGCCCTGAGAGAAACTGCCTTGACCTTTATGCCTCCTCACTGGCCTAACCACTCCAACCAACAGAGGTGAGAGAACGCTTAGCAAGAGTCACCACTCACAACCTCCAGGTTGTGAGTTAAATCTGTAGTTTCATGAGGCAATTCACTTTACCTCCTGCTACAACTTAGTCTACTTAAGAGGTCACTATCGCTCCAAAATTCAGGTAAATAAAGAGAGAGTTATTCTACATTTCATGTTGTTTAGGTAAACTAGTAAATATATGCACCATCCAAGTGCAAGTATTTAAGTTTTAATGTAATAAAATATTATATTAAATTAGAAAGGCAAATGAAATTAAATAAGAATGCAGATAAAAAGATTTAAAACAGAGGTGGGGTATAATGAAAAAATAGAAAAGCTGAAGCTTACTGTTCCATCACTCCCATCTTTCATTGCTAAATTTTCCTAATTTAACTATTTAGTTAAAATAGAAAGAATAAAATGACAGTTATTTCTTCTTGTTAATGGATTTCTTTTAAGATTTATCTCCAAACTTATTGCTCTTATATAATGGCATATACACCCTTGGGCAAATTAATTGAAACAAAATGAATAATTATATTATTTTTACTAGCAAATATATGCACCCTCTGGTTGCAAGTATTTAAGTTTTAATGTAATAAAATATTATATTAAATTAGAAAGGCTAATGAAACTAAATAAGAATGCTGATAAAAAGATTTAAAACAGAGGTGGGTATCATCAAAAAATAGAACAACTGAATCTTACTCTTCCATCACTCCCGTCTTTCATTGCTAAATTTTCCTAATTTAACTATTTAGTTAAAATAAGAATTAAAAAATAAAATTACTGTTATTTCTTCTTGTTAATGGATTTCTTTTAAGATTTATACTTGAGATTTTTGCTCATATTCATTAAGATAAAACCAAACAATTAGAAATCAATAATACTAAGCACATATTTATTAAAATCAAATTTTTAATATCAATATGCAAATTAGCCTTCCAGTTCACACTGTAAACCGCTATTTTGTTATACATATATAAATACAATTGCATGTTATTAGTATGCAAACCCACCCGGTTTCGACCGGGGTCCAGTGAGCTTCGGCCGCTGGACCGGTTCTGTTATAATAATAGCGTCGATCCCAGGGGGCCATCCCCCCAGGCAACACCTGCCCCCTTGATTTAAAGGGGCAGGGCTGGGTTTATTGCCCAGTGCCTGAGGCGCCCCCCTTGAGGGGGAATGCCGACGGGATCGACGCAATTTTTCACATGCCACTCCATGAGCTTCGGTTTGTGGGTGGTCCCACGTTAATAGGGACTTTGTGCCTGACCCGTACAAGTGGGGTACGCGGTAAATACAGTATGTAAACCCGCCCAACAGGGTGGGGGTCCAGTGGCTTCGGCCCTGGATCTTTACGAGTTAATAGCGTCGATCCCAGGGGGCTATCCCCCCAGGCAACACCTGCCCCCTTGATTTAAAGGGGCAGGGCTGGGTTTATTGCCCAGTCCCTGAGGCGCCCCCTTGAGGGAATGCCGACGGGATCGACGCAATTTTTCACCTGCCACCCTATGAGTCTCGGCTTGTGGGTGGTCCCACATAAATAGGGCCTTGTGCCTGACACGTACATGTGGGGTACGTGGAAAATATCATGTAGACCTGCCCAACGACCCTGGATCTTTACAAGTTAATAGCGTCGATCCCAGGGGGCTATCCCCCCAGGCAATACCTGCCCCCTTGACTTAAAGGGGCAGGGCTGGGTTTATTGCCCAGCGCCTGAGGCGCCCCCTTGAAGGGGAATGCCGACAGGATTGACGCAATTTTTGTTCTTTCCCACCCATAAGCTTCGGCTTGTGGGTGTGCCCACGTTAAAATGAGGCCTTGTGCCCAGCCCATACAAGTGGGGTATGAGGCAAATACCTGTAGATATGGCCAACAATTAATAATGTAAAACAATTTTATTAATAATTGAGGTTTAAATAAAAATAAAATCATGGACAATGTGATGTAAATAAAATAGGGAATTGTAACTTGAATTGTAATATAATTTCGGTTACAGACAGAAAAACACAGAATCTCCATTATAATAAGATTTTAACTCCTCTTCATACAGTAGAACTATTTTGTTTTTTTCACCTTTGTCAAATAGCAATGTGTTGTCAACTAACCTCGCATACCTCAGCTTTTCTCTCAACTTTCTGATATTTGTTGCCTGTTGATATTTTTATCTAAATGTTATACAAACACGAATTAGTTTCAGATGGGAAACAGAAATAAAGAAATAGATATTTTTTCTGCAACATCTTTCATCATTCTTTTTTGCCTTATCTCCAAAATAAAGAATTTTGATGGCGGACATGTTTTTTTTCTTCTGCTTTTCCACCTGCCTTTCAACCTTTCATATATTGTCTTTTATTCCTCAGCCAAAAGAAATCTTTCTTTTGTCTCCATTCTTTCTCTGTACATACACACACTCTCTCATATATATATATATATATATATAAGTTAAAAGAAAGGAAATGAATCCGACAATATGAGTATGAAAAGGTGGAATGAAAACATCACACAATGCTGTTAAAGAGAAAACAATTTATATTATAATCATAGCTGATACTGATCAATATTTCAATTTTACAAAAATCATCATCAGAGTTCATTCACTCCGTGGTTGTTGGGTCGGAGAGGAATATCAAATCAGTTCACAAACAAAAAAAAAATATCATATTAAACGTGGTTTTCAAAACAATGCATTAGCTAAACACATCTTTGATCTTAATCATACTTTCGATTTCAAAGGTGCCAAAATATTAACCCACATACATGATAAAACACTGCGTAGAATTATGGAATCTTGTGTTATTCTTACCCATAAAACCATACCCCAAAGACAAGGTTTCTTTAATATATCCCCTTATTTAGCGACACTTGTTGTCAGAAACCATAAAATCCCCATCACATAACTTTTTCCGTTATTTACTTCCCATTAAAATAAACTTAGGACATTCCTCTCCGACCCAACAACTACGGAGTGAATGAGCTCTGATGATGATTTTTGTAAAATTGAAATATTGATCAGTATCAGCTATGATTATATTATAAATTGTTTTCTCTTTAACAGCATTGTGTGAGGTTTTCATTCCACCTTTTCATACTCATATATATATATATATATATATATAATAATAGAGTCAGATATTTGACCTGATGAGCTACTAAGTGAAACTGTTAGTAGGTATATCTGACTCATTAGGTTGTTAGCTCAGTTGGTAGAGCGTTCGGCTAGAAACCGCAAGGTTCTTAGTCCGATACCGGCCCTTGCCAACTCAGCGTATGAGTAGCACAGGGATCTGTGCTGTAAAGTAAGGAGCTGATTGTAGGTGTGGCACTCCACTTCAGACACAAAAAATCTCCTTGGTCTAGCGCTAGTGAAAAGGGTATAGACTCCCTCGCTGATTGGCTGATACCAACATTAGGCCGTCCCGACGACTTTACTTTATATATATAATTTTTTTCTTTTGGCTAAGTATTATAGTATCAACCGATTATTTTCGGTTGGTACGACTATCTTGGTCTTTTCTTTCTTAAAAATTTTTTTCCCCCCAGGTGATGTTTGGTAGTATATTTTTACAATCAAACTATTTGCTGTTTTTTTTCTTACCGCAAGGGTTTACCAACAAGTTTGGTATATTACATTATATATATAAGTCATCCACAGACACCGTGTTTCGATGTTTCACATCTCATCAGTATGGCTAGACACAGCAACTAACTCCGACTGACTTTACGTCAGCCCCATCCATTAACCATAATGATTATTATGGTGGTGAAAGTTTATTAAAGTCACTCCTAAAGAGCTCTACCAGGTTACGGGAGCATGCTGATAACTTTTTGATTTAGTGCATCGTGGGGGACACATTTGTTTTGATTGAGCCCCTGGCAAAATTTATGGGTCCCAACTAAAGCCATCTAACTCCTACCTTGTAACCTATCCTGTGTAATTCGTTTCTAAGAAAATATTGAAATGTATTTACAGTTAGCTTGAAATGGTGAAGGAAGAAAAAAGAAACATTGGGACGCATGGATATGATTTGACTGCGTCCTTTTAGATTTTTGTGTGTAAGGGATGCAGGATATGTACCTATCAGCATCTCTCTCTCTCTCTCTCATATATATATATATATATATATATATATATATATATATATCTCAACCCCGCTGCAAAAGCAGGATGTGACACAAGGTCAATTTCTTAAGTGGTGTTCAACAGGTTTGAATTCAGATTTTTCCTTCTCCTATACCGGTTGGCTAACCAAGGTTAAAGAGCCCAGTCTGCCCTACTATTTATCTATAGCTGGAGGGAGAGTAGGATTCATACCTTTCCCAAGAGTATTAGCGCTAAGTGAAATGCAATTACCACATCCAGGATTTGAACTCGGGGTGACGAGTCCATTTTCCATGACTTTAACCATTACACCACGCACTTATATTCAAACAAATTTGGCTTAAAATAATGGAATCCTTACTGTTTTCTAGTCTTTTCTTTTAAGTTTAAAACTTGAAAGAACAAATAAACTTAAAAACAATAAGGATTCTATTATTCTTAACCAAATTTGTTTGAATGAAAAGATACTTATATATATATATATATATATATATATATATATATCTGTGTGTGTGAGAGTATATATATATATATATATATATATATATATATATATATATATATTATATATATATATATATATATATATATATATATATATATATATATCTGTGTGTGGAGAGTATATATATATATATATATATATATTTTGGAGGATATGTGCTTAATTGAAGTCATACCTGATTTTGAAAATTAATTAGTTAATAATTAATGAATTTAGGCGGGCATATATGTTCAAATGTAAGGCTAAACAAATCGAGAAAATGTCAATCCCTGAATGTACATTTCGACCTATTAGGTCTCATCAGACATGGGAGACTACTCTGTCTGTGACTCGAAACCGTGACACGGAGCAGTTTCCCATGTCTATAACCTTGCTGATGAGACCTAATAGGTCGAAATGTACATTCAGGGATTGACATTTTCTCAATTTATTTAGCCTTACATTTGAACATATATGCCTGCCTAAATTCATTAATTATTAACTAATTAATCTTCAAAAATTAGGCATGACTTCAATTAAGCACATATCCTCCAAAAATTGTCAGCTAAAAGCCATATCAAATAAACACAGTGTTTATTTACGTATTCTCATATATATATATATATATATATATATACACACACACACATACACAACCCATGGCAAACATAATTAGCACAATTAGAGGTAGTTCACCTTTCCTCTGCTTTCAGCTTGGAAAAAAATAACAAAGCATTAATTCAATTAATTTAATCTATTTAGTTTAAGTTAATATTCTATGAAGACAGAATGTTCATCTATTAAAGAAAAAAAAGTTTTCTATCTGATAAGTACAAAAAAACGTAAGTGAACATCTAAGTGTGCTAATTCTATAAATTTTTGCCAGAAGGTGGTAGAACGCCCCCACCCTTCACCTGGTTTTCTTATCCTCTCTTTTCTCTCCTTTGCAGCCTCACCCCTCATATATACTAGCAGGACCTTTGGATATACCACAGTATGATAATTCAATTTTCGATATGTCTATGTTTATAGGGCTGGGTGAGCTCAGTCGGTAGAGCGTTCGGCTTGAAATCACAAGGTTTCTAGTTCGATACCGGTTCTCGCCAACTCAGCACATGAGTAGCACAGGGATCTGAGCAGTAAAGTAAGGAGCTGATGGTAGGTGTGGCACTCCACATCAGATGCAAAACAATCTCCTTGGTCTAGCACTAGTGAAAAGGGGATAGACTCCCTCACTGATTGGCTACCGACTTTAGGCCACCCCGACGACTTTTTAAATTTTTTATTTTTATATCTACTTAAGAGCTATTCCAAAATAGTTCAATATATATAAAGTATAATAATCTTATTTCTATGAATTTTTGAGATGAGGCTTGATAATTAGTATTATTTGGATTATTAGGACTATTCGGACTATTCTCCTCATCTTTATTGTTCCAGAGTTTGAGAAGGCTCCCGAGTTCGACAAGAAATACCTGAAGAAGGCAGGAGGGCACATCGGCCGAACATTGTACAAATAACAATAAAGATGAGGACAATAGTCCAAATAATCCAAAT
>CM042156.1:89426319-89443819 GCA_023376005.1 Doryteuthis pealeii | reverse complement strand
AACCATCCCGACAACAGCATTGAAAAAAAAAGACTAGAAGAATTGGGAATCAGAGGAAGAACCAACACTATCCAGACAACAGCATTGTTAAAAACAGCTAGAATACTCAGAAGAGTCCTGGAGACCTGAGGAGACTTGCTGTCACTCAGTCTCCTGTGGAAGACCACTAGCATTAGCTGGTGTGAAAAACTTGCTAAGAAATATATATCCCTTAAGAGAGAAAAAAAAGATGGTAATACTTTAGATTACTCTTATTATTTTTATTTTATTTTATATCTAATTTTTATTTTTTTAATTTAATTTATTTATCATTTTTATTTATTTTTTTATTTTTATTTTTATTTATTTTTATTTTTATTTTATTTTTATTTTTATATTTATTTATTTTATTTTTATTTTTATTTTTAATTTTATATTTATTTTTATTTTTTTCAATTTATTATTTATTTTATTTTTTTATTTTATATTTTATTTTATTTTTTTTTATTTTTTATTTTTTTTTTTATTTTATTATTTTTTTCCTTTTATTTTATTATTTTTTTCCTTTTATTTTATTATTTTTTTCATTTCATTTTATTATTTTTTAAATTTTATTTTATTATTTTTTAAATTTTATTTTTATTTTTATTATTTTATTATTTTTTTAATTTTATTTTATTTTATT
This sequence comes from Doryteuthis pealeii, assembly GCA_023376005.1. Classification (NCBI taxonomy): domain Eukaryota; kingdom Metazoa; phylum Mollusca; class Cephalopoda; order Myopsida; family Loliginidae; genus Doryteuthis; species Doryteuthis pealeii. The sequence continues at coordinate 89,443,155 of CM042156.1, read as the reverse complement.
ATTTCTATTTTATTTTATATTATTTTCATTTTTATTTTTATTATTTTTTATTTTTTATTTTATTATTTATTTTATATTTATTCATTTTTATTTCATTTTATATTTTTTTATTATCCTTTTATTTTATTTTTTGAAAAACCACTAAATTTTCCAGTGTATGGCATAAGACAGAATTATGAGGCATGCACCGACTTCTGCCAGGAGAATTTGTTTCTATCAGTAAGATTATCAAATTGCCAAGAATTTCTCTTGGGAAAGAGAGAATTCTCAAACTAAAGAAAAGAATCAAAATATTAAGGGGGAGGTAACTCTTAATGGCATTTTCATGATATTTGGAATTAAAGAAGATTTGTTCAAAAACAATTCATTAAGTGATAAACATCAGAATAATCTGTGGATTAAATTGCAGAAATAAATTTCATGTAAAATTATTTTATCAAAAAACTAGCAGAATTTTCATCATAAATGGTGGGATTATTTATGATTGGTTGGACATTTTTGCTTGTCTATGGCTTTCGAGATGTGGCATGAATTAGGCTAGAATGTTGGGAATGAATGTTTGTTAGTTGATTGAAATCCTATCAAATCAGTAAAGTGTAAAAAAGTAAAAAGTATGGAAATAGTGGAGATGAGAGAGAGGGAGGACAAGATGAAGAGAGAGAGAGAGAGAGAGAGAGAAGGGAGAGAGGAGAGAAGAGAGAGAAGGGGGCAAGGAGAGAGAGAAGGGGGCAAGGAGAGAGAGAGAGAGTGGGGGGATACAGGAGAGAGAGAGAGAGAGAGAGAGAAAGAAAGAGTAATGAGAGATATATATAATGAGAGAGAGAGAGAGAGACAAGAGGAAGAGAGCAAGTGGGACAAAGAGAAAGTGAGAGGGAGAGTGTGAAAGAAAAAGTGGGACCAAGAGAAAGAAAAAAAATGAGGAGAGAGAGAAAGGACAAAAGAGAGAGAGAGAGAGAGAGAGAGAGAGAGAGAGAGAGAGAGAGAGAGACTAAATGGGACAAGGAGAGAGAGAGACTAAATGGGACAAGGAGAGAGAGAGAGAGAGAGAGAAAGAGAGAGAAAATAAGTGGGACAAAGAGGAGAGAGAGAGAGAGAGAAAATAAGTGGGACAAAGAGGGAGAGAGAGAGAGAGAAAATAAGTGGGACAAAGAGAGAGAGAGAGGGGAGAGAGAAAAGTGGGGCAAGGAGAGAGAGAGAGAGAGAGAGAGAGATAGTTGGCTAAGGAGAGAGAAGAAGAAGAAGAGAGATTAAGAGATTAAGTAGTGTAGCCAACCTAATTATTACCCATGAAATAAAATCATACACAGGTTTGAATTTCAACGAGATGATTTTTTTTTTTGTTTTTTTTTCAAAAAGAAACGTGATCATATATTTACAGGTTTTTCCTTCAGGTAGAGTGTTACCATAACAACAAATATCCCACCATCCCTCTGTTGTGGTGAGACTGGTTTGCATAACCAATAAACATATAAAGTCATCACATTGTATTTTATAGACAAGTAGATGATAGGTTGATTTAGATAAAGAAAATTATAAAATGGAAAGCCTATTTAATACAAAATGTATTGTACAATAGGGCAGGTTGATTTTTCACTTTTAAAAGAATATCAAATTCTCTCAAATAGTGAAAGTTGTATGTTGGCATAAGGAATACAGATACAAAAAATTAGATCTCTTACTTGCACTATTGTTTGAGGAAATAGCATCAAAGATGCACTAAAAATCCTCGTTTTCGCAACATTTGGCTCAGATATTGGTTAGAAAATTTAGCAATTTCAATATTTAACTCTTAATGTCCTATACCACCTCATTCCACCTGGCTGAAAGTCACATTCATTTTCCTAATCTACCCCAAATGATAGCCTTTGTTTAAATGTAATATTAAACATATTTAGAAGTCTTTGATTTATGGGAAATAATAGGTAACTTAAAATGAAAAGGGAATTTTTAGCCATTTTTTATATATCCTTATAGGAATTGGGCTCTGGACTTAGAAGATTCTCAACAGGATGTTAAGAGTTAAAACAGAAATTAATTTTACTAAGATGAAACGAATAAGATATTATAACTAGAATTTAAATTGAAAATATGCCCTTATCATCACCAACACGTCTGATATGCTGCTTTTTACCTATTAATTAGGCTGTAACAGTGATAACACTTTAAAAGATTGAAATCTATTTCCTCAAACGAAGACAAAGTTTTGAAGAAATATATTTTCTGTGGTAATTCTTCATGTTAATTTGCAACTTTCACCACATTAGACATGTTACAGTTCCAAAATCGACCAACCCTATTGTACAGGTATGTCTTAACATTTAAAATGCTTCTCTGCCGGTGTTGCATACCCTTCTTTACTTTTATTCTATTCTTCTTCTGATGTCTTTTCTATCTTACGTCTTCTTCTAACATCTGGACTTCATCTTGGGGTCGGTCGCATTTAACTCATTTCTTCTTCTAGATCAGTCTTGTTACCAAGACATTCATTAATCACAAAACCGTGTTATTTTCTTAAGCTTTTATTTACTTAACTAAACATTTCATGTAACTAAACATCTGACTAACATAGCACGCGTATGCAGTGAGTTCTAGTTAAGGCAGGACATCTTTGCCCGACGTCCAAACTGAAACTAAGGACCCAACTGTTGCAATTTTTTAAGATATACATATTGACCAAACCCTCCGCACGAGCAGGATACGACACAAGGTCAATTTCTTAAGTGGAGTTTAACAGGTTTGAATTCAGAGTTTTCCTTCTCCTAGACCGGTTACCTAACCAAGGTTAAAGAGCCTAGTCTGCCCTACTATTTACCCATAGCTGGAGGGAGAGTAGAATTCATACCTTTCCCAAGGGTATTAGCGCAAAGTGAAATGCCATTACCATGTTCAGGATTTGAACTTGGGGCGACGAGTCCATTTCCCATGACTTTAACCATTACACCACGCGCTTCCTACTTTTTTTAAGATATAAGGCGTGTGATAGATGCCTACTCCTAAATATAGACTCGCCAACTACAACGTGACCCGAGAAAGATTTCTATTGTCCAATCACTGGCAGTGCTGCTGCTGATGTTGATGTATTCATACAGGCCCCATTCTAAACTTATGTCATTGACACTTGGATTCTCTTGGACGTCGGACTTACAAAGAATACTATAACACCGGATTCTTATTGGCTTGCTTACTTACTTATTACATCTGGAACTAAGGATGCCGACCAGATACTTAACACCAACCAGGTCCCACGTGACTTCATGTATTTCGCGGGCTTTCTGTACTATTCCATGATATGAAAAGGGCCATCCCTTTAGAAATACAGGGGATTGACAATAATCTTATGAAACCGCATAGATTATGTAACACCAGCTGGGATGTAGAATACACTGACTGCACCTCTGCAAAGGTGTAAAATCCCCAAATAGTGCCACCCAGCCGAACATTGATGGTGACCTGTGATGCTTAAGGAAAGGACCCTAATGGCTAGATGGGCAGTTGGAAAGGTCCTCTCTGATCAATAGGCGGTTCATGTCAAACCCTAGCATCTATTGGTTTATGTCAGAATAATAAAAAACAATATTTTGATGGTAATGTCTTTTGGTTTGCATCAGCGTCTTTAATATAAAATGGGAGGTTGTGCAAAGAAAAGGACATTCTTTCCTTAGAACATCTGAAGTTAAGTTTATATGCAAAAGAATTAAATATCTTCTCCTTATCCCCTCCTCCCTCCAATTGAACACATAGCATAGCGGATTAAGGCGTTGTGTTAAGACAGTGCTAAGTGACAGTTATCTTCAGGCTTCAGATTTAATCTTGGTCAAGGGCGACCGTAACAGAATAGTAATTAACACAGCTTAACACCTGTACTCCAGCTACGGTTAGTGAAATAAGAACAGGAAAGCCCAGTGGATTGAAAAAAAAAAAAGGGTTTGGGATCAAAGTTCTGTGATGGCTCCCAATTACAACAAGAAGGTTCTGAGTACGACAAGAAATACCTGAAGAAGGCCAGTACAGATAACAATAAAGATGAGGACAATAGTCTGAATAATCCAAATAATTCAAATTATCAAGCCTCATCTAAAAAATTCAGAGAAATAATAAAAAACAAATTATGGGAAACTTAAAACTTGGATTTTTTTATATTGAGAAAATAAAACTATTAAAAAAAAAAAAGTGCTAATTGTCACAGGTATAATTACGAACACAGGGACATGTATCATACATCAAAATGAAGCTGGTCCTCTGTGGATCACATCCCTACTACTCCACATAGGCAAGTTAAAAATTAATGCCATTTTGTTTATGACAGGTATAGTTACCAACACAGGGACATGTATCACATATCAAAATGAAGCTGGTCCTCTGTGGATCACATCCCTACTTCTCCACATAGGGTAGTCAAAAAGTAATGCCATCTTGTTTAGGACAGGTATAATTACTAACACAGGGACATGTATCATACATCAAAATTAAGCTGGTCCTCTGTGGATCACATCCCTACTACTCCACATAGGGTAGTCAAAAAGTAATGCCATCTTGTTTAGGACAGGTATAATTACTAACACAGGGACATGTATCACATATCAAAATGAAGCTGGTCCTCTGTGGATCATATCCCTACTTCTCCATATAGTCACCGTTTCTCTCAATAGCAATGTTCCACTTTTGAATGAGAGCATGTATCCCTGACCCGTAAAATTCTGTTGACTGTTCTTTGAGCCACTTCTTCACTACAGATTTCACTTCCTTGTCACTGGAATAATGTTAATGAATCATTGGTTTGTATCTGGAAGATTGCCAAACCCTCTTTCATGGGACCAAAGAGATGATAGTCTGAAGGTGCTAAATTTGGTGAGTATGGAGGATGCGGTAAAGTTGTCCACCTGAATGAGGTCATTTTCTCCCTTGTCCTGATGCTTGTGTGTGGTCAAGAATTGTCATGTAGAAGGAAGACATTATTGATTGACAAGTTGGGTCTTACTTGTCGGATTCTTGCTCTGAGCTTCGTTAGGGTCTCAATGTAGGCCTCAATTTTATTTTTTAAAAATTCACATGAAATAAAGAAAATGGCATTACTTTTTGACTAAACCTAATATATTCCAAGTAAATATTTGCATACCTTCTCTGGGAAAAAAAATTGGCACCGAATGTTCCATCTGATTCTTAAACTGCTCATTCCCTAATGGTAGCCAAAGATTTTTTATTGAAGAACAGCAGAGTTAATTCCCTTCAATATTTTGATACCCGTGAATCCTCTCCCAAGAGAAATATTTGTGAATTTGGCAATCTTCCAGATAGAAACCGATGATCCAGGCAGATGTAAGAACATGCCTCACAATTCCGTCTTTGGTAACAATTTTGCCGTTTTTATATTCAGAAGATTTATTAGATTTACCCAATCTAACATCAAAAACGAGATGTTTGCACAGAATAACCAAACTAAGCCAAATCTTCATCTTAGAATTGATTTGTTAGGAATATAAATTTTTACCATGGAAGATTCCGGCTTAATACGTTCCTGTTTTCATGGTAACATCTTTTGGTTGGCATCTGCGTCTTTAATATAAATGGGAGGCTGTGCAAAGAAAATGTCATTCTTTCCTTAGAACATCTGAAGTGGTTAAGTTTATTATGTCAAAGGATTAAATATCTTCCCCCCCTTATCTCCCCTCTCCCCACCCCATTAAAAATCAATAGAAGTTAGTTTTACTAGTTATAGGATTATCTCTGATTAATCTGTTAAATCTACAAAATAAGTTATCTTTTCAGAATAAACAATATTATTTCTTCTCTCTTGATATAACAAGTAGAATTTAGTTAATATATTAGTTTGTGTGTATAGACTATAATGCAAAATCTTTAAGTCTTTTGTTATTTCTTTACTTATATATATATATATATATATTATGGACTCTCTCGTCGATTTTCGATGTAAGAGGGTTCATACATACAATGAACACCCACACAGTGATTTGTTTATAGTGGTGAAGGCTTGTGTTGGACCATCCACAATTTTTGGCACAGTCGATAGGAAAGAATTGGTGCATCAAGGAATGCCACAAACCCAATCAATGACCGACCTCAGGAATTTTGAATTCAGAGTTATCCCATGGCTGAAGGGCCCAGTCTGCCCTACTATTTGACCCATAGCTGGAGGGAATTTTGAATTCAGAATTATCCCCTCTCCTAGACTGGTTACCTACCCAAGGCTGAAGGGCCCAGTCTGCCCTACTATTTAACTCATAGCTGGAGGGAGAATATATGGATTCATACATTTCCCAAGGGTATTAGCGCTATGTGAAATGCCAACAGCTTCATCTAGGAATTGAACTCGAACTGACGAGTCCATTTTCCATGACTAACCACTAGCCCACGCGCCTCCATTATATAATAAATAATAAATAATAATAAGTAATATATATATATATAAAAACTAATATATGTCTATTTATCATATAATAACTATCACAGACATTGATCAATCCCCTAATCATGGAGAGTGGACCAGGGAGCAATGGTGATGAAGGGGTGCTCTACATTCCCCAAGACTCCAGAACTGGAACCTCACCATCAGATAGAGTTTAACATCATTCCCAGGACATGAAGACCCTCAGCCACCACCTTCTAGTACCCATATGATAAAAAGGGTTGGAGCATGCCATGAGGGCAATAGGGTCGGGACAATCATATAGGTGCTAGGGCTTGACGTGACCTGCCAATTGATCGGAGGGGAGCCTCTCTGACCGCCCGTCTAGCTGAAGTAAGGGCCAAAGTGGAGTGTTGCATGTCATGGACTACTCAGCCACCTGGGTTCCATCCTTAAGCATCATGAATCACTAAGTCCTGAGTTGGATACCAACTCAGTGTGAGTAGCACAGTAATCTGATATGTGTGGTAAAGTGGGGAACTGACGGTAGGTGTGGTGCTCCATCTCAGCAAAAACAATCTCTCTGTTCTAGTGCTAGTGAAAGGGTTGATACGCGATTGAACAAAACAAAACAAGACTTCAGACAAGAACGAGGAAAGTGTATCATTGTAAAAATAAACGGCCCTTTTGACACTTTCTCCACACACCTAAGAGGAAGAAAAAAAAAAAAAAAAGTGTATGCGTGGGGGGGGGGTCCATTATTTTCTAGAAACTGTTAGAGTAATCACAATTGAAGAAACAGTTAGAAAGAAGAACCGTTTGATATTGAAATCCCATCTGGGTTAGGATCACATGGGTGTGTCTTTTTACAAGGACACAGAACAATAGAGAAGAAATAATTGCTATTTATTATCTGGTTGTCATGGACCATGCACCCCCAACCTCCCCCACTCCCCTTCCCCCACCCCCACCCCCAGTCACAGAAGAATTTGGAGTATCTTCATGGTTTATCAAGTTGTAGGGGAAATTAGGCCAAAGTTTACAAATGGCGGACAAAATTTCCCCAGATTACGTCACATCATGGCCAGGTTGAATAAGTTTTACTATTAGGCTCAGTCAATAAGGGGAACACAAAAAAATACCGATTTCACATGGTTGTGTAATTTGATCATTTTTTTAATTTTTATTTTTTTCATTATACACACACAAACACACACACACACATTACAGGGTTGATACACTGTCAGTCAGTACGGGGTGAAAAAAAATCTACCAATTTTATATGGTTGAGTAATTTTTTTTTTATTTATTTTTTTATTTTTTTTTTACACACATACACACACACACACACTTTGCAGTGAAGTCACGCTGAAAGCACTGGTTGGTTCCCTCTCGATCATTGAAGTTAAGCAGAATGGAACCTGGTATTATAACTCAGTTGTAAATTGATCCCCCATTTCTTAGATACCATTCATTTTTATAATTACTAGCAAATATATGCACCCTCCGGGTGCAAGTATTTAAGTTTTGATATAATAAAATATCATATTAAATTAGAAAGGCTAATGAAACTGACTAAGAATGCAGATAAAAAGATCTGCAACAAAGGGGGTATAATCGAAAAATAGAACAACTTTGAAACTAACTATTCCATCATTTTCCATTACTCCCCTCTTTCATTGGTAAATTTTCCTAATTTAACTATTTAGTTAAAATAGGAAGTAAAGGATAATATTACAGTTATTTCTTCTTGTAAATAAATTTCTTTTAAGATTTATCCACAAGATTCTTGTTTATATTTCTTAAGATAAAACCAAACAATTAGAAATCAATAATACCAAGCACATATTTATTAAAATAAAATTTTAAATATCAATATGCAAATTAGCCTTCTCGTTCAAACTGTAAACCGCTATTTTGTTATATATATATAAATACAATTGCATGTTATTAGTACGTAGATATGGTCAACAGTATTAATAATGTAAAACAATTTTTATTAATAACTGAAGGTTTAAAAGAATGAAATCATGGAGAATTTGACGTAAATAATTAAGGGAATTGTGCTTGAGTAGTAATATAGTTTCGGTTACAGACAGAAAAACACACAATCTCCATTATATAGATATATATTAAAAAAATGATTACAGTCAAGTCATGCTAAAAGCACCGGTTCCGGCTAGATCACTTAAGTTAAGCAGAGTGGAGCCTGTTCAATACTTAATTGGGTAACCACTTAAGCAAAAGCAGGTACTGTAAGCAACTTTGTTTACTCAATAACTTGATTTAGTATTAAATGAACTGAAAAGGGTTGATATCCTGTAAAACAAAACATCCGCCCCCCCCCACCCACCCACACAGAGGCTATTAATAGTGCAGGCTTCGACAAATACTTTTTTGGGTCACTGATTGAGCACACGTGATACGACAGATTATTTTATACTAGCAGGACCTGTGGATATACCACTGTATGAAAATTTGATTATTACAACATTTGATATGTTTACTTGAGAGTTATTGCCAAATAGTTCAATATGTAAAAAGTATAATGATATTGATTTAACTCTCTCCTTTTTTTTTTCTTTCTTTCCTTCTTTTCATTTTTTTTACTAGCAGGACCTGTGGATATACCACTGTATGATAATTTGATTATTACAATGTTTGATATATTTACTTTTTGAGTCCTATTTGTCCAAAATTGTGGAAGTTTTTTTTGAATTTGGATAGGAGTTATTGTAGGCATGTATTTTACATTTTCTTTCATTGGTTATAAAATATAGGAGTTTATTGTATAAGTTCCATGGGGAAAATTGATTTGATATTATTGCAGAGCCGATAAGGATGTTAACCCTGCGAATGTTTTGAAAGGAAGAATTGAAATAACGCTTCTTGGAGAAAAGAAAATTATCTTTTATTAATTTGGGGAACAAATTGTCTACATCTCTAAATATTTAAGTCTGTGCTTGTTTGCTCATTACATAAAGACTAGCAGGACCTGTGAATATACTTCAGTATTTTAATTTAATTATCACAATGTTTGCTATGTTTACTGAAGAGCTATTGCACAATACTTCAATATGTAAAAAGTATAATAATCTTGATTTAACTTTCTCCAACTCTTTTTCTTTCTTTTCATCTTTTCATTATATTCGATTGAAACAGATTAGTGTTATCACTTCTGCGCACTCACCTCCTCTATCTTTCCCCTACTCTCTCTTTCTTATAACATTTTTTTCTGTGTAGCATGTCCTTTTTCTTCCCTTTCTTTTTTATAATGAAAATGGAATCATCCATAATTTAGCTGAGGTGGCAACACTGGTGATATTCAACGTGTATAAATATTTACTTTGTCATTAATTGTTTTATTTTCATAGTTTCCTCCAGACATACACCCATTCATATATACATACAATCAAACAACTGCCCTTTATAGATAGATAGATAGATAGATAGATAGATGCATTGATGTTAGGAGTGCCTGACTGATATTTGTAAAATTATTATGGTTTGAATTAGATTTCTTTTTAGTTTTTCTTAATACTCTGTTGCAGGTTACATATCCTAATTAATTCACAATAATTATTTTCGAATAGGTGGTTGGTTTTGAAGGCTATCACAATGCAAGTGCAAAGAAAAATGAGGTAACTATGATGTTGCTCGTTTACCTTTGATTTATTCTTAATATTTCGGGATAAAGATCCATTTGTCAGAAAATTTGTTGCTAGCATTTGTCCATTCTGTTGTATATATATATATATAAAATAGTAATTGGTAATTTGCTTGAAGCATTGTTAAGTATGTTATAATATATATTAATGATTTGAAGGCAATTACAATGCATATAATATATGATAATAATATATATATAATATATATATTATAATATATGATTATAATATATATATAATATATATATTATAATATATGATTATAATATATATATTATAATATATAATATATGATAATAATATATATATAATATATATATTATAATATATGATAATAATATATATATAATATATATATTAATATATATAATAATATATAATATATATATATATATAATATATCCCATGAATGACGGATAACAGAACTGAATTGGGGAATGGCTAAAGTTTATTTTTTTTATTGTACACTGTCAGTAGAAATGCAGTAGGTGACCTATTTATAAAATTTCTTTAGAGTGAGGGGAAAAAGAGGTGTTTTCAAATTGGCCCTTCTGTCTCTCGGCTATGTTTCTGCTCTGACTAAATACTGTGACATGAAGATAAAGCATGTGATTGATAAACTCGAGTATAATCATAGCATTTAGAGTTTACTTACCAAGAAATGCTCTGAAAGTAACGCCTAGAAAACTATAACGGATACAGGGAGTGCAATAGTACCATTGGATAGAGCGGGTTTTCAGCTACAAAACACTATTTTTTCCACAGTCATCATCATTGACCATATATATGTGAGATGCTCCAAAAATGCTCTGAAAGTAACGCCTAGAAAACTATAACGGATACAGGAGTGCAATAGTACCATTGGATAGAGCGGGTTTTCAGCTACAAAACACATATTTTTCCACAGTCATCATCATTGGACCATATATATGTGAGATGCTCCAAAATGCTCTGAAAGTAACGCCTAGAAAACTATAACGGATACAGGGAGTGCAATAGTACCATTGGATAGAGCGGGTTTTCAGCTACAAAACACTATTTTTCCACAGTCATCATCATTGACCATATATATGTGAGATGCTCCAAAAATGCTCTGAAAGTAACGCCTAGAAAACTATAACGGATACAGGGAGTGCAATAGTACCATTGGATAGAGCGGGTTTTCAGCTACAAAACACTATTTTTCCACAGTCATCATCATTGACCATATATATGTGAGATGCTCCAAAAATGCTCTGAAAGTAACGCCTAGAAAACTATAACGGATACAGGGAGTGCAATAGTACCATTGGATAGAGCGGGTTTTCAGCTACAAAACACTATTTTTCCACAGTCATCATCATTGACCATATATATGTGAGATGCTCCAAAAATGCTCTGAAAGTAACGCCTAGAAAACTATAACGGATACAGGGAGTGCAATAGTACCATTGGATAGAGCGGGTTTTCAGCTACAAAACACTATTTTTCCACAGTCATCATCATTGACCATATATATGTGAGATGCTCCAAAAATGCTCTGAAAGTAACGCCTAGAAAACTATAACGGATACAGGGAGTGCAATAGTACCATTGGATAGAGCGGGTTTTCAGCTACAAAACACTATTTTTCCACATAGTCATCATCATTGACCATACATATGTGAGATGCTCCAAAAATAATGCTTTGTATTTAAATTCTTTTTAGTGAAATAGATCACTAATCAGAACCGAGTGGTGTACAGGGAAGCACGGTGGTGTACTGGTTAGAGTCATGGGAAATGGACTCATCGATCCGAGTTCAATTCCTGGATGAAGCCACAGTTCACATAGCACTAATACCCTTGGGAAAGTATAAATCCAACTATTCTCCCTCCAGCTATGGGTAAATAGTAGGGCAGACTGGGCTCTTTAATCTTTGTTAGGCAACCAGTCTAGGAGAAGAAAAACTCTGAATTCAAACCTGGTCACTACTAGAATAGAATGCACTAAAATCCTTATTTTCTAAAGGCTAAATTTTGTGAAAACGAGGATTCTTAATGCATTTTAGTAGACGATCTTTGATGCTATTTCCTCAAATAATGGTGCAAGATCTCATTTTTGGTATCAGTATTCAGTATAAAGTAAAAGTAAAGTCGACGGGGCGGCCTGAAGTCGGTATCAGCCAGTCAGCGAGGGAGTCTATCCCCTTTTCAATAGCGCTAGACCAAGGAGATTGTTTTAGCGTCTGAGGCGGAGCACCACACCTACCATCAGCTCCTTACTTTACTGCACAGATCCCTGTGCTACTCATACGCTGAGTTGGCGAGGACCGGTATCGAACTAGGAACCTTGTGGTCTCTAGCCGAACGCTCTACCGACTGAGCTAACCCGGACCCTTCAGTATACTAACACACAACTTTTGCATAGATGGACAATTTGATATTTAAAAAAAATCAAAAATTGACCTACTCTGGATGAGCAAGAAGGTCAATTTTTAAGTGGAGTTTAACAAATTTGAATTCAGAGTCTGCCCTACTATTTACCCATAGCTGGAGGGAGAGTAGGATTCATACCTTTCCTATGAGTATTAGCACTATGTGAAATACAACCAGCCTCATCCAAGATTTGAACTCATGTTGCTGTGTCCATATCCTATGATGGTAACTGTAGCAATTTAAAAAACTAACAAATAAAAAATGTGTCTGTTCAGCTTTAAAAGAGAAACAGGGTGGAACTGGAAAGTAATGGTGATGAAGGGGTACTCCACGTTCCCAAGAACTGCTGATCATCTTTCATTAAATTCTGTAATAAATATCCTCTTATTAGATTTAAGTGGATCAACTGAAATTCTTGCCCATAGGGCAGATTTTCAGCTAGTTATTGTAAAAAGTAATATAAACAGCCATTACTAAAAACCGTTTGCCAATTCTATTTTTCAAGTCGATAACCATATTCATTACCCCTCACTTCCTGGAAATATTACAACCCGACTACAGACAACATCAAAACTTGCTAAGATGGTGCTGAAGATTAAAAATGGGGGGTAGGGTTTGTTTCTTTGGGAGGTGGAGCGAAAAAGTATTAATAGCAAAATGGAGTGACACTGATGATGGGGGTGGGGTGGGGGATTAAAAACAGAAGAGCTAATTTTGGGAATCTGCTGGGAATATGAATTACAAGAAATGAAGAGTCTTTGAGGTTGAGAAATGGTGGTGCCACTAGCATCTTGTTTAAAGAATGTTGTGATTTATGAGGAAAGAAATTTGATAGAATGAAATGAGAGTACATAGGTGGAGCCACTAACATGGTCTTGAAGAGAGCACCAGAATATTTGGCTAAAAAAAAAAAAAAAAAAGAAAAAAAAAAATTCCACGTGAGTATCAGGAATTTTATAAGCAAAGGACAATTTACTGAAGTTTTAGTAACTAGTAAGACCTGTGGATATACCACAGTATAATTTAATTATTACAACGTTTGATATTTTAAGTAAAAATTATGAAATACTTCAATATGTAAAAAGTATAATAATCTTGACTAGCAGGACCTGCGGATATACCACAGTATGATAATTTGATTATTACAATGTTTGATATTTTAAGTAAAAATTGTGAAGATACTTCAATATGTAAAAAGTATAATAATCTTGACTAGCAGGACCTGCGGATATACCACAGTATGATAATTTAATTATTACAATGTTTGATATTTTAAGTAAAAATTGTGAGATACTTCAATATGTAAAAAGTATAATAAATCTTGACTAGCAGGATCTGTGGATATACCACAGTATGATAATTTGATTATTACAACGTTGATATTTTAAGTAAAAATTGTGAGATACTTCAATATGTAAAAAGTATAATAATCTTGACTAGCAGGACCTGCGGATATACCACAGTATGATAATTTAAATTATTACAACGTTTCATATTTTAAGTAAAAATTGTGAAATACTTCAATATGTAAAAAGTATAATAATCTTGACTAGCAGGACCTGTGGATATACCACAGTATGATAATTTAATTATTACAATGTTTGATATTTTAAGTAAAAATTGTGAAATACTTCAATATGTAAAAAGTATAATAATCTTGACTAGCAGGACCTGTGGATATACCACAGTATGATAATTTAATTATTACAATGTTTGATATTTTAAGTAAAAATTGTGAAATACTTTCAATATGTAAAAAAGTATAATAATCTTGACTAGCAGGACCTGTGATATACCACAGTATGATAATTTAATTATTACAATGTTTGATATTTTAAGTAAAAATTGTGAAATACTTCAATATGTAAAAAGTATAATAATCTTGACTAGCAGGACCTGTGGATATACCACAGTATGATAATTTAATTATTACAATGTTTGATATTTTAAGTAAAAATTGTGAGATACTTCAATATGTAAAAAGTATAATAATCTTGACTAGCAGGACCTGTGGATATACCACAGTATGATAATTTGATTATTACAACGTTTGATATTTTAAAGTAAAAATTGTGAGATACTTCAATATGTAAAAAGTATAATAATCTTGACTAGCAGGACCTGCGGATATACCACAGTATGAATAATTTAATTATTACTTAATTATGTTTACTACTATCGTGAGTTTGATCCTCATTAGCGCTCCACAATATTGACCTTGTACCAGATTAAGCATGGCTTTTACATTTAAATGTGTGATAGAATCAGCCATTACTTTAAAAAAAAAAACTTATATTAATTATTGACTAGCAGGACCTGTGGATATACGTGATGGCTCCCGATTACGACAAGAAAGTTCCTGAGTTCGAAAAGGTGGTTCCCGAGTCCGAGAATGTTCCCGAGTCCGACAAGAAATACCTGAAGAAGGCCGGAGGGCATATCGGCCGAAACTTTGTACAAATAACAATGAAGATGGGGACAACAGTCTGAATAACATGGATAATACTAATCTTCAAGCCTCATCTCTAACATTGAGAGAGATATTAATATATTGACTAGAAATCAGATTTTCTTCAGTGTTAATAAAACTTGCAGGTTTGGTAGGTTGTTTTTTTTACGGCATATCAACCCTTTTTGGATTATTCAATGCTGAATCAAATCATTTTGGGGGACCAGGGAGCAATGGTGATGAAGGGGTGCTCCACATTATCCAGACTTCCAGAACTGGAACCTCACCATCACTATGTCATTAAGTTGACGAATCTAGGTACAGAGGTCAACAAATTTATATTTTTGGGATGTGGAACCAGGAAAATCATCTGATGTGAGGAGGAGGTTGGTTAGATTTTTTTTTAGAGTGTCAACCCTTGTTGGGTTATTTTATGCAGAACACGTCCTGTCTTATTCATTCTTGATCAATTTTTTTTAAAAACCATTTTTTCTATTTAACCCATAAATAGGACCTTAACAGATAGTACCACTCCTGGTCAGAGTGGACCTGGGAGTAATGGTGATGTGGTGAGAGAAATCACGCACGTAATAGTTCAAAGCATACACGACTATGTCTGGTGTGTAAAATGAGATCAGGGGGCAGTGTAACAGATGATTGGGGAGATTGAACTCACATCCTCCTGATCGTGAGTCATGGCTTGACATCGGACAACCTCGTCGGTGCACATGTAAATTACTAGACTGTGTGATTGACCTGGATGTGGGATGTGGTAGTGTGATTATTCAAGGCCTGCCTTAACACATGGCACGGTTGCGTTCAAGTCTTGCTGATGGGAGCAGTGATGTACGACAGGAATGAAGCAAGTGATTGTGAGAGAGGTGAAATTTAGCAGACTACTGTGTTTTGGGAAAAGAAGAACGAAGGTCTGAGGAACGTGGTTACTACGAGAGCAGTTTGCTGAACGAAAGGGATTACTGTTGTTAACTGAACAGACTCCAGTTGAAAAAACTTTATTATAGATGATGAAGGAATGCTCCACATTCCCCAGAACTCCAGAATTGGAACTTCATCATCAGATAGCATTTAACGTCATAGCCAGGACATTAAGACCCATAGACATGCCTTCTAGCACATATATGATAAAAATGGTTGGGGTTTGTCATAAGGGTTTTATTTTCCCAGTACCCACTCGTACCGGGTCAGGCACGAAGGCCCTATTTATGTGGGACCACCCACAAGCTGAGACTCATGGGTGGCAGGGTTTGTCATAAGGTAATAGGATTGGGACAATCATATAGGTGCTAGGGCTTGAAGTGACCAGATTGGAGAGGGCCTCTCTGACTGCTAGCCTAGGTAAGAGCCATAGTGGAGTGTTGCATGTCATGGATTGCTTAGCCACCAGGGTTCCATCCTTAAGCATCATGGTCCAATAGGTGGCCCCATTGGGGGGATTTTACCCCTCTGAAAAATGAATCTTCTAAAAAATATCTAGAATTTGGAATTTTGCTCTCATTGAATTTAATGCTGAATTGGATTGTGTAATTTTTATTGACTCGGGTTTTAATACCAATCCTTTGAGAGTTAACAGTAACTAAATACTTTTCACAAAATCATTCTCTGTATTATCGTTTAAGATGGCACGTCATCTAACTAATGTCTACAAAAATTAGACCAAGTGACTGTGAAATGCACAACTGAGAGATATAAATATTTTTGACAAAAGAGTTTCTTGAAATATTCTTTGATGATTCTAGGAATAGAGAAAATCAGGATTCATTCTGGAGATTCACTTGTTTCTTTTAAGCATTTTTATAGACAGACGACACTCAGACAAAATGACAGGGAAAAGTGGATAAGTCAAATGCAATTATGGCCATTAAGGCTTTGATAAGGAATAATTCTGGAAAGAAATAAGAAAGGAAAGGAGAAGGAAAGAAAGAAGGAAAAAAAGAAAAG
>CM042156.1:89341319-89423819 GCA_023376005.1 Doryteuthis pealeii | reverse complement strand
TTAGAGATGATTATCACTTAGAACTGTATTAACTCAGCTCTTATATCCATTGCACGATGTGTCCAACTAGAATGCTCCCAATCACACGACCAGAGTCAAGATAGTTCCAGAGTTTGTCAAGATAGTTCCAGAGTTTGTCAAGATAGTTCCAGAGTTTGTCAAGATAGTTCCAGAGTTTGTCAAGATAGTTCCAGAGTTTGTCAAGATAGTTCCAGAGTTGTCAAGATAGTTCCAGAGTTTGTCAGATAGTTTTGTCAAGATAGTTCCAGAGTTTGTCAAGATAGTTCAGAGTTTGTCAGATAGTTCCGAGTTTGTCAAGATAGTTCCAGAGTTTGTCAGATAGTTCCAGAGTTTGTCAAGATAGTTCCAGAGTTTGTCAAGATAGTTCCAGAGTTTGTCAAGATAGTTCCAGAGTTTGTCAAGATAGTTCCAGAGTTTGTAGTTCCAGAGTTTGTCAAGATAGTTCCAGAAGAAGGCCAGAGATCACATGTTATGAATATAACAATACAGATGAGGACAATAGTCTAAATAATCCATTATCAAGCCTCATCTAAAAAAATCAGAGAAATAGTGTAGATAACAATAAAGATGAGGACAATAGTCTGAATTATCAAGACAATAAAGATGAGGACAATAGTCTGAATAATCCAAATAATCCAAATTATCAAGCCTCATCTAAAAAAATCAGAGAAATAGTGTAGATAACAATAAAGATGAGGACAATAGTCTGAATAATCCAAATTATCAAGCCTCATCTAAAAAAATTCAGAGAAATAGTGTAGATAACAATAAAGATGAGGACAATAGTCTGAATAATCCAAATAATCCAAATTATCAAGCCTCATCTAAAAAAATCAGAGAAAATAGTGTAGATAACAATAAAGATGAGGACAATAGTCTGAATAATCCAAATAATCCAAATTATCAAGCCTCATCTAAAAAAATCAGAGAAATAGTGTAGATAACAATAAAGATGAGGACAATAGTCTGAATAATCCAAATTATCAAGCCTCATCTAAAAAATTCAGAGAAATAGTGTAGATAACAATAAAGATGAGGACAATAGTCTGAATAATCCAAATAATCCAAATTATCAAGCCTCATCTAAAAAAATCAGAGAAATAGAAACAAAATCATTTTAAACTAGAAGGGGCTACCCAGCATTGCCTAGGTAGAGGGAATGACATCACAAATAACAATATAGTAAGAAATTAAAATTTTTTAAATAACTTACACTTTTAAAAAAATAAGATATAAATGAAGCTATCGTCAGTACAGTAGAATTCAATGCTATAACTATTTAAATTTTAATTGTGAAATATCTTAGTGAATATAATTCAAATCCTCATAATATTTTGCACAAAAGCTAGTTTTGGTGATAGTGAATGTGTATATATATTTACTTTGTTGTTAATTGCTTTATTTTCTTAATTTTAACCAGACATACATACACACAACTGCCCTTTATATTTACTATTTCCCACAACTCGTCATCATTTAGTTAGCACTTTATTTATTTAGATATTTCTTTATCATTCTTTTACCGTTTGACAAAAAAGAATTTTGTAAATAACTTACGAAATTCACACAAACACTATTTACTTATTTAAAATAAGTAAACATAATAAGTAAATAAGTGTTTGTGTGAATTTCGTAATTTTGAAGATAATATTAACCTTTATTCAAGTTTCATTGTGTTAAATGTCCCCCCCCCCTTTTAAGCGCTAATAATTTATGATTTTTTGTTTGTTTACAACATTGAGAATAATATTCCAAATTTTTCGTATGTAAGACAATTGTAAATTCAGTTTTTAATTGCTTGTTTGAGTTAGAAATAAAATGTAACATTGTAATTTATTTATTTATTTGGGCAACAAAAATAACAAAGATTAAAAATGGATATATTTTATTCTAAGAAATATGAAAGTATTCATAAAAATATTGATAAAAACGTTTTTTTTTTTTCTTAATTTACATTTATACAACCCTATACTGGTGACGGATTTTTATTGACATTTAAAATCTTATTTTAAAAAAATGTAACCGTGAACTTGTGGACAAAGATTTGATTTTACTTTAAAAGTTAGTCTCAAAAACATATGAAGTATGATTTTACTTCGTATAATCGGCTCTCCAAATAAAAATATTTTAAAATATTTACAAAGATTATAAAATAAATATTTTAAAGATTTGGACAAAAAAAAAAAAAAAACGAATTTTATTTTATGTTAAAATTTAGTCATGACTGGAAGCTGATATTCTTTCTTTCTTTCTTTTTCTTCGGGTAGCTGAAAAAATCACCACGCAAGCTTCTGCAAATGCATTCAACAACGCGGAATAGAGACAGCAGGGTGGGGTGTGCGTGCTGATTGATTGCAGCAGCTATACGATTTCTTTCTAAAAATCATTTGATTTTTGTTTGATTAATTAATTATATCCCTTAATCAGTAAAAATCAATAACCAAATTTGGAGTGTTTCTTAGTTAGAACCATATCAATGTGTATACAAGATTTTGAATTTGAGTGACCTCCTGTTTTGGAGTTATACGTCGACACGTACATACCAAAATCTCTCCTTTATATATTAGATAGAATAGAATAGAATAGATAGATAGATGGTGTTTCAAAAAGAAAAAAAAGAAAAAAAAAGAAAAACAAAAAAGAAACCAAAAAAAAAAAAGGTTGTTTAAGAATAAATTTCTTGGGAAGTTTTGAGGGTCTGAGATTAATTATTCTATTTTTATTTTTCTCTCACCTACATGACGCCTTAGGGTGGCCATTAAAATTAGTGTAGTGTTGCAAAGCTAATTACAGTGGCAATTAGGGTGGGGTGGGGTGGGGGTGATAGTCTGTGGTTGGAGGGGAAGCATATCAATAATAAGTTACTTCTTAAACAAGCCCCCCTCCCTTCGCACACACCTTAGTATTTAATTTTAGGTTTTCTATTAGACCACCAAAAAAAAACCAAAAAAAAAATGCAAACTGTAATGTGCTGCTTTAATTTATTTCTTTCCTTCCATTTTCTTTCTCGTACTTGTTTGTTTCTTTCTTCTGTTTGAGTGATCAGAAAGGATCTCAGTTGACAAATGCTACTGTGTTCTAATGCCTCCATTTTGAACCTACAGATAATCAGAAGATGCAGCCTATATGCAAATAATCCTGTCATTATCTCTTTGATTTTATTTTAAAACCTCAAGTGCCATTTATGATGATTATCTCTTATTATGATAAAAGCACATCCGTATATGTTTGGCCTGTGCGAGGGGGGTGTGTGTGGCAAGTGACCACAGAAATTTAACTTGCCACCTCCTCGTCGTGAAGAGTGATGCGTAGTTGAAATACTGTTGAATATAGAAATTCCACACGGGCAGTGCTGAATGGGAGTAGCCTGGATGTAAACAGTTACTGATTATTTAAGGCCTACTCTCCCAGACCAGAGGGACGAAAACCGTAGTTGGATCTCGCTGTTGGGAAGAGAGGCATGTGTAGTACTACTGGAAGATTGTTGCATACAGAAGACTTTGGCAGTTGGGAGAGCGGTGCGCACACCTGAAGAAACTGAGCCGGACTAGAGACCAGTGAGCGTGTGCGTCGGACTGTGCGTCGGACTAGAGACCAGTGAGACTAGAGACCAGTGAGACTGTGAGCGTCGACTAGAGACCAGTTGTGTCGGACTAGAGACCAGTGAGTTGCGTCGGACTAGAGAGTCGTCGGACTAGAGACCAGTGAGCATTGTGTCGGACTGACTAGAGACCAGTGAGCAGTGAGCATATGTGTTGGACTTGATTGCGTGACCCTTGGTAGTAGAAGATTGGGGAAACTGAGTTTACTTTTATTCTTGTTACAATGCACATTAATGATAGGAGCTGTTTTGAGGCAAGTCTACATTGTTAATAAATAAGATGCTAATTAAGATTAAATAGTGATTACTGAATAACCATTGAGAACATAATGTAAATAACTAAAGGAAGTGTAATGTTAGTGGGTGATGTAGTTTTGGTTACAGATAGACACACACACAATATCCATTATAATAAGATATATAAAAGGAGTCACAAAAAAAAAAATGACTGGCTTCATAGCAAACAAATTTAAAAAAGAGAATTTGATGGCAACAGGAGAATGAACTGATGACAGATCGATAGGAAATAATTCGAATATATCAAGGAATTTAAAGTGGGGGGGGGAGTTCTGCAGAAAATCTATGAATTAATCAGGAAGAGTTCCAAGCAGAATTGGAAAAAAAAAAAAAAAAAAAAAAAAATGAAAATCATTAAAATGTTAATGTCTAGAAAGAAATGAAAGAATTCTCTGGAAAAAGAGAGAAAATAACAGAACCTTGTCTAGATTTTGGAGATTAGGATGGTCTAGTTGGTGGGTTGAGTTTTACAGCATGTCAACCCTTGTTGGGTTATTTTAAGCCAAGGATGTTTTTTTGTTTTATTCATTCTTGATGTGTACTCAATTTAAAAAAAACAAACTCAATCCTTTTTAAACACAATTTGTCAAACTCATTTTGTTTTATGTAACCCATAGATGGGCCCTAACAGGTATTACCACTCCGGGTCAGAGTGGACCTGGGAGTAATGGCGATGAAGAAATACTCCACACTCCCAGAGCTCCAGAATTGGAACTTTACCATCAGAGTTTAACGTCATTCCCAGGACATGAAGACTCTCAACCACTGTTTTCTAGCACATATATGATAAAAAGGGTTGGGGCTTGCCATAAGGGCAATAGGGTCAGGACAATCATATAGGTGCTAGGGCTTGATGTAACCAGCCGATTGATTGGAGGGAGCCTCTCTGACCGTCCATCTAGCTTAAGTAAGGGCAAAAGTGGAGAGTTGCATATCATGGACTGCTCAGCCACCAGGGTTCCATCCTCAAAACATCATGGTCACTATTGGGGGCAGGATGGTTTGGTTTTTATATTTAATGGCATATCAACCTTTGTGGGTTATTTAATGCTAAAGCCATCCTACATGAGCAGGATGTGACACAATGTCAATTTCTTAAGTGAAGTTTGACAGGTTTAAATTTAGAGTTTTCCTCCTTCTGGACCAGTTGTTGCACCAAGGTTGAATAGACCAGTCTGTCCTACTATTTACCCATAGCTGGAGGGAGAATAATTGGATTCATACCTTTCCCAAGGGTATTAGTACTATGTGAAATGCAACCAGCCTCATCCGGGATTTGAGCTTGTGTCTCTGTGTTCACTTGATGAGGGCTGGTATCGAACCAGGAACCTTGCGATTCCTAGGCTGAATGAGAGTAGCCCGGATGTAAACAGTAACTGATTATTTAAGGCCTACCCTCCCAGACCAGAGGGACGAAAACCGTAGTCGGATCTCTCTGTCAGGAAGAGAGGCATGTGTAGTACTACTGGAAGATTGTTGCATACAGAAGACTTTGGCAGTTGGGAGAGTGGTGTGCACACCTGAAGAGACTAGTGAGCCTATGCGTCGGACTAGACTAGTGAACGTTTGCGTTGGACTAGACACTAGTGAGCATATGCGTCGGACTAGAGACTAGTGAGCATATGCGTCGGACTAGAGACTAGTGAGCATATGTGTCGGACTAGAGACTAGTTACTTGATGAGGGCTGGTATTGAACCAGGAACCTTGCAATTCCTAGGCAGACACTCTACTGACTGAGCTAAACATTAAAACCAAAGTTCAATTCTTCTTGATTGATTTTATTGATTGGAATTGAATAATAAAAATTCATTGGAACAATGGAATTTGCATCGTTCACAGAAATTTTTATTCTTTTTTACCCAAAAGGAAATTTAAAATTTAAAAACACAAATTAAACAAACTAATTATTTTGGAAAAATGAATAGTCATTTTCATGATAATATTCCCACTAACCATTCTCTTCAAATATTTTTAAAAAGTTGAAATTCTTTAAGTTGGGTAATTTCCATTAAACTAATTGTAATGACAAATGATAACACCGATAGACTTTGGAACGCTTTATTCTACTTAGAATAATTGATACACTTATTAAGAATTTATATAGTCTAGTATTCCCTAGAGAGTTCTCCAAAGGGGAAGGTAATCATAAAGTAGGAGAGGTAACTATCAATTACTTATTACACTAATGTTTTTAATATCATTTGAAAAGGATACTCACTCTCTCTCTCTCTCTATATATATATCTAATATATAAAGGAGAGATTTTGGTATGTATGTGTCAATTAATGACACACACACACACATATATATATATATATATATATATATACACACACACATTAAATATCATTGGTTCCTGCTTTTTGTGCTAAAATTAAAAAGATTTGATTTATATTTGAAAATAATTAAAAATCAAAATATATACATAGAAATAGCATTGAAATTAAAAATGTGTGTAGAAATAGCATTGAAATTAGAAATGTGTGTAGAAATAGCATTGAAATTAAAATGTGTGTAGAAATAGCATTGAAATTCTACTTAAAAATGTCCAGCATTTGTAAATCTCAAAAGCAAATCAACAAGGATGTTCTCGATTAAAAATTAAACAAACATGATTTGAGAACTTTTTATCATACTATGATATTCTTTTTTATTTATTCAAACAAGTCAAGTACTGGGGGGTGGGGGTGGTGACAAAAGTTTTGTAATATTTTTCTAACACTCCCACATCCCACATGAGCAGGATTTGACACAATGTCAATTTTTAAGTGGAGTTTAACAGGTTTGAATTCAAAGTTTTCTTTCTCCAAGAATGGTTCCTATACTAAGTTTAAAGAGACAATCTGTCTTATTTACCCATAGCTGGGGGAGAATAGTTGGATTGATAGCTTTCCCAAATGTATTATTGCTATGGGAAATGCAAACAGCCTTGTCCAGGATTTTAACTCGTCTTGCTGTGTTTATTTCCCACGACGATAACCAATCTTAATTTCATATAGTATTTGGTTGGTTGGTTGGATTTTATGGCATGTCTACCCTTTTTCTCTGAAATTTTTAAATGACGCTTGATAATTAGTATTATTTGGATTATTCGGACTATTGTCCTCATTTTTATTGTTATTTGTACAACGTTTCAGACGATGTGCCCTCCGGCCTTCTTCTGGTATTTCTTGTCAGACTCTGAAACCTTCCTGAACTCGGTAACATTATTTTCAAACTCAGGAACCTTCTTGCCGTAATTGGGTTGGGTTCAAAGTTCTGTGATGGCTCGTGATTACAAGACGGTTCCTGAATTCGAAAAGAAGGTTCCGAGTCTGACAAGAAATACCTGAAGAAGGCCGGAAGGCATATCGGCCGAAACGTTGTACAGATAACAATAAAAGTAAGGACAATAGTCCGAATAATGTCAACCTTTGTTGGGATATTTTATACTGAAAACATTTTGTTTTATTCATTCTTTTCTTATTTAAAAGAAACGTTTATTGAAAAGAAAGACAAATTTTCTTTTATGAAGGATTTTTTCTGTTTCTTTTTTTTTTTTTTGGCTTGTGATTTTAGAAAAGTGATATTAGTTTAGTGTAAAGATAAGCATTTGCCAATTGATTAGAAAAATTGATGAAAACCCAGTAGAAATGAAAGGAGGGAAATTTACCAAAAAGAAAAAAACTTTAAGTTTTATTTTTCGTTCATCTTATCTTGATTTGGTTGGCATTGTCAGTTGATTTAACAAAACCGTTCAGTAAAAAGTAAAAGGAACAAAAATAATAATGAAAAAAATCAATTGACTGATGAAAAATTTAATTACTGTACTTGACGGCATATAAGAAGCATGGGCATATAAGACGCACCTCCATTTCAGCTGGTCAGATTCAGGGAAAAAAAAAGTTTTTAGTGTATTTAAGTATATATTGTTGAAAACAGTCTAGCTGTGCATTACACAAGCAGAAACATAGCTGTATAAAAGCAAATTGGCAGTACAGGTAAGCAATAAGGATACACAAGACATCTCAATAGCAGGAAATGATAATAATAATAATAATAAAACCTCCTATGAGAGGTCACAAACTTCACCCACAATTTAGAAGATGCAGGGCAACATTTTGGAAAAAAGTGTGTTCTATATGCCAGCAAAAAGGCAATTGTTATCGCTTCTGTGCGCTCACCCCCTTGTTATCTTTCTCCTACTCTTTCTTTTTTCTTTCTATATTTTTTCTGTGTAGCATGTCCTTCTTTCCTTTCTTTATAATAAAAATGGAATGGTCCATTATTTAGCTGAAGTAACGGTCATACAAATAAGAAACACTAGTATTGATATTGTTTATTCTGAAAAGATAACTTATTTTGGAGATTTAACAGATTAATCAGAGATAATCCTATAACTAGTTAAACTAACTTCTATCGATTTTTAAAGGGGTGGGGAGAGGTGAGATAGAGGGGGAAGATATTTAATCCTTTGACGTAATAAACTTAACCACTTCAAATGTTCTAAGGAAAGAATGACATTTTCTTTGCACAACCTCCCATTTATATTCAATCCGGCATCTTTGATAGCAAACATTTATATTCCCAGAAAAATCAAAATAAATAATTAAGGGAATTGTGACGGTGGCGGTAATGTAGTTTTGGTTACAGACAGACACAATCTCCATTATAATAAGATTTTAAAAAATCTATAAGTAAAGAAAAGTACTGGTATCTTCCATGGCAAAAATTATATTTCCAGAAAAATCAAAATAAATAATTAAGGGAATTGTGACGGGGGTGGTGACATAGTTTCGGTTACAGACAGACAGACACATAATCTCCATTATGATAAGATTTTTCTTTAAATCTATAAGTAAAGAAAATATAGGATTGAAAAATATATATATCAAGGTAGGTAAGTGCTTTTAGTATTGATTGGAAATGATATACTACATAATGTATTGGCTAATAGCAGCTTTTAACCTAATACGCCAATAAAATGTCACCTGGGGGTTTCAAGATTTAACCCTTTGAATGCAAAGTCTCTTGGCCCTCATGTACCTTGTATATAAGCTGACAGAATTCACTAAAGATAGAGAGTAAGAAAAGAAAAAAAAAAAAGAAGAAAGAAAAAGCCCCCCCCACTAATTTGCCATATTCAATTTTCACCCGAGAGTGCAGACATCTTTGCTTAAAGCTATCTTATCATTTTTATTGGTTGTCATATTAAGATTTTCATTGTTACTATCTGACATGATAGCACTTAGCCAAAAATAATGAGCTTAACATTTTAAAGAGTTAATACTGTATATATATATATATATATATATATATATATGTATATATATATATATATATATATGTGTGTGTGTGTGTGTGTGTGTATCATCATCATGATGTTGCGCTTTCAGCGCAGATATCCATGATGTCATGGATATCTATCGGTGGCTGTTGACTCATCAATAGGCGCTAGTCTTAGAGATGAGGAGCAGTAGTTTCCTAACTGAACTGTTTGATCCTAGCCGTTGACCCGTTTAGGGTTCCTCCGCCCAGCATCATATGAGCTCCGCTATTGTCCCAGTATGGGATCATCTTCCATTTCTCACATCCACCACGCTGCTACCCATGGCTTCCTTTTTACTGACATTTTGGCTTGTTATTTCATTCTTTTGGCTATCTTTCGTCTTTATACTAGTCACCGTAGAAAATAATTGTAATGCTTTGGTCAACAAGTTTTAGCAAGAAAATTCTCGTTCGTTCGGTTGGTCTAGTTTGAATTATTCAAAATAGATTTCGTTAATGTCGTTGATAGAATATTTTCCTTGTTAAAGTCGCGAAAATCAACGTCTTTACACTTTAACAAAATTAACGAAATCTATTTTGAATATATTTTTAATTTTTTAAAATTTTATTATCTTCTATTAATTTATTTTATTATTTATATCTTAACTAGTATTTTCTTTTATACATCATTATACTCTAATGTTTAAATTTAAAATCTTTTTTATTTTACTTGTCTATTTATATTTTAATATACTATTCTGTCTTTTCTGTCATGTCACCTTTTTGTCTGTCTGGACACCCTAGAAATCAACTTTGAGATGTATCTCTTTTTTTTTCATTCACTTCCTGTTTCTATGGTTACACTCCCACACTGTAAAAAAATATATATAATTTTTTAATTATTTTTTTGTTTTTGTTTGAATTTATATATATTCAGCTCTTTGGGGTTTTTTTGTGATATGCTTATTCATAAGTGAATTGAGACCCATCTGATGAGGCGAAAATTTGGGGAGCCGGTTTAAATCAACTTAGATTTATATGGGCCCCAATTTTCGTCGAAATAAATTTATTATGGGATTACTGTATTGAGTTCTTCCTTTATTTATTTATATATATATATATATATATATATATATATTACATAGTGTTATATTTTTTTACAAAGGTTACATAAATTGGCTGGTCACATCAAGCCCTAGCACCTATATGATTGTACCAACCCCTTTACCCTTATGGCAAACCCCCAACCCTTTTTATGCTAGAAGGCAGTGGCTGAGGGTCTTAGTGTACTGGGTATGATGTTAAACTCTATCTGATGGTCACGTCAAGCCCTAGCACCTATATGATAGTACCAACCCCTTTACCCTTATGACAAACCCCCAACCCTTTTTTATCATAGATGCACTGGTGGAGGCGTGTGGTGTAATGGATAACAGCAGGAAATGGACCCATGGACCTGAGTTCAAATCCTGGACAAGGCTGTTTGCATTTCATATAGTGCTAATACCCTTGGGAAAGGTATGCATCCAACTACTCTCCCTCCAACTATGGGTAAATAGTAGGGCAGACTAGGTTCTTTAACCTTGGCTACTGTTGTAACATTGGCAATATAGTGAGTGGGATTTTTCCATGACCACATGTCTGACTTGATATGAACAGCATTATTATCTCTTCGATATCTAGCTCTGTTTCCACCAACTTTCTTCAAGACACCTGCAACTCTACACTAATATAACAGTTCACTCGAGCAGAAATGGAACTTACAATACCTGATGATATTGATCGAACCGAATGACCAATATTTTTTTTTTTTTTTTTACCTATAAAGTTAATATTCTTGCCAAATATTATGTTTCCATTGTCAAAGAGAATGCTGGCCCTACACATGCATCAAAGAGAAATGGCAAAGAGAAGTTCAATATCTTTTAAGAACACAACTATTGACAAAGACGAACCAAGAAGATAAAAAAAAACGGACATTGGTAAAATATGAATGACGTTCTTCTTTGAACTTCGCAGATAATATCATTATAATCATATTCAGAGTTTTTCTTTTTTTTCCCAAATATAATTTGAAACTGAATGATAATTCTATGGGGGTCTGTAGACACACTGAACATTATCTTATAATCAAATTCGCGATATAATTGTGAATTTCTAATTAGAACTTTTCATCTTTTCTGAAATAGAAGTATCAATATCATCATAGACCTTTTTTTTTTTTTTTTTATACAAAGGGAACCCAAAGGATTTACTTGTCAATTACATTATTAAAATCGTATTATGCCTTTATATAAATGTATGTTAGTGTAAAGTTTGGTTTATTTTATGGCATATCAACCTCGGTGGGTCATTTAAAGCTAAGTTTTGGATTCCTAGTGATAGTTTGGTAGAAAATAAATGCATATATGAATAGATTTTAACTATGGTTCAATTACTCATATTTTTAGGAAATGTAAAATCCTGGATGGTCTTATTTTATGTCTAAAGTAAGTAAAAATAAAATTGGTGGAGTGGCCTATTGTTTGTATCAGCTAGACAGCGACGGAGTCTATTCCCTTTTCACTAGCGCTAGACCAGGGATATTATTTTTTTTGCTGAGGTAGAGCGCCACACCTACCATAAACTCCCACTTTACCCCACAGATTAGATTACCCAATCTGTGATACTCATGCACTGAGTTGGCGGGAACCAGTATCAAAGCATGAACCTTGTGATTCATAGTTGGGTGCTTTACTGACTGAGCTAATATCAAAGCAAAAGTCCAACCCCTCCTCATTGTGGCAGGGCCGTGTAAATTTGGTAGCATCAGAGCCATGCTGTCTGAAACTTAAGTATCTGGTATGATAATTTTATGGGGGTCTGCAGTCGCACTGAACATTATCCGGGTCGAAAGGAACTAATTCCCCCTCAAAGGCCACTACGCCCGCACAATTGTGAGGGGAGGAAGGGGAGATGAAGAATAATTAAAGTTCCAATTACCATAGAACTGGGAAGACAAGGCAACAAACGGTTGTAACTTAAATACAAACCAGAATAGTCACAAAGTCTACTGCAGAATAACAGGATATATATAAGACTCCACAATGTCATTCAAATCAAACAGTCAAGCAGCCAATCAGAACTCAAGGA
Source organism: Doryteuthis pealeii (assembly GCA_023376005.1). NCBI lineage: Eukaryota > Metazoa > Mollusca > Cephalopoda > Myopsida > Loliginidae > Doryteuthis > Doryteuthis pealeii. The sequence goes on along the minus strand of CM042156.1, from coordinate 89,411,520 downwards.
ATGGAATGACCCAAATCACCCAAATTCATGAATGGGTCATTCTTGATTTCTATATATACCAACTGTCTTGGACACTGCTTAAGTTGTACTCAGTTAGCTGCTGTTATTCAAACCAACAGTAGACTTACTGACTTCAATAATCTTATAATCAAATTCTCGATATAATTGTGAATTTCTAATTAGAACTTTTCATCTTTTTCTAAATAGAAGCATCAATATCATCGCAGACCTTTTTTTTTTTTATTTACAAAAGGAACCCAAAGGATTTACTTTTCTATTATATTATTAAAAGTGTATGTAGAAATCTTCAAAATGATTGTAAATTCCAAGTATTTTCAGCTTAACCATTAACCATTTTCAGAGTGTTGTCAAAACTGTCATATCAACATGTTTGTTGTATAGATATTTATGTTTTGTTTTACGGCATATCAACCTCAGTGGGTTATTTAATGCCGATAAAGTTTTGAAATAAATCAATTCTTAATGGATAATACAATTTTTTTTATCAATTCATGTTTTTCTATTTAACCCATAGATGGGACCCTAACAGGTACTACCACTCCGGGTCAGAGTGCACCAGGGATCAATGGTGATGAAGGGGTGCTCCACATTCCCCAAACCTCCAAAACTGGAACCTCACCATCAGATAGAGTTTAACGTCATTCCCAGGACATGTAGACCCGCAGCCACCGCCTTCTAGCACCTATATGATAAAAACGGATTGGGGCTTGCCATAAGGGCAATAGGGTTGGGAAAATCATATAGGTGCTAGGGCTTGACGTGACCAATGTTTCTAGGTGAGAATGCAGCAGGAAAACACACTCTTTCCAAATCTCTTGTTATTGCCGTTGAAATAGATGACCCCAGCTATGGTTAGCGGAATGAGAACAGGATATCCTCGTAGACTGAATAAAGGGTTAGGTTCAAAGTTCCGTGATGGCTCCCAAATACATCAAGAAGGTTTCCGAGTCCGAGAAGGTTCCTGAGTCTGACAAGAAATACCTGAAGAAGGCCGGAGGGCACGTCGGCTGAAACGTTGTACAAATAACAATGAAGATGGGGACAATAGTTTGAATAATACTGTTAAGTATCTGGCCGGCATCCTTAGTTCCAGTTGTAGTAAATAAGTAAGCAAGCCAATAAGAATCCTGTGTTATAGTATTCTTTGTAAGTCCGTTGTCCAAGATCGTCCGAGTGTCAATGACATAAGTTTAGAATCAGGCTTCTATTAATACAACAACAGCAGCAGCAGCACTGCCAGTGATTGGACAATAGGAATCCTCAGTGGTCAGGTGGTAGTCAACAAGTCTATATTTAGGAGTGACCATTTGCCCCATGCCTTATATTCAAAAAATTTCAACAAATACAAATAATACGAAATAGATAAGATTATTTATCTGATTTATACTTTATATTTCGATAGACTATTAGGAATTGTTTTTTGTTGTTTTTTATATTTACAGTCTGCTTGTCTATGGATTTCTTTAACTCATCTATCATATAAAACACGAACAAAATCTGTTTATTTTTGTTTGGTTTTGAAAAGGTTGCGGACATCTAGTGCAAGTGAAATGTGATATAAGGGGGTGTAAGGGGGATTTATTCTAAGTTGATGTGGGAGTAGCATCATGAATGCATAGTTTCATTATGATGCTATCAATTCTGACCTGCCATTGCTTGTTCTTTGTTTATTTTATTAAAATTGTATTATGCCTTTATATAAATGTATGTAAGTCTAAAGTAAAAGAAAAGTTGGCAGAGTGGCTTATTGTCGGTATCAGCCAGACATTGAGGGAGTCTATTCCCTTTTCGTTAGCGCTAGACCAGGTATTTTTTTTTGTTTTTGCTGAGGTAAAGCACCACACTTACCGTCAACTACATTACCAACTGTACAAAGTTTCTGTTTATTAAGCTTAAAAAAAAAGAAAAGAAAAAAAAAGGCAATCATTTAAAAGCTGAATGAAAAGAACAAAATGTTTTTGGTATAAAATAACCCAACAAGGGTTGACATGCCATAAAATCCATCCATCCAACCAGGGTAGTCCGAAAGTCTTGTCACCCCTTACATATTGTTTTAACTTCCATTATTTTTTTTTCATTACTGTTTCTGTTTATATTGTTTACAAAGCTTTAAAAACGGGGGATCATTTAAAAAACAAAACGTCTTTGGCATGAAATAACCCAACAAAGGTTGACATGCCATAAAATCAAACCAACCAACCAACCAACCAGCCAGGGTAGTCCGAAAGTCTTGTCACCCCTTATATATTGTTTTAACTCCCATTATTTATTTTTCATTACCAAGTTTCTGTTTATATTGTTTACAAGGCCTTGCAGAATGAAAAAAAAAAAATATCTTTGGCATAAAATAACCCAACAAGGGTTGACATGCCATGAAATCCAACCAACCAGCCAGGGTAGTCTGAAAGTCTTGTTCCCCCCCCTACATATTGTTTTAATTTCCATTATTTTTTTTCATTTCATTACCAACTGTACAAAGTTTCTGTTTATTGTTTACAAAGCTTTTAAAAAAAATCAATCATTAAAAGCTGTATGCTATTGAAACATGAACTTATCAAGTTAGTGTCCAATTACTTGATCAATACTTAATTACAAAGGGAAATAAAATGAGAAGAGTCAAGTTAAAGCAGTTAATTGTTATTAGTGTCATTAAACAGATCAACGTACAATTATCCAGATGATGTGTAATGATAACGCCAATTATCAGAAGATCTATTTCTAATTAATCCTTTTTGATGCTGCATTTTCCTATTCTCGGGCGTATGTCCACAATGCTGCAGTTTCGTGTCAAAGAAAATGATCATTTAAAAACAAAACATTACAAATCCCCATTGAAGATTACGATAATATAAATGCTATGAACGTTCGGACAATAAAAAGACAATTAAGAACAGCAGTATGTGTATCATCTCCAAATCATTGTGATCAAAATTGACTTCATGGTAATTAATTTTGCTAAATTTCCGAGTGTCGGATTTGGACATTCTTTCAGAATCTGCTCTCTATGTATTTATCCAACAAACCCCAACCCCAACCCCAACCCCCATTAAAGGCAGAATATGACAATCAATTTCTTAAGTAGATTGGTTGGTTGGTTGGATTTTAAGGCATGTCAACCCTAGTTGGGTTAGTATTATTTGTACTATTGTCCTCATCTTCATTGTTATTTGTATAACGTTTCGGCCAATGTGCCCTCTGGCCTACTTCAGATATTTCTTCTCATAATCGGGAGCCATCACAGAACTTTGAACCTAACCCTTTATTAGCTGGGGTACAGGTGTTAAGCTGTGTTAATTATTATTCTATGTTACTGCTGCCCCTGACCAGGATTGAACCTGCAGTATAGAGATAACTGTCACTGTCACCTAGTTGGGTTATTTTATGATGAAGGCATTTTGTTCTAGTCATTCTTGATGGGTACTCAATTTTTTCTTTTTAAACTCATTTTTTTTTAAAACACATTTTTTTCTTTTTAACCCATAGATGTGAACCTGACAGGTACTAGCACTCTGGGTCAGTGTGAACCGGGGAGTAATGGTGATGAAGGGGTACTCCACATTCCACAGAGTTCCAGAATTTTTAAGTAGAATACAGCTTGTTTGAATTCAGAGTTTTCCTTCTCCTAGACTGGTTGTCTAAATAAAACTAAAGGACCTAACCCTAGCAAAATCTTTTTTTTTTAATAAATACTTTTTAATATTAACTATCCATAGAGGCACATGGAAAATAAATAAACATGTCTTTTGTTTCAAGTTTTATTTTAAAAAAATAACAATATTAGTTTATCTTTAATGCAAAATTAATTTTTTCACATATGCTAACGACAGAAACAACATGAAATAGCTCATTTTTTTTATTATTAAAATCAAAAACTATTTTATCAGATTAAGAATTAAAAATTAATATTTTTTCCCAATTTAAAAAAAAAGTTATTGTTAGTGTTGAAAAATATTCATCAACTTCTGATTAACAAGCAAAACTTGTGATTTATTAAAAGTAATGCTCTGGTGCCAGAGCGGCGATTGAGCGTGATTTAGGATTGTCCCATAAAACTGTCAACTATTCCTGTGTAAACTTGTTTTTTGTTTAAAGTTTTTGTAAAAAAAAAACAACTATTTTTATTTACCCCCCCCCCCCAAAAAAAAAATATTGAAATAAACATATCTGCATGCATTTCTCTTCTGATTAAACTAAAGAACCCATTCTGTACTATTTACTCATCCCATTCTAAGGTAATTATTTTGAAAATGAATGTTTTGTTCATTGATCATTTCTGTCTTTGGAAATGGAGCTTTGTTCTTCATATATCTATTAAAAATGGAGATTCGCTTCCAGTTTTTGTCTGTAACAAAAACTACGTCACTGCTTACGTCACTATACCCATCATAAATCGTCATAACATAGAATAAACACACTCAAAATTTGAGCATGCAACATTAGACAGTCGTCATTGTTTTTTAAAACAAGTTTTAATAGATACATCCCCAGTATCATATATTTATATATAGTTTGTTTTATTTTAATAGATATTCAAAGTTAATAGAACTTAGTTTTGATTTCAAATTGTTTTATTTTTTTTAATCCTTTAATAAATTTGATGATTTCATGATTTATGGTTCAAACTCTCCGACATTTAATTTTTAACTTCCACCTCCTCAAGCAATATCTTTCAAAAAATTATTTTTACATCGCCCAGAGGGCGCTTTTTTATTTTGCTAGTATCTTTAAAAATTACCTATTTCAGGAATCAATAAGCAATGTTTACACATATGGATAACTTCAAATAGTAAATGTTTTGAATAATTTTGATTTTTGGGACTGTTGTCCTCATCTTTATTGTGGAATGTGTAAACAATGTTTCGTCCGCTGTATCCTCTGATCTTCAAAATTTCTTTGATGCCCGTTTGATCAACTGTCAAACTATTAAAAATGACTTCCCAGGATGGATTATTACTATATTTGGATATACAAGGAACAGATGAGGAAGGCCGGAGAATACAGCATCCAAAACATTGTGTTTATACATACCACAATAAAGATGAGTACAACAGTCTGAATAATCAAAAGCTAATGGTAAGTGTGGCGCTCAACCTCAAACGCTAAAAAACAATCTCCTTGATCTAGTGCTGATATCGACTTTAGGCCACCTCAATGACTATATATATATATATATATATATATATATATATATATATGAGAAGTAAATAAACAAACGATGTGTTTGGATATGGCTTTTTTAGCCGACAATTTTTGGGAGAAATGTGCTTAATTGAAGCCGTACCTAATTTTTGAAAATTAATTAATTAATAATAATAATGGTATGCCCGCCTAATTAATTAATTATTAATTAATTAATTTTCAAAAATTAGGTACGACTTCAATTAAGCACATATTCTCCCCCCCCCCAAAAAAAATATATACATACATACACACACACACAGGCTGGATGGTTGGTTGTTTTACGGCATAAACCTTTTGGGGTCATTCAATGTTGAATCAAGTCATTTTGATATCATGTTGCTTATAGTACCTGCTGTTGCTTAAATAGTCACCCATCTAACTATTGAACTGGCTCATCACTGCTTAATTTTGGTAATCTAGCAGGAACTGGTACATTTAATGTGACTTGACCGTAAGCTTCAGAATTCTTTAAAATTTCAATAAACTTTTCTGTTACCAAAACAGAATGAAATTGTTATTAATTCTCATAATTCATTAAGCCAATAGAATCTCATCTTTATAACTTTATTATTTTTGTTTTTACATTTGAGATGTCAAACAGGAAAAAGAAAAATCCATGTCTAGACAAAAATGACAAGAAAATAAATCAATTGAATGCGTTTTCTGACCACATAAAACTAATTATCTTGTTTCTTGCAAATGGATTTGATTTCTGAAACGAAGAAACTTCTTGGAGGTTGATAAAGAAATTGATTTTCAAGAGTTAATTCTATTCAAGTCCTATTGGAACAAACAGCATCCTTGGAACAAAGTGCGGACAAACATGAATGTAAGTACACACTGGTGTGTGTGTGTGTGTGTGGTTGTCAGATCAGATTTTGGGGGTCTACAATCATTGCACTCTTAATAAGGCTGAAAGTGCTGAACCAACAGAAACCGTGGATATTGTCAAATTTTGATAACATCTTTATGCCAATAATGATGTTGGTCTTGCCAAAAAGGGGGAAAAAAGAAGACCTCTATAATAGAGTCTTGACATTGAACTGAAAATAATATATATCAATACTCGTGTTCCTTAATTGTATGATTGTTATCATCTTGCAACATCGTCTGGTTAAAAATGAGACCGTCCAAGATATTAGGATATTTTCTCAACATAGATCAAATTTGTTTCTAACTAAGGTTTTAATAAAAAAAAATTATTTAATTTTACTTTATGATAAATTTTAAATAATATTCTTGTTCCTTAATCTTCCGACTGTTATCATCTTGCTACACCTGGTTAAAAATGAGACTGTCCAAATCGTCCAAGATAAAATGCAAAAATGTAAATCCTGATTATCTGGTGTTGATTATCTGCCGAATTCCAATTTCATATGAGTGTTGTCACCTCAGCTAAATAACGGACCATTCCATTTTTTTATAAAGAAAGAATGGGAAGAAAAGGGACATGCTACACAGAAAAAATATAATAAGAAAGAAAGAAATTCAAACCTATTCAAACTCAGCTTAAGAAATTGACCTTGTGTCACATCCTACTCGTGTGGACGGTTTGGTAAATATAAATAATAGCGTGACTGGTGTCCAAATTCACTTACTATGATATTGCACCCCAGCAGATTAGCCATTAAGCCACGAGGACTCCCCAGGAGAGACAGAAGATGATTTAAGAGGGATTAAAAGTTTAAAAGATTTTTTTTTATTTTCATACTTCAAGATATCTTTTCATATTTCTCTTATCGGTGTTTAACTTATCAGAAGATTGTTACTCTCTTTCAAAAGTACTAAAAAATAAATAAAAATAAAAAGTGATCATTTGACTGAATTTTTGAAATTCGCCATGATATGTATTATCTTGAGTTTTCTCACTCATCTTTATTGTGGTATATATTACTATACATTTAATGTTGAAAAATATATTTTAAATTAAGTTTAATTGAAATTATACATTGCAATACTAACACAAACCACTGTCTCAATAATAGATTTAATAATTAATTTCAATGGTTAATTAAATGTATAGTAATTTGGGTTTTTTGTTTATTTTTTTTTAAGCAATACAATTACACCTTAATCCCCTAAAACCATAACCCAATTCGCAAAATGTTAATTCATTAACTGTAGCTAAACTGTCATGGGGGATCACCAAAAAACTTTTCGTTTTAATTTTCCGACCTAAATCAGAAGTCAGACAAGTCAAGAAATCTACCATTACCCAACAAAGAATCTACCATTACCCCCACAAGAAATCTACCATTACCCAATACAAGAAATCTACCATTACCAATACAAAGAAATCTACCATTACCAATACAAAAATCTACCATTACCCAATACAAGAAATCTACCATTACCCCAATACAAAAAATCTACCATTACCCCAATACAAAAAATCTACCATTACCAATACAAAATCTACCATTACCCAAATACAAAAATCTACCATTACCCCAATACAAAAAATCTACATTACCCAATACAAAAAATCTACCATTACCCAATACAAAAATCTACCATTACCCAACAAAAAATCTACCATTACCCACAAAAATCTACATTACCAATACAAGAAATCTACCATTACCCAATACAAAAAATCTACCATTACCCCTTACAATACAAAATACCATTACCCAATACAAGAAATCTCATTACCAATACAAGAAATACTTGGTGATTAACAATTTTTATTTTCCTAAAAGTAGTGAATCAATAAATTTAAGATTATTTTCTTACCCCACAGCAAAGATAAGTAAAGTTTAAACATTCCTCATAAATAAATGCATCCCTATCAATTTTTTTTTTTTTGCTAATAAAATTTTTTCTTTCTAAAACCAAAGATATCAGGATTTTATCATTTCTGTTGGAAAATACATCCCCGTGAGAGAAGTTATTTTAAATCGATATCTGGTGTGGCTGCCTTTATTTTTTTGTATTGTTTTTATTTTTACGACTGCTTGTAGACTTGATGATATTGACCTGGGCAGAATTGCACCAACATTCACTGGAATGTTTTTCAATAAGATGAACTCTTTCAATCTTATCTTGTTGGATGGTATCTTTGACTTAGAAGAAAAATAATCCTTTATAAAAAATTGATAGGGATGTACTTATTTATAGAATACTCTATATATACATATTATATATATATATATATATATATATATATATATATATATTTAGTAAATGAAGAAAAACTCTAAACTTGCTTCATTACAATAATTTATTTCAACCGTATTAATATGGCATCTTCAGGTAATCACAAGAACATGAGTCATGTTCTTGTGATTACCTGAAGATGCCGTATTAATATGGTTGAAATAAATTATTGTAATGAAGCAAGTTTAGAGTTTTTCTTCATTTACTAAATATCTTGCTCTGTCCTTTTACTCACTGGTATTAGGTACATTGAGCTCTCCTTATGGTCTACCTGCATCAGCTTGGTTAAACCACACATGGAAAGACCCTAACTACGGAAAAAAACTATATATATATATATATATATATATATATATATATATATATATATAAAATAGATGGAAATTAATCCGACAGTATGAAATTTAACATTTTGAAAAAACATATGATGTTTGTTATGTGATTGCTGACAGATCTGTTTCGACCAAATCGATGTTGGTCTTCATCAAAGAGCGACATAGATGGAAGAAAGATATCCGTTAAAAAGACTGTTTACAAAAAACGAACGCTGAATTCAACCGCTGAAAATTTTTGAAAAATGCATGTTCTGTTTTAAAAATAAAATAAATTTTATTTTTAATTTTTAGAAATCAGAAGCATTATAGATTATAATAAAACTCAAAAGAGTTTATTGTAAAAATATATAAAAAATGTAAAGTGGGTATCAAAATAGTATAGTATATATTTCAGCTGTTAAAAATATACAAGTCCACATTGTAATTTGAAGAAAGATATGTCGCTCTTTGATGAAGACCAACTTATCGATTTGGTCGAAACAGTACTGTCAGCAATCACATAACAAACATCATATGTTTTTTCAAAATGTTAAATTTCATATATATATATATATATATATATATATAAAGTGTATTTTGGCAGCATTTTTTCTTATAAACATGTTTTGTTGAACTCAACTGATGATTCTTGTCAGACAAGTTTTTTTTCAATCCTTTCTGTCTGGCATCTTTTAATGTCAGGGTGGAACTGGTGTAGCAATCTACCAAAGATTTTTTAAGAGTGCTTTCGGCATGTCTATCTGCCATCTTCAGATGGGAAACTGATGGAATGTTTCAGGTGTCTCGTTTTTATATATATATATATATATATATATAAGGAAGCGCATAGTCTAAGTCGTGGGAAAGGGACTTATCAACGAGAGTTTAATTCCTGGACAAATCTGTTTGAATTTCACATTGCATTAATACCCTTGGGAAAGGTATGAATCCAATTCTCCCTCCATCTATGGGTAAATAGCAGGGCAGACTTGGCTCTTTAACCATGTCTAGGAGAAGGAAAACTCTAGACGGGTTGCCATACCAAAGGTAAAGAGTCCACTTTGCTTACGATTTACCTATAGCCAAGGGAGAACAAATAGATTCCCAAGGGTATTAGTGCAAAGGGAAACACACAAGTACCAAATAAGAGTGGACCTGGGAGTAATGTTAACATAGAAGTGACTCTACACCCACAAGAGCTCCAGAATTGAAACCTCACCAGTTGTGGACATTGTAAAAGATGATAAACGTTTTGGTTTGTTTTACAGCATTTCAACCTCAGTGGGTCATTTAATGCCAACAAAGTTTTGAAATAAATTCTTTCTTAATGGATACTCAATTTTTTTTTCAATAAACACATTTTTTATCTAACCCATACTTAACCCCAACAAGTACTACCACTCCAGGTCAGAGTGGACCAGGGAGCAATGGTGATAAAGGGATGTGTCACATTCCCCAAGACTCCAAAACTGGAACCTCACCATCAGATAGAGTTTGGTTTGGTTCGTTTCGTTTTACGGCATATCAACCTCAGTGGGTCATTTAATGCCGATAAAGTTTTGAAATAAATCAATTCTTAATGGATAATAGAATTTTTTTATAAATACATTTTTCTATTTAACCCATAGATGGGACCCTAACAGGTACTACCACTCTGGGTCAGAGTGGACCAGGGAGCAATGGTGATAAAGGGGTGTGCCACATTCCCCAAGACTCCAAAACTGGAACCTCACCATCAGATAGAGTTTAACATTATTCCCAGGACATGAAGATCCTCAGCCACCACCTTCTAGTACCCATATGATAAAAAGGGTTGGGGCTTGGCATAAGGGCAATAGGGTTGGGACAATCATATAAGTGCTAGGGCTTGACGTGACCAGCCAATTGATTGAAGGGGGCCACTCCGACCGCCCGTCTAGTCTAAGTAATGGCCAAAGTGGAGTGTTGCATGTCATGAACTGCTCATTCACCTGGGTTCCATCCTTAAGCATCACAGGTCACCATCCATGGCCAACAGGTGGGCCCATTGGAGGAGTCTTACCCCTCTGCAGAGGAGCAGTCGGTGTATTCTAACGCCTCAGCCGACAGGGTGGGATGATATAGGAACAATCACTGAAAGTTACTAATCAAAAGTTTGTCTCCTCAGCAAATCCTGGATGCAAAAATATCATTTCATATTACCATCACAAATCACCTGTAACTTCAAGTACTCTCCTCCTTTGACATAATGATATAGCTTAATCAAGATTCCATGACCCCAAAGTCAGAATTCCATATTTTGCTTTAATGAAACAGGTTTCAGCAGCTTCGTTAATCTTTTAGTGGGTGTCATAATTGAACTGCTGTCTCATATAATTCACCATAAGAAATTGCATGAGTACATTGGCGGCATTATTCGTTGTATCAGGGTATTTATTAATGTTAGTAAAAATAGACTCATCCAATCAGCAGGTTGGCCCAATTAGCATCTTAATCCACTAAGTGCAATCCTTCCATTTATAGGATACTAGAAGCTGCTACCCAGCATCACCTGGTTAGAAAGAAGGGGGGGGCAAAAAGTTAGTCTTGCCGGTCCATTAAATCATGAATTGGATCCTTGTAGGCTGCCCCATTAAAATCCCTATGTAAAAAAAGACTTTGCATCTATTCGGCCTGGGGGGGGGGTCAGAAAAAAAAGTGATCAGACACTCTGAAAAGAAAATTAATGTCTTCTATTGAAAATATTAAATGTAAAAAAAAAAAAATAAAAAAATAAAAATAAAAATTTAAAAATTCCATGCTGTCACTATCTAGATAATATCTTTTAATTATCTTCACAAATATAAATCAAATCTTAATTAATTTTGCTCAAAAAGCAAAATCTGATGACTGAGTGTTTATATATATTTGCTTTGTCATTAAATGTTTTATTTTTGTAGTTTCATACGTACACACCAACTGCCTTTTATATATGTATAGAGGACTAGAAGTGGCTGCCCGGTGTTGCCTGGGTAGAGGCAAGAGAGAGAGGGGAAAGTTAGTATCACAGATCCATTATTACTAATTGCAAATTGAATGCCCCATAAAAATCCCCACATAAAAAAGACCTGGTGAGACGTCAGAACTTTTTTCATCTAGGTAAAGGGAATTACATCACATATAAAAATATAGTAAGAAATTTTAATTCTATTATTGAAGTCAGTAAGTCTACTGTTGGTTTGAATAACAGCAGCTAGCTAAGTACAACTTAAGCAGTGTCCAAGACAGTTGGTATATATAGAAATCAAGAATGACCCATTCATGAATTTGGATGATTTGGGTCATTCCATTCCTTGAGTTCTGATTGGCTGCTTGACTGCTTGATTGAATGACATTGTGGAGTCTTATATATATCCTGTCATTCTGCAGTAGACTTTGTGACTATTCGGGTTTGTATTTAAGTTACAATCGTTTGTTGCCTTGTCTTCCCAGTTCGACGGTAATTGGAACTTTAATTATTCTTTAATTTACAATTTAAAAAATATAAGATATAAATGAGGTGATTAATTCAATCAATCAATATTATATTTAGAAAAAAATAAAAAAATAAAAAAAAAAAAAATAACGTGCTAGTGACTTTCCCTTCTGTTACTATTCAAATCTAAATTTTTACATATCTTCCCAAGTATAAATAAAGTCTTCATTATTTTTGCACAAAAGTAAGCTCTGATGATAGTGAATGTGTATGTATATTTACTCTGTAGTTAATTGTTTTATTTTCATAATTCTATATATATATATATATATATATATATATATATATATATATATACACACCAACTGGAGGCGTGTGGTGTAATAGCTAGTCTTAGGAAATCGACGCGTCGACCCAAGTTCAAATCCTAGATGAAGCAGTCTACATTTCACATAGCACTAATACCCTTGGGAAAGGTATGCATCCACCTGCTCTCCTCCAGCTATGAGCAAATAGCAAGGCAGCCTGGGCTCTTTAACCTTGGTTTGACAAATCTAGGAGAAGGAAAGCTCTGAATTCAAACCTGTTAAACTCTGCCTAAAATATTGACCTTGTGTCGCTTCCTGCTCGTGTGTGTGTGTGGGGGTGGTAAATATGTACATACACACCAACTGCCCTTTATATATGTATAGATTTACATGATCTCAGCCCTTAAGCAAAAATAGGGGGGGGGGCAAAAGGGGTTATTGATTCCTCAACATCCTCACCCTACCACCCATTCTATACAGATATGTACAATTTTAATGAGGCATTTATTTCTGTACCTGAAAGTCTCAAAGAAATATAGATTTGGTTTGTTTAACAGCATATAAACTCTTTAGGGATTATTTATTCTGTAAATGTTTGTAATCAAAACTATATTTTCTCTGTTCCATTGCATTTTAATAAAAATTGCATAGACTAGACGGGCAGTCATATAACCATTACCCCATGTGTGCCTCTTAAATCAAAAAGTTATCTATTTATCCTACAGATGACCACATGACAATGAGTAGCACGTTGTTTTTTTCTATGAAATATACTAACACAGGCAACATCGTTGTTTTTTTGGAATGAGATCTTGCAGGATTTTCATAAGCGAAACACTTATCTTCTTCAGTGGGAAACCCCAAAATATATGTGTTTAAATGAAGTACTTTCTCTACTAGGATAACCATTATGCCACAGGCACTTCCTAAACATAGAATAATAATTAACACAGCTTAACACCTGTACCCCAACTATGGTTAGCGGAATAAGAACAGGATATCCCTGTGGATTGAATAAAGGGTTGGGTTCAAAGTTCTGTGATGGCTCCCGATTACGACACAAAGATTCCAGAGTTCAAAAAGAAGGCCTCCAAGTTCAAAAAGAAGGCCTCAAGTTTGAAAAGAAGGCTCCTGAGTCCGACAAGATATACTGAAAAAAGCCGGAGGGCACATTGTCTGAAACATTGTACAGATAATAAAGATGAGGACAATAGCCTGAATATTCCAAATAATACTTCCTAAGGGCTGGGTATTTATTCTACTGCTGATCACATGACAATATGGCTAGCACTTTGTTTTCTTATATGAAATGTACTTTCTAACACTGGTACCATCGTTGTTTTTGGGAATGAGATCTTGCAGGATTTTCATAATCAAAACACTTGTGGGATAATTATTAATTCTAACTATCTGCTTCAGTGGAAAAACTAAAAAGTACATGTGTGTGTTTAAACCTGAAAACCAATCTGCCCAACGAATGTTTATCATGAGAGTTGATATGTAGGTCAGACATAGCCAAGCCCACATACTGCGGAACTGAATGTTATGTCAAAGCCTTGGTGGATGTAGATTGATTGGAATTTGGCTTACATACAACGTCTAAGTAGCTGCATCTTTAAGAATCAGCATTTTGGAGTTCCTTAGATGCCGGGACAGATTTCAACATGAAGATTTTGCATGATGGATATTATGCACTTACCAAAAGGTAAAGAAATTTTGGATTATGTTCAGAATGAAATGAAGAAAATGGGTACCAGCAGAAATTTTGGTAAAAAAAACATTAAAGAAGGAATCAATAACACCTCTATCATATATATATATATTATATATATATATATATATATATATATATTTTATGATAAAAATGCTTAAACATTTTAAAAATAAAATTTATTTTATTTTTAACAACAAATATGTATTTTTAAAAATTAAAAAAAAAATTTTCCAGTACTGATCGAGAGCATTCGTTGACTTGTAATTACTAATATATTCATTTCGTTTTTCCACTTACAATGTTGCTTTGAAAAAGACATATTCATAATGTCGAAACAGATATCTGTCAGCTAAAATGTTTAACATCTTGTTGTTTTTCTATAAAACTTTCTTACACACACATATATATATATATATATATATATATATATATATATATATATATGTGAATAGATTGTGGTACGAGCAAAATTTGAAAATGGTTTTAAAAAGCGTGTGCATTGTGAGATGTTATAATAAATACAATTTCACAAATTTTTTTTTTTTCTTCTTTTAGATTTTGTCGGTTTTCTCGTCAGTGAACGCAATATGCCTACAGAGGCGGATTGAGTCAAAGAGTGAGAGGAAGCTTAGTGCATTATGCCAAAGGAGTCGGTAGTGATGTCTAAGGGCTCTGAGTTTAGTGTTTATGGTTTGTCTTTCATCTAAGAGAAAAGCTTTTTCAATTTGAGAGCTAGCGTTGGCTTGCGATCTGGAGATACAGCAGGAAATGGTTTTAGGGACGACCCGTTGTAATATACATTCCTCGATAAACTGTAGGCATATTGCGTTCACTGACGAGAAAACCGACAAAATCAAAAAGAAGAAAAAAAAAATTTGTGAAATTGTATTTATTATAACATCTCACAATGCACACGCTTTTTAAAACCATTTTCAAATATATATATATATATATATATATATATATATAAATTTTTTTTTTATGAAACAAAGAAATCACAGTGCTCAACCACAAATTTGTAGGAGCTTTATTTATTTAACACATAGACAATTTATTAACGCATAAACACCAGAAGAACTATTAGCAACCTGATGATGGTGAAATAACCTGAAACCTGGGTAGTTGCTTATGGAAAACAATTATATTTAAAAAATTCAACAAATAAATAAATAAATAAATAAATATATATATCTTTAAAAAGGAAGAAAAACTCAACACCGTTATTCCATAATAAATTTATTTCAACCAAAATTGGGGCCTTTATAAATCAAAGTTGATTTAACATATCAACTTTGATTTATAAATTTTGGTCGAAATAAATTTATCCTGGAATAACGGTGTTGAGTTTTTCCTTCCTTTCAAAGATAAATATTGCTTTGTACATAATCTAAAAAGATTATTATACATTGAGCTCTCTGTAGTGATTTAAAGATTCTCTGTATTTATACATACTGGATCATACAATAATAATACAATGTGTTTTAGATATTGCATATAGAATCATCCCTTACTACCAAATTTTGGATACCTCACATCTATATATAACAATGACAAGCAAATTTCGGCCAATACCACGTGCTATGTGTGGAACACTGGACAGCTGTTTTGACATATATTAGGTCTCATCAGCACTCTGTGTGCTTGTATGTATGTATGTATGTATATATATATATATATATATATATATATATGTATGTATATATATATATATATATAGATAGATAGATAGATAGATAGATAGGGAAGTGTGTGGTGTAATGGTCTTTCTTTCTGTCTCCCCTCTTTCTTTCTTTTTCTTTGTCTCCCCACTTTCTTTTTCTTTCTTTGTCTCCCATTTCTTTCTTTCTCCTCTTTCTTTCTTTGTCTCCCCTCTTTCTTTGTCTCTTCTCTTTCTTTTTTTGTCTCCCCTCTTTTTTTTCCTTGGTCTGTCTCCCCTTTCTTTCTTTTTCTTTCTTTCTTTGTCTCCCCTCTTTCTTTGTATCTTCCTTTCTTTGTCCGTCTCCCCCATTTCTTTCTTTGTCTCTTCCTTCCTTCTTGGTTTATATCTCAATTCTTGTTCTTTCTTTCTTTCTTTGTCTATCTGTCTCTTTTTCACTTTCTCTCTTTCTTTGCATTCATTGCCATAGAAAAATATTCATGTATAAATTTCAACATTTTTCTTAGTATAAATTACCTCATAGAAATTTAAGCAGACCATTTTTATTTTTTTATCCCTGAACTTTTAAAATGAGAAATGACAGAAATGGATTTCCCTTGATATGATAGTTACAACAACTGAGATGTTTAGAGATTTCAAGTTTCTGATTTAATTTCATTTTGAAAATCTAACCGATTCCCACACAGAAAATTGTGAAACATAAAACATTTTTATTTCTTTGATAAGGATTGCATTTTATTTTGGAAAAAAAAAACAAAAAAAAACTTGAGGATTTTTACAAACACAGACAAGGCTAATGTATGGTAAAGTTTGTTTTACGGCATATCAACTTCAGTGGGTCATTTAATGCTGACAAAGTTTTGAAATAAATTAATTCTTAATGGATATTCAATTTTATTTTATAAAAAAATTCCCAGGACATAAAGACGCTCAGCCACCGTCTTCTAGCACGTATGATAAAAAGGGTTGGATTATGAGGGCAATAAGGTTGGGACAATCATATAGGTGCTAGGGCTTGATGTGACCAGCCAATTGATCAGAGCCTCTCTGACCGCCCGTCTAGCCTAAGTAAGTGCCTAAAGTGGAGCGTTGCATGTCATGGACTGCTCATCCATGAAGATTCAATCCTTAAGCCTCACGGGTCGCCACCCATGGCCAACTGGAGGGGGGAGACTTACCCTTCTAGAGAGGTGCAATCGGCGTATTCTAAAGATTACTGAATCTATGTTAGTCATGTGTCAAGTCGGCAATGACTGGTATCGAACCAGAAACCTTGCGATTCCAGGTTGGGTGCTCTAACCACTGAGCTAAGCCATCCCCCTAATGTATGTTTAATACTTTCTGAATCTTTTAAAAATCTGAGGTAAAATTACGTAAAGATGGCAGTCGATTTGCTGCTTCAGCCTCTTGAGAGAAAAAAGAGAATGGTAAGAAATGAAACTTATTTTTTAGAAAAACCAATTACAATTTTTAGAGCTCTTAATGCAATATTTCATGTATGAACATCTGTTATGTTCGCAGATGGGAGAAAGAAATTTAAAAAAAAAAAAAATCTTCATCAGTAATGACAAAATTCTCTTCACCATTGAAGGAATAAAGAATTTTATCACTTAAAATTATATTTCTATATAACCAAAAGAGTCTATAACTAAGCCTTAGTGTTTTCTCATTACTCAATTGCAAGGCTTTTCTCTCTCTCTCTCTCAGATATATATGTAAAAATGGAAAAGGAATTGAATCCGACACTATGAGGAAAAATGAGTAAAGAAAAGAAATGTAGATGGATAAAATGAATTTAATCGATATTACATTAATCGATATCACTTACACATGTGTTTCGGTCAGTTTATGTGTGTGAAAATATTTTGCACACATAGAAGAATCGACCTTCATCAGAGTGAACATTTATTTTGGGAAAAAAAAAACAAAAAAACCCAGATTTTTGGAAATATTCGAAAATCGATTTTTAAAAAAAATTTGGAACGCTGAGAATACAGTTAAGATAGACCGTTATGATTTGGATATTTGTTTTTTTCTAGGGGTTATGGTACAAAATAGTTTTTTTTTAAATTTTTTATTGAGAGAATCGCATCTGTTTTTCCCAACGAATTTTTTCATGCAAAATAAATGTTCACTCTGATGAAGGTCGATTCTTCTATGTAATATGAAATATTTTCACACACATAAACTGACCAAAACACATGTGTAAGTGATATCGATTAATGTGATATCGATTAATGTGATATCGATTAAATTCATTTTATCCATCTACATTTCTTTTCTTTACTCATTTTTCCTCATATATATATTCTCTCTCTCTCTCTCAGATATATATATATATTCATACATTCAAATTACCATCACATACACATGCACATCATTTTATCCAATCATACGCATCCCATGTCTATTGAATTTTCTGAAATTTTTTGAAATTTTCCTTGCATTTGAAACGTCTTCACCTGATGATTGCATCGCATGAAACCAATATGGTTGTGAATGTTCCTTTGTCACCTAATAAATAGATATGTAAAACCTTTATATATTTATCTTATTATATTATATATATGTGTGTGTGTGTGTGTGTGTATTTGGGCAGCATTTTTTCATTTATCCATGTTGAATTAAACAAAAGACACATCTCCTGTTTAACAATTTTATTTGTGATTTTTTTTTCGAGTTTTCTGGCCAACTTTTTAATATTTGGGTGGAATTCGTGGATTAGTCCACCAAAGTTCATGTTCTGAGTACTTTCGGCACTTCGAAGTGCCATCATCAGGGATGATGTGTTCCAGTTTTTCAAATTATATTAATGGATGTGGAAGCTGGAAGGAGGAGAATTGATGAGAAAGGTGCTATAGGTATTTTAAAAAGTGTGTACTGCATTGGAAACCAATTTTGTTTAAGGATGGTTAATATTGTTTTATGTATAAAGTTTCTAGTATTTGGAGTTTTTGTTTATTTTTTTCTTAGTGCAGAATGTGTGTATTTTCCGTTAGAATATTTTGGTAATTAGAGTGGGGGCATGAATGTAATTTAAGGTGTTGTGAAATGGAGTTATTATCTGTTAAATGGAGAGTTAGACGTTGTGACAATGTCGTTGAGCTAAAACTGATGTAGGTATTTGTGTATTCTTTCTTTCAAGCGTCTTTTTGATTGGTGGAATCTTTTTTTTTTTTTTTGGTGTCATTCTGACTTCTTCCTTTAGTAGTAGCGGTGCTTATGCCTGTCTGCTATGGTCTAGTGTTAATTTTTTATCAAAATTCCTTGTCTATAAACTCACTGAATTGTACTCTTTAATCTTGACCTAGTTAGACTATGATGCCTCTCCTGCTATGTGGGGTCATTTAAAAATTTTTTTATCTTAGGTTAGATCTAGTTCATGTTTACAACTTCCCTTCTTATCCTTTCTCTCCCAGGATAAAATACAAGGCCTCGCTGAACATTATTGTAGAGAAAAAAAAAAGACATGAAAATTTGTAGGTAGAGTAAAAAACAACTATTTAGCTGTAATAGTTGTTAGTTTAGATATATGTATTTACCATCAACGCACATGACATGTCTCTTTCAAGGTCATTTAGGACCCACATAAAACAGGTGGCTATCAGTACGAGTCATTTAAACCAGTTGGTTTATCTCAAACAATAAAACTTCATGGTACAATGCACAGGGGGAAGTTTTGAGGAAAAGAAAAATTAGCGCATGATGTTGAGAAATACTAGAAGTGTCTGACTAGAACCAATCGAATTCGTTTCAGATATTTAAATAAAGAAATTTAAAGAAATGTGTGTGCACAGCTGAACAATATATCTATTAATAATGGAGATTAGGTCTCTATTTGTCTGTAACCGAAACTACGTCACTGCTTGCGTCACATTAGCCCAAATCGTCATAACATAGAATAAATACATTCAAAATTTGAGCATGCAACCTTAGACAATCCTCATTGTTTTTTAAAACAAGCTTTAATAAATACATACCTGGTATTATATATTTATAATATATAGTTTGTTTCAAGATTTTTGGATGTTTGTTTTTTAGAAGCATTCTTGAATAAAGTATATATTATATTTTTGCTTGAAGGCAATTACAATGCATGTATCGCATAAAATTCAATACTTTTTTTTATTTTATAGAAAATGAACTTGACAAGTGTAATCCCGGCAAAGGATCGCTCGGTGTGTAGAACATCGTACAGACTGTTTCGACTTTATTAAGTCTCATCAGCGATGTATACTAACGACTTCCCTCTTTGACTATGCCTGCCGAGGTCCCAGTTTCGATTTCTGTCGGAGGGAAGTCGTTAGTATACATTGCTGATGAGACTTAATAAAGTCGAAACAGTGTGTACGATGTTCTACACACCGAGCGATCCTTTGCCGAGATTACGCTTGTCAAGTTCATTTTCTATAAAAAAAAAAGTATTGAATTTTATGCGATACATGCATTGTAATTGCCTTCAAGAAAAAATATAATATATAGTTTGTTTTATTTTAATATATATTTAAAATTATCAAAGATAAGTTTCCATTTCAAATAGTTTTTTTTTTTTTTACTCCTTTAATTAATTTGATGTTTTTACTTATTTATGGTACACACTCTCTGACATTGAATTTTTAACTCCCATCCCTCACGGCAAAATTTTTCCAAAATTAAATTTTATACTGCCTGGAGGGCCTTTTTTTTGGGGGGGGGTAATTATTATAATGGAGATTCTGTGTCTGTCACTGCTTACATGACAATACCCTCAGGAATTGCTTAAATTTATCAATGAGTATTTAACTTATGGTCAAAATCACTAATATATACAATAAATCTTATTCATTAACAATGTCTATGAAAATCTGAGTTAGATTTGCCTCTAAACAGTCCATGTTATTTGTGCATTTAAAATCCTGCAACGTGTCTTTTATATCACTAAGAAATAAAGGTTTACATAATCTATGGTGTGGTTAATTTGCATACTGGTTTTAACAAAACTGGATTTAATAAATAATTACTTTGTGTTAATATTAATGTTTTATTCTCCAACATATTAAAATCAACCCTATGAATGATTTGATGTAGAAATCAATTAAAATATAATTAAAATAAGTAATCTTTTTATATGCATTGTTATTTAATTTCGTTAGTCTTTCTAATTTAATATATTTCATTACATTAAAACAAATACTCACGCTGGAGGGTGTATATTCCTGCTAGTCTTATAAATGGAGATTATGAGTCTGAAACTGTCTTCACCGATATCATAATTCCCTTAGTTATTTCAGTTATTCCCAGGGATTATTAAATAATCATTAGTTAATCTTAATTAGCATATTATTTAACAATATCTCTATTAAAGTCTAGCCGAGTTAAATTTACCTCAAAACAGCTCCTGTTATTGATGCATTTCAAATCCTGCAATGTGCATTATATATCATTAAGAAATAACGGTTTGCATAATACATGGTGTAGATAATTTGCATGGTGGTTAAAAAAAAGAAGTGTTTAATGAATAATTACTTGGTGTTATTGATTTCTAATATTGCTTTATTCTCAAATGTATTAAAATCAATCCTACGTAGAGTTTTATATAGAATTCAAATCTTTTATATGCTTTTTTTAAGTTATTTTTTTTTATCTATATATAGATTAATAAAAATTCTTTTTATATGCTCAGGATTTTTAAAAGTTAAAATTTTTTTATCTATATATAGATTAATAAAAATTCTTTTATATGCTCAGGATTTTTAAAAGTTAAATTTTTTTCATCTATATATAGATTAATAAAAATTCTTTTTCTATATATTTGTTTTATTATTTTTTATTCTTTATATATTCTTATTTCTAAGTTGTTTATTTTTATTATTCTTCTCGTTTGTTTTCTTTGTCTTATTTTCTTTTTATTATGTTTTATCCTTTATTAATTTGTTTTATTTTTGAATCAGTTTTTAAATTTATTCTTTAATATATCATTTATTTAAACCTTCATTTATCTTTCTTATGGAAAATTAGGGCTAAAAAGTTTTTTTTAAGCCCTTTTGGGACAAAAAGAGGGTGTGGATTTTATTGGATTTTTGTCTTTGCTGGTCTCCACCAATTTTCCTTGATAAAAAGGAATTGTGCTTGTCCATAGTATAAACAAATAAAGATGCATAGAATCTTTCTTTATACTAGCAAATATATGCACCCTCCGGGTGCAAGTATTTAAATTTTCATATAATAAAATATCATATTACATTAGAAAGGCTAATGAAACTGAATAATAATGCAGATAAAAAGATTTGGAACAGAGGGGGTATGATTGAAAAAATAGAACAACTTTGAAACTAACTCTTCCGTCATTTTCCCTTACTCCCGTCTTTCATTGGTAATTTTTCCTAATTTAACTATTTAGTTAAAATAGGAAGTAAAGAATAAAATTACAGTTATTTTTTCTTGTTAATGGATTTCTTTTAAGATTTATCCCCGAGATTTTTGCTCATATCCAATAAGATAAAACCAAACAATTAGAAATCAATAATACTCAGCATATATTTATTAAAATCAAATTTTAAAGTTCAATATGCAAATTATCCTTCCCATTCACACTGTAAACCTCTATTTTGTTGTATATATAAATACAATTGCATGTTATTAGTATGTAGATATGGTCAACAGCCTTAATAATGTAAAACAATTTTATTAATAATTGAGGTTTAAATAAAAAATAAAATCATGGAGAATGTGATGTAAATAACAAAGGGAATTGTGACTTGAATAGTAATATAGTTTCGGTTACAGACATAAAAACCACAATCTCCATTATAATAAGATATATATATATATATATATATATATATATATATATATATATATATATATATATATATATTAGGGGTGTACTTATTTATGGGTGATGGTGCACATATAAAAACCATTGGTTCCTCTATGACTTATCCTTCTGTTTGTATTCAACAATTTGTTGTTTTTCTAAAAATTCATTTTGCCTTAATAATAAAGTATTCAATTCCAAATATAAACTATAACATTTTTAAGAGAGAGAAAGAGAGAGAGAGTGAGAGAGAGAGTGAGAGAGAGAGAGAGAGAGAGAAAGAGAGGGGGAGAGAGAAAGAGAGGGGAGTGAGAGAAAGAGAGAGGGAGTGAGAGAAAGAGAGAGGGAGTGAGAGAAAGAGAGAGGGAGTGAGAGAAAGAGAGAGGGAGTGAGAGAAAGAGAGAGGGAGTGAGAGAGGAGTGAGAGAAAGAGAGAGAGAGAGATGAGAGAGAGGGAGTGAGAGAGAGAGGGAGTGAGAGAGAGAGGGAGGAGAGTGAGAGAGAGAGGGAGTGAGAGAGAGAGGGAGTGAGAGGGAGTGAGGAGAGAGAGGGAGTGAGAGAAAGAGAGAGGGAGTGAGAGATGAAAGAAAGAGAAGAGAGAAAGAGAGAAAAGAAAGGGAAGAGAGAGAAAAAGGGAAGAGAGAGAAAAAGGGAAAAGAGAGAAAAAGGGAAAAGAGAGAAAGAGTGAGAGAAAGAGAGAGGGAGTGAGATAGAAGAGAAGGGAGGAAGAGAAAAGAGAAAAGAGATGGAGGAGAGAGAGAGAGAGAGACAGAGAAAGAGTGAGAGAAAGAGAGAGGGAGTGAGAGAAAGGGAGAGGGAGTGAGAGATGAAAGAAAGAGAAGAGAGAGAGAAAGAGAGAAAAGAAAGGGAGAGAGAGAAAAAAAAGAGAGAGAGAGAGGGAGAGAGAGGGAGTGAGAAGAGAAGGGAGGAGAGAAAAGAGATGGAGGAGAGAGGGAAGAGAAAAGAGATGGAGGAGAGAGAGAGAGAAATATACTGATTAGTTAATCAAGAAAACATTTTCATTTTGATTAGCAATAAAATTTCCTGATAGAGAAATAATTAACAAAATTTATTGATTAACCAAAAGAAGAGACGGTTTTAATTGACCAGATCGATTTTTAACAATTCTATTTTCTCCCCCCAAAGGATATTCAAACTTTTTTTTTTGTTGCACATAAAAGATGACAATAACTTTTTCCTCTGTTGTATTTCATAATTTTCATCAACTCCCAGAACCGCATTTTACAAAAGGGGGAAAAAATGTTAAAAAAAAAAAAAAAAAAGAAAAAAAAAAAAAAAAAGTTCTTTAAAACTTTTGTTTGCTTATTGGGGTTTATGACATATCAACGGCTATTGGTCATTTTATACTGAAGTATTCTATTTTAGTATTTATTTGTATTATTCGGACTATTGTCCTCATCTTCATTGTTATCTGTACAATGTTTCGTCTGATGCATCCTCCGGCCCTTCAGGTATTTCTTGTCGAAACATTGTACAGATAACAATGAAGATGAGGACAATAGTCCGAATAATACAAATAAAACTCATTATCAAGCCTCATTTTAAAAATTCAGAGAAATAATAGTCTATTCTGTTACTTGTGCAATTATAGAAGGGTTGTTAATTGTTAGTATTATCTGCGTTATTCGGACTATTGTCCCCATCTTCATTGTTATTTGTACAATGTTTGGGCCGATATACCCTCCGGCCTTCTTCAGGTATTTCTTGTCGGACTCGGAACTTTCTCGGACTCGGGAACCTTCTTTTCGAACTCAGGAACTTTCTTGTCGTAATCGGGAGCCATCACGGAACTTTGAACCTGACCCTTTATTTAGTCAAAGTTCAAAGTTCCGTGATGGCTCCCGATTACGACAAGAAAGTTCCTGAGTTCGAAAAGAAGGTTCCCGAGTCCGAGAAAGTTCCCGAGTTCGACAAGAAATACCTGAAGAAGGCCGGAGGGCATATCGGCCGAAACGTTAAAAAAATGGTCTGTTCAGCCATTTGTGCAGATGCAGTTAAAATAAAAAATAAAAAATGAATACTATACCATCGTCTTTAACAGACGGAAGAATGCCAACACATGATAGAAAAGTTTTAAGTAACGTGGACTAAAGTTGAATCTTGCCCTGATGCATAAAGTATATTTTGTTGACTTTTGTTGCTCTCCCCAACAAAGAGGTTATGCAATCTATCGATGTGAAAACTCTATAGACAACAAAAACATGAACTTACCATCACATTTTAAGCCTTGATGTATCAGCCCGTACAATAACGATCCGCAGTGGTCACAGAATGTGGGGCTGCCATAAGAGTGGGTCTTAAACTTGTGGGACTTAGTAGCCTGAAATAAACAAAAATAAAATACATAAGTAAATAAATTGAGTGAAGTTGTTGATAAGAAGAAAAAAAGTAAAGATCAAAATGATAGAAAATGACAAAAAAAACAAAAAGTTCCGTGATGGCTTCTGATTACGACAAGAAAGTTCCAGAGTTCGAAAAGAAGGTTCCCAAGTCCGAGAAGGTTCCAGAGTCCGACAAGAAATACCTGAAGAAGGCGGAGGGCATATCGGCTGAAACGTTGTACAAATAACAATGAAGATGGGACAATAGTCTGAATAACGCAGATAATACTAATCTTCAAGTCTCATCTCAAACGTTCAGAGAGAAAAAAAAAACAAAAAAAAAAAAAACAGTTTGTGACCTGACGGAAGTATTACTTTGCTTCAAAATGTTCTTCGTTTTATTCAAGTCATGTGTTGGTTCGGTCTTAGGGCATGTCAAACCGATTGGGTCATTTTATGCTGAAGACATTTTTGTTTTATTCATTCGAGATGGGTACTTTAAAAAAAAAAATTTTTTTTAAAAACATTTTTTTCTAAACTTATTTTTCCCCATTTAACCCATATATGGGACCCTAACAGGTACTACCACTCCAGGTCAGAGAGGACCAGGGAGTAAAGGTGATTAGGGGTAATCCATATTTCCCTGAGATCCAGAATTGGAACTTCACCATCAGATGCAGTTTAACATTATAACCAGGGCATTGAGAGACTCTCAGCCACTGCTTTCTAGCACATATATAATAAATAGGATTGGGGCTTGCCATAACAGAGATTGCAAAAATGTAAATCCTGATTATCTGGTGTCACTTTTGCTGAATTCTTATATATCATTAAATAATGGACCATTATGTTTTTATTATAAAGAAAGAATACAAAGAAAGAAAAAAAGAAAAAAAAAAAAAAAAAAGAAAGAAAAGAGGGGGTGAGTGCTTGGAAGTGATAACGCTAATCTGGTTTAATCAAACATAATGAAAAATGAAAAGAACGAAAGATTTTTATATATATATATATATATATATATATATATATATATATATATATATATTAATAATAATAATAATAATAATAATAATAATATATATATATATGTGAAATTGATATGTTGAAAAAGAAAAAAAAATATTCCAACTTTTGACTAGCAGCGTTCTGTTTTGCACATTCTTTCTTCTAACGGTCATTTCATCCCATCTTATTTTTTGTTGAAGACCGATCCACATGCGGTCGATACAGATAGTCCGAGGGAACTCACATCAGTGAGGAAGGGGGGTGATGTTGCTTTTTAAAACCGTTGAGAGGAAGGCCCCGAAACGGTTGCACATTCTCTCCTGATGATCCCATGCTTTTGTAAACATCTTTTGTTTTTTCAATATATCAATTTCACACTGTTTGGATTAATTTTCATTTCATATATATATATATATATATATATATATATATATATATATATATATATATAGAGAGAGAGAGAGAGAGAGAGAGAGAGAGAGTTAAATCAAGATTATTATACTTTTTACATATTGAACTATTTAGCAATAGCTCTTAAGTAAACGTACCAAACATAATAATTAATTTATGATACTGTGGTGTATCCACAGGTCCTGCTAGTTTGCAATAATCACAGTAAAGCTGAGATATCTATTAATCAGCTGGTACCATGGTACAGCTGGGAAAACAATTTTTGATCCTATCGATTCTTGTGACGTCTTATCCCACCCAGGAGGTGCACCCTAGCGTAACGACTATTGTTGTAGGAAATGGATATGACAAAGCAAAATCAAATCATAGAAAAAAGGTGTTTTGTATTTCACTTTACGCTAATTCCCTTAAGAAAACAAAATCAATGATGTAAACAATGGTACCACAATTATAACAATCAACATGAGGTTGAAAGTCTTGTCATATTTCCATATTATTTTTTGAATAATATAAGTTATGTAATGAGTTTACCTCTCTCTCTCAGAACAGCCAACATTTAGATAGAATAAAAAAAAATTGAATTCTTTGTCAACAGAACCCCACAAAGGTAAGAGACATATTTTATCCTCTCCAATATATATTATATAATAATTATATTAACTCTTAAAGTTATATACCACCTCATTCCACCCGGCCGGCAGTCACATTACTTTTCCTAATCCACCCCAAATGATAGCCTTTGTAATATATGATATTTAACATATTCAGAAGTCTTTGATTTAAGGGAAATAACAGGTAACTTTAAATGAAAAGGCCATTTTTAGCCATTTATTGATAAATCCTTAGAGGAATGGGGCTCTGGACTGTATTTGTTCAGCATTATATTTTTGAGAGACGAACATTGAACAAATACAGTTACACAACAAAAAAGATTTTATAAAGATTTTCATCTCCTGTCATCTTTAAAACATCCATCAATTTCTTCACCCCAAGACACATCCTGATGAAGGTTTAAAGAAACCGAAACATTTAAACGTTGATAAATAAATTCATCCTATTTTCGGAACACTTGTTTTTTCAAATTTCTTAATATTGTCAGATTTATTTCCATATTTACTCACATATATATATATATATATATATAATATATTAATCCTATTAGAGTCAGATTCTTGCCCTGATGAGTTACTACGTGAAAGTATTAGTAGGTATATCTGAGTCATTAGGTTTAACTTTATATAATATATATAATATATATATATATATATATATATATATATATATATACACACACACAAATATAAGAATATGAAAACTATTGCAGCAAAAACATTAAATATTCACTTAATTTCAGCAGCAATGACCATCTGTTCTGCCACTCAAGTGACCGTCCGAGGATAAGTAATTTGGATACCTATGTGTCAGACTGAGAAATGTAAATTCTAAAGAGGTATTTATTCAGATAACAGGCAACTTTAATTTGGAAAACAAGAAGGTTAAAATAGAAATTCTGACCATTAAAAAAAAAAAAAAAAAAAAAAAAAAAAAAAAAAAAAAAAAAAAAAATATTTAGGGTAGGATAGGACACAAGATCACAAGTATGGGGCATCTAACGAGGATCAAACTCACTTTTCAGTAGTAATGGATCTGCGAGACTAACTTGCTAACCATTACACCATGATGTGACGCCTTTTATTTTGACCATTGAAATCTGTATGACATAAGCAAATTTGACCCCCCCCCCCCAAAAAAAACATAATGGTTCTCGATCATGCAAGAAGGTTTCCGAGTCCGACAAGAAATACCTGAAGAAGGCCGGAGGGCACATTGGCCGAAACGTTGAACAGAAACAATAAAAATGAGGACAATAGTCCGAATAATACTAAAAAAAATAACCCCCCCCCCCACTATCTACTTCAAAGAAAATCTAAATTTCCTGATTCATCTCTCTTTTTCCCTATAGCTTGGAGGGAGGAATTTGGATGCATACCTTTCCCAAGGGTATTAGCACCTCCATAAATAAGTATTTATATCTTACCTCCCCCATCCACACCTTGACGATAAACTATTCCTGCATTATTAGTGATTTTATGCTGCTATGTTTTTTGATGCTGGTTATATAAAAATTCTCCCTTCATCACCATTACTCCAGGCCACCTTGACCTGGAGTGATAGTACCTGTTAGGGTCCCATCTATGGGGTAAATAGTAGAGCAGACTGGGATTTTTAACCTTGGTTAGGCAACCAGTCTCACAGAAGGAAAACTTTGAATTCAACCCTATTAAACTACGCTTAAAAAAATTGATTATGTGTCACATCCTACTCATGCAGAGGGGTGATAAAATATATTAGTGTGCGTGTGTGTGTGTTGTTGCCGTTGTGGAGTCCATGTTGCTTCTTTTGGTATATTTGATGAGTCTAATTTTCAATATATATATTATATCTGCATGTGTGTTTATTATATATATATTTTAGATTTAGTGTGAAGCATGGGTAAAGTGTGAAATAAATGAGAAACTGTGTTGGAGTTAATGCGTTAAGTTCCATTTTTTTCACCAATATTGTGAGAGAATGATCCCCTTTTATAAGGATTTTTAGACTGGTTGACTGCTGGTGTTTTTATGGTCTGGAGTGTCGAATTTTTGTGCCTGCTTTTGAGCTTCAGATGACGTCTTGATTGATGCGGTTGAAATTGGCTGNATATATATATATGATATAGATATTTATAAGAGAGGAAGAATGAAGAGGAGAGACGGACGAGAGAGTTAATCAGATTATTATACTTTTTTACATATGAACTATTTTTAGCAATAGCTCTTAGTAAACCATAAAGCCAAAAACATATAATTAATATTATTGTCTGTGGTTTGTATCCACAGTCCTGGGCTAGTTTGCAAATATCACAAGTTAACTGAATCTATTATTAATCAGCTGGTACCATGTACAGCTGGGGGAGGAAAACAAAATTTTTGATCCTAATCGATTTGTACGTCTTATCCCACCATGGAGGTGCACCTAGCGTACGACTATTGTTGTAGGAAATGGAATATGACAAAGCTAAAAATCAATCATATAGGAAAACAAGGTGGCTTTTATGTGTTTTTTGTTTGTTGTATCATTTATACGCTAATTCCCTTAAGAAACAAAATCAATGATCTGTAACAATGCGTACCACAATGTATAACAATCAACATGAGTTGAAGTCTTGTCATATTTCCATATATATTTTTGAATAATATAAGTTATGTAATGAGTTTACCTCTCCTCTCAGAACAGCCAACATTTTAGATAGAATAAAAAAAAAATTGAATTCTTTTCAACAGGAACCCACAAAAGTAAGAGACATATTTATCCTCTCCAAATATATATTATATAATAATTATATTAACTCTTAAAGTTATATACCACCTCATTCCACCCGGCCGCAGTCACATTACTTTTCCTATCCACCCCAATGATAGCCTTTGTAATATATGATATTTAACATATTTCAGAAGTCTTTGATTTAAGGGAAATAACAGGTAACTTTAAATGAAAAGGCCATTTTAGCCATTTATTGATAAATCCTTAGAGGAATGGGGCTCTGACTGTATTTGTTCAGCATTATATTTTTGAGAGACGAACATTGAACAAATACAGTTACACAACAAAAAAGATTTTATAAAGATTTCATCTCCTTCATCTTTAAAACATCCATCAATTTCTTCACCCCAAGACACATCCTGATGAAGGTTTTTTAAAGAAACCGAAACGTTTAAACGTTGATAAATAAATTCATCTATTTTCGGAACACTTGTTTTTCAAATTTCTTAATATTGTCAGATTTATTTCCATATTTACTCACATTTATATATATATAATATATATAATATATTAAATTCCTAATTAGAGTAGATTCTTGCCCTGATGAGTTACTACGTGAAAGTTATAGAGGTATATCTGAGTCATTAGGTTTAACTTTACTATATATATATATATATATATAATATATATATATATATATATATATATACACACACAACAAATATAAGAATATGAAAAACTTTGCAGCAAAAAACATTAATATTCACTTAATTTCAGCAGCAATGACCATCTGTTCTGCACTCAAGTGACCTCCGAGGATAAGTATTTAATTATACTATGTGTCAGACTGAGAAAATGTAAATTCTAAAGAGTATTATTCAGATAAAACAGGCAACTTTAATTTGGAAAACAAGAAGGTTAAAAATAGAAATTCTGACCATTAAAAAAAAAAAAAAAAAAAAAAAAAAAAAAAAAAAAAAAAAAAAAAAAAATATTTAGGTAGGATAGGACACAAGATCACAAGTATGGGCATCTAACAGATCAAACTCACTTTTCAGTAGTAATGGATCTGCGTGACTAACTTGCTAACCATTACACCATGATGACGCCTTTTATTTTGACCATTGAAATCTGTATGACATAAGCAAATTTGACCCCCCCCCCCCAAAAAAAACATAATGGTTCTCGATCATGCAAAGAAGGTTTCCGAGTCCGACAAGAAATACCTGAGAAAGCCGGAGGGCACATTGGCCGAAACGTTGAACAGATAACAATAAAAATGAGGACAATAGTCCGAATAATCCAAATAATACTAAAAAAAAATACCCCCCCCACCAACTATCTACTTCAAAGAAAATCTAAATTTCCTGATTCCAGCCAATTTCAACCGCAATCAATCAAGACGTCATCTGAAGCTCAAAGCAGGCCAAAAAATCGACACTCCAGACCCATAAAACACCAGCAGTCAACCAGTCTAAAAAAATCCTTATAAAAGAGGGATCATTCTCTCACAATATTGGATGAAATAAAATGGAACTTAACGCATAACATCCAACACAGTTTCTCATTTATTTCACACTTTACCCATGCTTCACACTAAATCTAAAATATATATATATATAAAACACACATGCAGATATAATATATATATTGAAAATTAGACTCATCAAATATACCAACAAAGAAGCAAACATGGACTCCACAACGGCAACAAACACACACACACGCACACCTATATATTTATCAACCCCTCTGCATGAGTAGGATGTGACACATAATCAATTTTTTAAGCGTAGTTTAATAGGGTTGAATTCAAAGTTTTCCTTCTGTGAGACTGGTTGCCTAACCAAGGTTAAAAATCCCAGTCTGCTCTACTATTTACCCCATAGATGGGACCCTAACAGGTACTATCACTCCAGGTCAAGGTGGACCTGGGAGTAATGGTGATGAAGGGAGAAATTTTTATATAACAGCATCAAAAAACATAGCATCAAAATCACTAATAATGCAGGAATAGTTTTATCGTCAAGGTGTAGATGGGGGAGGTAAGATATAAAAATACTTATTTATGGAGGTGCTAATACCCTTGGGAAAGGTATGCATCCAATTCTCCCTCCAGCTATGGGTAAATAGCCAGGCAGACTGGGCTCTTTAACCATGGTTAGGTAACCAGTCTAGGAGAAGGAAAAGCCTGAATTCAGACCTGTTAAACTCCGCTTAAGAAATTGACCTTGCGTCGCATCCTGCTCGTGTGTGAGGTTGGTAAGTATATACATATAAAAATACTTATTTATCAGCCAACTTGATATATTTTAGACTAATTTACGAGAGTAAAGATTTGTTTTAGTTCATCGTAGGAAAATCTAGCGTGATTTTTAAACACTCAAGGAACTGATAAAAGGAAAAGAAGAAAAAAGAAATTTCAACTACGTTGGAAATGTGATATAAACCATTAAATAAATCTTGTAGTTCTTCCACTTGCTTTTCTCTTAACAAGCTTTCAAAAAATCTTAGACTAACAGGTTGTTTATAGGTTGGAGTTGCAGGTTATGTTGAATTACAACACATACAAATGTGATTGCACTCACAAAATAATAATAATGATAAAAAATCCAAGTAAAACAAATTATGATATATATATATATACATATTTTTTTTTTTTTCGGTTGGACTCAAATTCTTCCAGCTGTCTGTGGAAGAATTTGAGTCCAACCGAATTAAACACCAAAAATTTAAGTGGGCTTTTAGAAAGAGTAGTTTTCAGCCCAGCAACATTCAAAGTGGAGAAGTTCCAACATTTGGACGGTTGTATTTTTAACCAGAAGGTGTTGCAAGATGAGAACAGTTGTACAAATAAGGAACACGAGTATTAATATATACATAGTGTTCAAATATAAGCAAATATAGTATCAGAATTTTTCTTGTTTCAAGTGGAAAATGGATATTATTAGGTATTATTTATTACCAAACTCTAGAACATTGAAATAAATATATACTGTAATTCTAATGTATAATACGCATTTGTATAATACACACCCCTAAATTTTGGCTACAAAAACTTGGACCCCCCACTCCCCCCAAAACACCCAACAAAAACAAACTAATCCCATGAAAATACGAAACAAGTTGATTGTGTATAAACATTTTTCTTGTGAACGTTGTTTTTTGGTATTATGAATCATGGACAAAAACAAAAAAGCAGGACAAAAAACAGAATTTGAATAGTCAGCTGTTGTTCTGTCCCTGGTTCGATTTATTCCGATATTTCGGGTGAATCATCACCCTTTATCAGATATAAAGATTGTGTGGGGAAAATCCAGTAATATGCAAGGAAAAATTGATGTGAAAAGGATTATATATATATATATATATATATATATTAATGAACATATATAAGTTCACGCCCACATGCATACATATATGTGCGAGAAATAAGAGGAAATTCTCCACACACACACACATATAATATATATATATATATATATATATATATATATATATGTATGTATGTGAATGCATTGACTCTTTGGGATTTGTAGCAGCTAAATTTATACTAAATTTAACATTCATTCAACTTTTTATTTGGTTTGTATTGACTAAAATATTTTTGTTCTTCGTCTTGTGTCTTCTTCAATACAATTCTTGACCTCTATACCCTGTGTTGGCAAGTACTTCACCTATTATCTATATAATCACCCACACAAATTGATTTATCTGTTTAGGCATGAAAGCAGGTTAAATCAATAGAAAATGCAAACATTAAATGCATGAACAAATTCGTTTCTATTTATCATTGTCCCACTTGGAAATTAATCATTGAATCAATTTTGAATTCAAGCGTCCATAAAAGGTGTGGAAAATCTGCATTTATATTTCAGTGCCTCAGGATTAAGAAGAAAGAAAAAAGAAAACAAAGTATAACTTTTTCTTGGAATCCAGTCAAAGTCAGGAGGAAAAAGACCGACTCCAATGACCCAAAATTGCTTTGAATCTTCAATTGACTCTACAGCTTTATATATATATATATATATATATAAGATTTTGGGATGTTTTTTCTTTTTTAGAAGCATTGTTGAATAAAGTATATATTATTATTTATATTTTTGCTTGAAGGCAATTACAATGCGTATATCGCATAAAATTCGATAATTATAGAAGATAATAATGACAAGCGAATTTCGGTAAAGAATTATTCGTGCGTAGAACATCGTACAGACTGTTTCTGTACGATGTTCTACACACCGAATAATTCTTTACCGAAATTCACTTGTCATTATTATCTTCTATGATTATAAAATTTTATGCGATATACGCATTGTAATTGCCTTCAAGCAAAAATATAAATAATAATATATATATATATATATATATTTTGGGAGAATATATACTTAATTAAAGTCATACCTAATTTGAATATTAATTAATGGATAATTAATGAATTAGGCGAGCATATATCTGTTCAAATGTAAGGCGTAAACAAATCGAGAAAAAGTCAATCTCTGTATGTACATTTTGGCATATTATGCCTCATCAGCAGAGTTCCTGTCTATAACTCTCTCTCTCTCATTATATATATATATATAATATATATATATATAATTAATTATATAGAGAGAGAGAGAGAGAGAGAGAGAGAGAGAGAGAGACACAGCCATGCATGCATATATATTATATATATATATATATATATGAGTTATACTTTTTTTCCAAAAATTAAAAAGACTGTCCCATTGACCCAAAATTGTTTTGACTCTTCAACTTACTACAGCTCTTTTATATATATATATATAATATATATATATAAACTACAAATACCAGACTTCATTTAATTATTTAGTTATCATTCCCCCTTTGTTCTCATAAAATCAGTCCATTAATACTTTTTCTTGTCTTTTGTTGAATGCATTTCTTTGAGTTGCGTCACTCGTCATGACATCTTCGCGCGTGTGGATCGCGACTTGTCTTTCAAAATATATAACGCTGAACAAATACAGTTACACAACAAAAAAGATTTTATAAAGATTTTCATCTCCTGTCATCTATAAAACATCCATCAATTTCTTCACCCCAAGATACATCCTGATGAAGGTTTAAAGAAACCAAAATGTTTAAACATCCTATTTTTGGAACACTTGCTTTTTCAAATTTCTTAAAATATATATATATCTATATATATATATATACACACATACATATACATACATATATACACACACACACCACACACACACACACACACACACAGAAACCTACCACAGTGGAGCAAACAGAATATTAATTTCACTAGAAATATTTTTGTTGCATTATCTGCCCTTGACTGCAAGCGATTCATCCAAGAATCTATTGAAGACAACTTGAAAATTATTCTCTTTCTTTCTCTCACAGCATGCAGTAAAGATGAAGATGTTTCTCTCTTACTATCCAGGGAATGGAGCTTTTGTGTCATCGGCACTTATGCAATACTAAACACTTGCCAAAATAACTTATCATCCAGAGGACATCATGCCAATTCGGAATTGAAGATTAGTCTTTCAACGACATCCTTCACAAAATAGTGATGAAGAAAAGAAAAGAATTTGGTCATGACTAAAATAACCAATGAAACATTACTCAGTTGGGAAATGGATCTCATTTCATTTTTAAACTTCATCTACACACATTCCTCTTAGAACCATCACTGATGGGTTGGTCTTCTTTAATAAAGTATTCAGTTAAATCGAACTTAACGGACCTAAATTCACTACTGAATGTCACTGCGCCAAAAAAGAAAAAAAAATACCAAAAATCAGGGAATTAACCGAATTTGATGAAATTTTCAGTGTTGATATATTAATGAATAAATGATATAATGCACCAGTTATTTTATTCAAAAACTTTTCAGGTCAGCTAATAAAATTAGTTATATTTAATCCTTCACTTTATAAACAAGAAATCTTAACTCTTCAAATAAAACAGCAGTTGGAGAAGAAGTAATTGACTTCCATTAAAACTTTGGTTAAATCGAACTTAACGGACCTAAATTCCACCATCGTATGTCACCACGCCAAAAGAAAAAAAAAAAAAAAAAAATCAGGGAATTAACCGAATTAAATGAAATTTTCATTGTTGATATATTAATGAATAAAAGATATAATGCACCAGTTATTTTATTTAAAAACATTTACATTTTTTCAGGTCAGCTAACTTTGAACCACGTATATTTGAGAATCTATGTTACGCCTCAAAGATACGTGATTCAAAGTTAACCGACCTGAAAAAAAAATGTTCTTTCGGCAGGGTGACATATGAAGGTGGAATTTAGGTCTAAGTTCGATTTAACCCATTTTTAAACTCATCATTTATTGGTGGTGGTGTAGTGGTGGTTGTGGCTTTGAGAATTTGTGTTATGCCTCAAAGGGATCTGGATTGTAAAATGAGGTGCTGATGGTAGGTATGGCGCTCCACCTTAGACACCAAAACAATCTCCTTGTTCTAGCACTAGGGAAAAGGGGATAGACTCCCTTACTGTCTGGCTGATAACTAGCAAGAATATTTATATTTATATCAATATATTTATATTTACTTTCAAAGAGATATTGTTAATAAGATTTATGTATCAATGATTTTGACTATAAATCAAATACTTATTGATAAACTTATGCAATTCCTGAGGGTATTGTGATGTAAGCAGTGATGCAGTTTCGTTTAGACAGAAAGACACCAAATCTCCATTATAATAAGATATATCCTACCAAATAATGCTTTACAGTGTAAAGTGGAATGTTAATTTGTATATTGATCTTAAAAATTTCAGTTTAATAAATATTTGCTTGGTATTATCGATTTTTAATACTTTGGTTTTATTTTGATAAAAATGAACAAAAATAAATCTTAAAAGAAACCCATTAAGAAAAATGAATAATTAATTTTATTCTTTACAGTCAAATTGAGTTAAATACTTAAATTAAAAAAAAAAATTAGCAATGAAAGCTGGAGAAAAGGAAACGAGCTTGCATACAAGCTGTTCTATTCTTTGATTATACCCCCTCTGTTTCAAATAAGTTTAATGTAATAATTTTAACTAGCAAGATCTGTGGATATACCAGTTTAATAATTTAATTATTACAGCATTTGATATGTTTATTTAAGAGCTATTACAATATAGTTCAATATGTAAAAGTATAATAATCTTGATTTAACTCTCTACCCCCCTTTTTGCTAATTAGATCCTTCATTCCTAAATAGAAGCATCAATATCATCATGGACTACTGTTAACTATGAAATGCTAATTAGAATCCTTCACTCCTTTATAAATAGAAGCTGCAATATCATCATGGACAACTGTTAACTATGAAATACTAATTAGAATCCTTCACTCCTTCCTAAATAGAAGCATCAATATCATCATGGACAGCTGTTAACTATGAAATACTAATTAGAATCCTTCACTCCTTCCTAAATAGAAGCATCAATATAATCATGGACAACTGTTAACTATTAAATGCTAATTACAATCCTTCTCTCCTTCCTAAATAGAAGTATCAATATCATCATGGACTACTGTTAACTATGAAATGCTAATTAGAATCCTTTCACTCCTTTATAAATAGAAGCAGCAATATCATCATGGACAGCTGTTAACTATGAAATACTAATTAGAATCCTTCACTCCTTCCTAAATAGAAGCATCAATATAATCATGGACAACTGTTAACTATTAAATGCTAATTACAATCCTTCTCTCCTTCCTAAATAGAAGTATCAATATCATCATGGACTACTGTTAACTATGAAATGCTAATTAGAATCCTTTCACTCCTTTATAAATAGAAGCAGCAATATCATCATGGACAGCTGTTAACTATGAAATACTAATTAGAATCCTTCACTCCTTCCTAAATAGAAGCATCAATATAATCATGGACAACTGTTAACTATTAAATGCTAATTACAATCCTTCTCTCCTTCCTAAATAGAAGTATCAATATAATCATGGACTGCTGTTAACAATGAAATACTAATTAGAATCCTTCACTCCTTCCTAAATAGAAGCATCAATATCATCATGGACTACTGTTAACTATGAAATGCTAATTAGAATCCTTCCCTCCTTCCTAAATAGAAGCATCAATATCATCATGGACTGCTGTTAACTATGAAATGCTAATTAGAATCCTTCACTCCTTCCTAAATAGAAGCATCAATATCATCATGGACTGCTGTTAACAATGAAATACTAATTAGAATCCTTCACTCCTTCCTAAATAGAAGCATCAATATAATCATGGACAACTGTTAACTATGAAATACTAAACAGTTGTCCATGATGATATTGATGCTTCTATTCTATGAAATACTAATAAGAATTTTTCACTCCTTCCTAAATAGAAGCATCAATATAATCATGGATTGATATAACAAGAAAACATTGGGTTCATGGGTCATCTAATCAAAATTGTGTATGAAGTGCAAATTTAAAAAATAAAAATAAATTGGATAAAAATTAAAAAAAAAAATAAAAATTATTTAGTAACAAACAAGATTGTCCATTGTTAATTTTTAATTAGCCAATCTGCAGATTGCAGTCGGATTTCTGACAGGAAAAAAAAAAAAAAAAAAAGAAAGAAAAAAGAGAAAGAAAAAAAGATTGCTTACAATAAACATTAAAAATCTCAATTTACAAAAAAAAAAAAGAAAAAAAAGAGAATATCAAAAAATGACTTCACACTTGTGTAATTATTTGAATGAAACAATTTGTCTTGAAAATAATCCAGTCGGAATTCAACACAATTATTCTAGCACGTTATTCATTGGTTGATTGGGTTGTTTGGTTTGTTTTGTTTTACGGCATATCAACCTCGGTGGGTCATTTAATGCCGATAAAGTTTTGAAATAAATAATTCTTAATGGATAATACAATTTTTTTATAAATATTTTTCTATTTAACCCATAGATGGGACCCTAACAGGTAATACCACTCCGGGTCAGAGTGGACCAGGGAGCAATGGTGATGAAGGGGTGTTCCACATTCCCCAAACCTCCAAAACTGGAACCTCACCATCAGATAGAGTTTAACGTCATTCCCAGGACATGTAGACCCTCAGTCACCGCCTTCTAGCACCCATATGATAAAAAGGAGTGGGGCTTTCCATAAGGGCAATAGGGTTGGGAAAATCATATAGGTGCTAGGGCTTGACGTGACCAGCCGATTGATCGGAGGGGGCCTCTCCGACCGCCCGTCTAGCCCAAGATAGGGCCTAAGTGGAGTATTGCATGTCATGAACTGCTCATCCACCTGGGCTCTATCCTTAAGCATTCATTGGTTGAAACATTTCTCTTGATAATGGTGTGAAGAAGCTCGGCTACAATTGGATTCTATTTAATGTCCTCAAATCTTTCTAGAGGGATAAACTAAAAAAGGAAAAAAAACAAAGGTTTTACAAATAAGTTGACTAGCAGAACCTGTAGATATACCACAGTATGATAATTTAATTATTATGTTTGATATGTTTATGTTTATTTCTCTGAATGTTTGAGATGGGCTTGAAGATTATTATCTGCGTTATTCGGACTATTGTCCCCATCTTCATTGTTACTTGTAAAAGAAGGTTCTAGAGTCCGAGAAGGTTCCCGAGTCCGACAAGAAATACCTGAAGAAGGCTGGAGGACATATCGGCTGAAACGTTGTACAAGTAACAATGAAGATGGGGACAATAGTCTGAATAACGCAGATAATATTAATATTTATGTTTGTTTGTTTTTAATTTATAAATTTGTTGGGTTATTTAAGGCCAGGAAAGTTTTGAAAGATTCATAGAGATAGTTTGGAAGAAAATTTTTATAACTGAACTTTTTATAACATATTTTCTATTTAACCTATAGATGGGACCCTAACAGGTACTACCACTCCGAGTCAGAGTCAACCTGGGAGGAATGTTGATGAAAGGGTGCTCCAGACCTCCAGAACTGGAACCTCACCATCAGATAATTTAACGCCATACCCAGACATCTTAATATATTTACTTAAGAGCTATTGCTAAATACTTCAATATGTAAAAAGTATAATAATTTTGATTTAACTCTCTCTCAACTGGACCTTTGGATATACCACAGTATGACAATTTAATCATTACAACGTTTAAGATGTTTACTTAAAAGTTATTGCCAAATAGTTCAATATGTAAAAAGTACAATAATTTTGACTAGCAGGACCTGTGGATATACCACTGTATGATAATTTGATTATTACAAAGTTTGATAGGTTTACTTAAGAGCTATTACAATATAGTTTAATATGTAAA
The DNA here is from genome assembly GCA_023376005.1 of Doryteuthis pealeii. Taxonomy (NCBI): domain Eukaryota; kingdom Metazoa; phylum Mollusca; class Cephalopoda; order Myopsida; family Loliginidae; genus Doryteuthis; species Doryteuthis pealeii. Next base: position 89,371,596 of record CM042156.1, on the reverse strand, counting down.
AAGTATTATAATCTTGATTTAACTCTCTCTTACTCTTTTTTCCTTTCTTTTATGTTTGTTAGAAATGGATTAGCATTATCACTTTCATGTGCTCACCACCTCTCTCTCTCTCTTTCTGATTTCTTTCTTATATTTTTTCTGTGCAGCATGTCTTTTTCTTATGTTTCTTTCTTTTTAATAAAAATGGAATGGTCCATTATTTAGCTGAAGTGTAAAAGCATCTGGAGTTGTTAAATTGTGTCTCATGCTACCAAAATATTGCAAAACTTTTGATTCCCCTAGTATCAGTGATTGTAGCATTTCTTTTTTTTTTTTTTCAGGAATTACTGTTGTGGGAAAAGACCAATATTCTATTCTATTTGAAGAATTCGGGTATTGCATCAAGAAAAATATCTATACCATTTTGTATAAGAAAAGCCAATGGGTAAATTGCCACCGAAAGATATTGAATTCTTTGTCATCAAAACCAAATAAGGAATTCCAAGACTGTGCTTCAAACAAGATAGGCAAATCAGGCGAGTAGCAATCGGGGAGTTTCAGGCAGGCTTGGCATCTCCCAGTCCAGTATGGTTCATCACCTTCAGGACCTTAGCAGAGGCATCCAGAGCAGCTGAATTGTATCCCATATTACCAAAATATATTGCAAAACTTTTGACCCACCCTAGAATCATATTTATATAAAATAATGTAACTGTATTTATTTAGAATATATATATATATTTGGGAGAATATGTGCTTAATTGAAGTCATACCTAATTTTGAAAGTTAATTAATAATGAATTAATTAGGCGGGAATACCTATTTAAATGTAAAAAAGGCCGAAATGTACATACAGAGATTGATTTTTCTCGATTTGTTTAGCCTTACATTTAAATAGGTATGCTCGCATTATTAATTAATTAACTTTCAAAATTAGGTACAACTTCAATTAAGCACATATTCTCCCAAAAATTGTTGGCTAAAAAAAAAAAAAAAAAAGAAAAAAAAAAAAAAAAAGAAGCCATATCAAAACACATCGCTTGTATATTTACTTTATATATATCTTATTATAATGGAGATTGGGAGTTTGTCTATCTGTAACCGAAACTATATCACTACTCAAGTCACAATTCCCTTTGTTATTTACATCAGATTCTCCATGATTATATTTTTATTTAAACCTCGATTATTAATAAAATTGTTTTACATTATTAATACTGTTGACCATATCTACATATTAAAAACATGCAATTGTATTTATATATACAACAAAATAGCGATTTACAGTGTAAATGGGAAGGGTAATTTGCATATTGATATTAAAATTTGATTTTAATAAATATATGCTTAGTATTATTGATTTCTAATTGTTTGGTTTTATCTTATTGAATATGAGCAAAAATCTCGGGGATAAATCTTAAAAGAAATCCATTAACAAGAAGAAATAACTAATTTTATTCTTTACTTCCTATTTTAACTAAATAGTTGAATTAGGAAAATTTACCAATGAAAGACGGGAGTAATGGAAATTGATGGAAGAGTTAGTTTCAAAGTTGTTCTATTTTTCGATTATACTCCCTCTATTCCAAATCTTTTTACCTGCATTCTTATTTAGTTTCATTAGCCTTTCTAATTTAACATATTTCATTATATTAAAACTTAAATACTTGCACCCGGAGGGTGCATATATTTGCTAGTATATATATATATATATTAAATAGTTAAACAATTAATACTTCTCTCATTTTTAAACATTGATATGTATATGGAATACATCACATCTTTTCAATATCTCTTTGTGGGCCAATCACGTCTTGGCTTTTCGACTTCATGAGTTCCTATCACATCGTCATTTTCGCTTTCGCATATACCAATTAATCATTAACATTCAATTATGAACGCTAATCAACAAACAGTAACAAACTTTTTCTACACATTTTCCAAACTCAACGCATTCAAAACATCCATCATCTTTTAACTACATAAATCCTTTTTTCTCCTTGACTAATTTCATTGCCCTGAAGAAGGTTTTCCTTTATAAACCGAAATGTTCAAACATCGACACTACGACTAATAAAATTCCATCCATTTTAACATTCTGTGTTTGTTCTACATTTTCTCCACAGAATGTGACTAAATATGGAATTACTATTTGTGGTGGAGGGAGGGGGTTAATAAGAATGTGTTACATAATCTATGCATAGATTATTGTCAACCCCCTGTATTTCTGAAGGGATGGCCCCATTTCATATCACGGAATGTATATTTCCATGGAATATTACAGAAAGCCCGCTAAATACGTGAAGCCATGTGGGACCTGGTTGGCTCTCAATTTCAGCTTAGACGTCAGGCAAAGAAGATATATCTGCCCTAGCTGGGACTCACTTGCACACACGCGTTATGTTTATTTAAGTAAATAAAAGATTACATAAATAATATGGTTTTATGGTTGATGAATGTCTTGGCAACAAGACTGACCTAGAAGACTAGACACGAAGTCCCCAAGACTAGGTCCAGACGCTGGAAGAAGAATGTAAGTTACCAAAGATGAGCAGAACAATAGAAGTAAGTAAGGAAAGAAAGGGTATACAACAAATGATGAAGATGTTTAATCAGAGAATTCAAAATTGACTAAGTGTAAAATATTCCTATTAGCATCATGTCGGATATGCCCATTGTTTTTATCTGTCCAACATGATGCTAATAAAATTCCATCCATTGTAACATCCCGTGTTTGTTCTACATTTTCTCCACAGAATGTGACACTAAATATGGAATTACTATTTGTGGTGGAGGGAGGGGGTTAATAAGAATGATGAAGATGTTTAATCAGAGAATTCAAAATTGACTAAGGTGTAAAATATTCCTATTTGTATCATGTCATTGTTTTTATCCGTCCAAAGTGTGAAAATCCGAGGCTACTTAATTACCTTCTGTTTACAACCGAGTGAACTAATCTAATTCAAAATCATTATCTAGATATTCAATGGGACAGACAATTATTAGCAAACGTAAGAAATGCTTAATTACCTTAAGAACACTTGTCCTTTTAATCCCTTGTGATTACAATTCACTAAACGAACCATATTCTTATTAATATCTTATTTCAGGCTAACTGCACTTATACATACACACATATATATATATATATATATAATGTGTGTATGTATATTAAATGTGTGTGTGTTTATATAATTGAATCACTAGATGAAAGAGACACCTCCGGCTGTTTTTCCAGCCCTTCATTAGGGGAAAAAAAAAAAAATCTGTCTAGGGAAATTGCTCATTTGAAGGCAAAATTCTTTGATTTCAGAATTTCTTTTACTTAAAAATAAACCGTCTCCCGCCTCTGAATTCTATCCAATTAAGTCCATTTTTCAAGTTTCTTCTGCTAATGCTATCGCGTCTGTAGCGAGGTCATAAACATCGCCATAGGTGGTAGCAATTCTGTAAAATGAAATCAGCAAGCATAACTACTATCACTCAAGCCTATATTCCTTGATAAGGCATGAATCCAAATATCCCTGCATCTACTCTTATCTACAGACATTCAGACTTGTGGCTACTAGCATATCTTTATGACCAACAAATTACTGTACACAGCAGGGTCTGAGCACTGTTAATACACCCCTTATTTTGGGACCTGTATATGTGGTCATTTACTGTACATGATGGTAGGTGTGGCGCTCCACCTCAGATGCCCAAATAATCTCCTTGGTCTAGCGCTAGTGAAAAGGGGATAGACTCCCTCGCTGTCTGGCTGATACTGACATTAGGCCACCCCCAACGACTTTATTTACTTATTTACCCAACACCTCTTTTATACAGTACATACATAGGGTCTAAACACTGTTAATACACCCTTTATTTTGGGACCTGTATATATATATATATATATATATTATATATATATATATATATATAGATAAATCAATCTGTGTAGGAGATTATATATATATATTTACTTTTTTTTTTACTTTATATATAAGAAAAATAAAAAATAGAAAATTTACAATATTAATTACAAAATTAAAAATTCTTTTTCTATAAATCTGTTGAAATCTTAACGTCAACAGGCGAATACTCATCCTGTTTTGAATAAGAGAATTCGTCTAGTGTCAAATCTTGTTAATATGTCTTCTTTTTTAAAAACTGTTACAATAAGATATACATAATCTGATGACCGAGAAAAATGCGGTGGAAGTGGCTCACATTCGATACTATTGTATAACTTTTTTCTTTTTTGCAACGTCAAGGTTTTTGTTTTGAACTCATATGACTTTTGTCTCCACTCTTAACAACACGGAGAATAAACAAGCTCTGATGATGATTTTCATAAAATCGAAATATTGTTCAATATCAGCGAAGTTATAAAATGTTTTCACTTTAAGAGCATTTTGTGGTGTTTTCATATCTTTTTTATATATACCCATATATATTTAAAAATGAAAGCAGGTTAAATCTCCAAGTCAGAGTGGACCTGGAGTAATGGTGATAAGTAGGAGTAATTTGGTTATTGTTTTCAAGTTTGAAGATAATTGTAATGGTTTCTAATTGGTAAGTTGTTTTGTTAAGTAGAAAAATCAGTCTTTAAAGAGTTAATGAGAAGAATGTAAGTGTTAGGGATTAACATGTAGTGTTCTTGGGGTGGGCTTTAATTTGTTAAGTCCTTTTCAGCTTTTCAACACAAAGCAAAAAATAATAATAAATAAATAAAAAATCAACCAAATGATAGCTCATACCTTGGAAAAAAAAAAGTTGGGGCACTCCTAAATCAAGGTACCACTACACACACTAAAATACACGCGTGCAATCGACTGCAATTAATCAATATCTTGATTAATCCAGTGGATTTAACCCTGAAGACCTTAAGGTGAAACTCGAGTAGGTTATTACTGTGTACCATTATTATGATAAATTTGCTCCCCTCGCCTCCTCCCAAAAGAAAAACAGTTTCTAAGGACATTTGTCAGTTTTATTGTTATTTTTAACACTTTAAAACTCTAACAATAAAAATTAATAAATAAATTAAAGAATTAAAAGTCATTTTATTCGAATGAAAATGTTAGTTTAATTCATACAAATATGTAACCGTAAACTGATTTTCATGATATTTTTATTACAATTAAAATATTTTTTTAATAATGTAACTGTAAAGCGTAAATTTTGATTTTCTACAATTTTTTATGCATTACAAAAATTAAAATTAAAATGTACTGTACAAATTAAGTCTGGAAAAAAAACCTTATTCGTTTATCGGCTATACATAGTATTTTTTTTGACTCGCTGTAAAAAATAATTTAATGTATAAAAACACATACAAATTACATATTCAGAAAGACTATTTCATTTTATTTCTAAAGATATAAATATTTTAAAGTTTTGACCATAAATAGGCGAGAGATTCCGAGCTGTCTGGCATAGACTGCACTGCTGGTATCGCGATACTAAAAGGCAGCGTGGCTATCTCGGAAGCCATTTTAAATTTTTTAACTCGCTGTAAAAAATGATTCAATTGATAAAAACTCATACAAATTACATATTTAGAAAGATTAATTTCTTTTCTTTCTAACTATGTAAAAATTGTTAAAGATTGGACCATAAATAGGTGATAAATTCCGAGCTGAACGGATTAGACTGCAAAATTAATGCACTAAAATCAAAACTTCGCTGCTGATATCGCTGTAACAATAAGCAGGCAGAGACAATATTTTATTATCAGCAGGGGCTGTTATACGGACATTTCCGCAAATTGGGTTATTTTGGTTTAATTAATTAATTACACCCCTTAATCAGTAAAAATCAATAATCAAATTTCACATGTTTCTTAGAAGAATAATGTGTATGCAAGATTTAAAATTTGAGTGACCTCCCGTTTTGGAGTTATACGTCGACACGTACATACCAAAATATCTCCTTTATATATTTAGATATATATATACACACACATGTGTGTACATATATATATATACACACACACACACTACACATATAAATATACACACACACATACACGCATGTACACATAAATATACACACACACAGACACGCATGTACACATAATATACACACACACACACGATACACAGACACGCACGTACACACACACACACGCACGTACACACAAATATACACAGACACGCACGTACACACAAATATACACAGACACGCAGTACACACAAATATACACAGACACACGTACACACAAATATACACAGAACGCACGTACACACAATATACACAGACACGATGTACACACAAATATACACAGACACGCATACACACACACAGACACGCATGTACACACAAATATACACAGACACAGCACACACACACACAACACATGTACACAACACAACACACACACACACACAGACACGCATGTACACACAAATATACACACACAACACATGTCACACACACACACACACATATATATATATATATATACATACACACACACACACACACCCACCCACACAGGTAGTACCCAATAAAATTTAATTGTTGACAACTAAGATTATCTATGGACAATGTCACTCCTTTGTCATCTTTTGTTTCTATCTTATGTGCCCCCCCCCCAATTGTCGTCATTTTTGTTCTTATCAAATTCTTATACAAACACAGATTAGTTTCATATCTAAAAAAGACAATAGACAAATAGTTTCAAGTGCATTCCTTCTTATTTATCTTTCCTTCTCTTTTTTCATCATTTAAAAGAATATTTTAAAGTCTTGACATTTTTACAACTTTCAATTCATGGCTCCTCCTGATTTTGCCGCCTTTCAATCAGTGTCTCTTCTTGATTCATAAAACTAGGAAAACTTACACACAACCAAAAATGAACAGAGAAACACTTCTCGAGTGAGATCAGTGGGACAGAAATGAAAACATACTCGTGTTCCTTAAAAGTACGACCGTTACCATCTTGGAACACCCTCTGGTTAAAAATGAACCGTCTGAAATCGTACAAGATTAAATACAATCTATATATTAATACTCATGTTCCTTAAAAGTATGACTGTTATCATCTTGGAACACCCTCTGGTTAAAAATGAGACTGTCCGAAATCATCCAAGATTAAATACAATCTTTATATTAATACTCGTGTTCCTTAAAAGTATGACCGTTGTCATCTTGCAACACCCTCTGGTTAAAAATGAAACCGTCCAAGATGAAATACAATCTATATATTAATACTCATGTTCTTTAAAAGTATGACTGTTATCATCTTGGAAAGTTAAAAATCAAGATGAGTACGACTGTTATCATCTTACAACACCCTCTGTTTAAAAATGACCGAAAGAGATGAACAAAACTAGTCAACAAAAATCACAAATTCAAGCAATTATAGATAAAGCCGTAGTTGTATCAGTGCTACTGTACGGCTGCACCATTTGGACGCTAACAAAGCTCCTAGAGAATAAGCTAGATGTGAGTTGCACATGAATGCTGCATGTGATTTTAAACAAATCATGGAAACAATACTCCACAAAAAAGCAGCTATGAATAATGCCAACCCGTCCTTCGGGGCTGGGGGCCCGGTGTGCTTCGGCCACTGGACCGGTAAATTTAATTAATAGCATCGATCCCAGGGTGCTATCCCCCCAGCAATACCTACCCCCTTGATTTAATGGGGCAGGGCTGGGTTTATTGCCCAGCGCCTGAGGCGCCCCCCTTGAGGGACAATGCCAATGGGATCGACGCAATTTTTCCACCTGCCACCCATGAGTCTCGGCTTGTGGGTGGTACCACGTAAATAGGGCTTTGTACCTGACCTTGTACAAGTGGGGTATGAGGAAAATATCCAAAAACCTATTTCAAACATATTTTCATTTTTCATAGAATTTATTAAAAAACCGGTAGTCATAATTGGTTTTTGGTCAATTTAAATTTCAATTGATTTAACAGTACGAAAATATTTTTAACCCGCTGTAATTTTTTAATATCCCAAGTATGATTTTTTTTCAGGCTAACTTTTAACGTAAACTCAAATCTTTGTCCATATTTTTAAATTGTACACTAACTTTAATTTAAATTGTTGTCATGCACAAAAAATTGTAGAAAAATTAAAATTGTTTCAAAACACAAGTTTATGGTTACATTAAAAAAAAAAAAAAAGATTTTAAATGTAAATAAAAATATCATGAAAATGTTTTAAAATATTCACCAGTATAGGGTTGTGTATATATATATATTAAATATAAATAGAAAATTTAATTCAATGGATAAAAACTCATACAAATTACATATTTAGAAAGGTTATTTTCTTTTCTTTCTAACCAAATAAATATTTTAAAGATTGCCCCTATTAAATAAAATAAGATGAACAAGACATGCTGGACACTTGTCATGGATATCCGTGCTACTAGTGTGATATGATGATGGATAAAGCAAGACTGAATTTTATTGATAAGATAAAGTAAAAAAAAAATAACTACAGACATATTCTTTTTATTTAATGTATTACTATAAATTACTTAGTTGAAATGACCAAGTGTTTTTATTGTGTAAATAGTTGGCAGATATTAACTGTTAGAATGTAAATGAATCCATTATCAGATTGACTTAAAATAGAAAGATGTGCTTAACTAAAAATGTAAAACTGATATTCTTGAATTATAGTGAAATGCTTCAGTGTCAAGAGTTTTTTTTTTTTTTTGGCAACTCAAGGATTGGAATAATGTTTGGGATTAAAATGTATAGAAATACTCAGCTATTAATGGAATTGTGGTTATGAAATAGTTGATAAATATGGACAATCTGGTTATTTACCTAATTCAATATGACTTAGTAGTATAGGACAAAAAAAAAGTTAAAAAGTATATATATATATATATATATATATACACACACACACACACACACATATTTATCAACCTCTTTGCAGGATGTGACACAAAGTCTATTTCTTAAGCGGAGTTTAACAGGTTTTAATTCAGAATTTTTCTTCAAGATCGGTTACCTAACCATGGTTAAAGAGTCCAGTCTGCCCTACTATTTACCCACTTATCTTTGAGGCATAACACAGATTCTCAAAGATAAATAAAATAACTGGTGCATTATATCTTTTATTCATTAATATATCAAGACTGAAAATTTCATTAAATTCGGTTAATTCCCTGATTTTTGGTATTTTTTTCTTTCGGCAGGGAGACGTATATGGTGGAATTTAGGTCCATTAAGTCAGATTTAACCTAAAAATGTTTGGTTTGGGCTTCTGACAACCAAGGTCTCTTTTATGTCACTTGGGTAGCACAGCTAGTATGTTTAACCAGGTTTCAAAGACAAAGAGCATACATGGAATACTTGCTGCTCTTTTTATTGTAGAATGAAAATCTGAGTTATTTTGATGAACTTCTATGCTTAAAAAAAAAAGAAAAAAAAAAAAAAAAAAAGAAAAAAAAAAGAAAAATAAAGGAAAAAAAGCCACTAGTAATTAAGATGAAAGAAAATACTAGTAAAAGTTAATGAAGACTGATGTATTTTTACCTGCATTTTTAAAGAGAAGACTAAATTATAAAATCAAAAATTTATAGTTTAAATTGTCACTAAGAATAAAAATTATACAGGGTCTCCAATAGGAGGTGATAATTTGTCTAATAGAACGAAGTTTAAAATAAATTTTCAAAAGAAAAACCAGTTGCATCAATTATTTCTAAGTCTCCATCATGAACGAAAAAAAAAATTAAAAAGAAAAAAAACAAAAAGAATTTCACTCACTCACAGTTCCCAAGTGTGGCTGTCACCTTCTCAAAAAGAAAAATGGCCGACTGTCATTACAGAGAGAAAATGTCAAGGAGTCAATTTCTTCTTTGTGTAAAAACTCACAGGAATATGGACATACTCGCTTGTTAAGTTCAATGGTTTAGTTTGATGGGCTAGAATCTAAAATCTAAGGTTCCACAAAAATTTCAGTCTTTGATTTTAACTGGAAACTTATACAGAAAAATGCATCAATGACGGAAGTAAATAATTTGCATAAGAGACTTGCACCTTAGATTATACTAGCAGGACCTGTGGATATATCACAGTATGATTATTCCCCCTGTGTGATATATCACAGTATGATTATTCAATTATAACATTTGATATGTTTACTTAAGAGCTATTGCGAAATAGTTCTATATGTAAGTTGACGGGGAGGCCTAAAGTCGGTATCAGCCAGTCAGCGAGGGAGTCTATCCCCTTTTCAATAGTGCTAGACCAAGGAGATTGTTTTTTTAGCATCTGAGGTGGAGCGGCCACACCTACCATCAGCTCCTTACTTACCACACAGATCCCAGTGCTTCTCATACGCTGAGTTGGCGAGGACCGGTATCGAACTAGGAACCTTGTGGTTTCTAGCCGAACGCTCTACCGAATGAGCTAAACCGGCCCCGTTCTATATGTAAAAAGTATAATAATCTTGACTAGCAGGACCTGGATATATCACAGTATGATATTTAATTATGACAACATTTGATATGTTTACTTAAGAGCTATTGAGAAATAGTTCTATATGTAAAAAGTATAATAATCTTGACTAGCAGGACCTGCAGATATAATCACAGTATGATTATTTAATCATTACAATGTTGACAGGTTTACTTAAGAGCTATTGCATACTTCAATATGTAAAAAAGTATAATAATCTTGATTTAACTCTTTCACTCCTTTTTTCTTTCTTTCCTTCTTTTCATTATGTTTGATTGAAACAGATTATTGTTATTGCTTCTATCTCTCTTTCTTTCTTATATTTTTCTGGGTAACATGTCCTTTTTCTTCCCTTTCTTTATTATAAAAATGGTCCATTATTCAGCTGAGATGACAGCACTCTTAAGAAATAAAAATTCAGCTGATAAGCAACACCAGATAATCAGGATTTACATTGTCTCATTTTTAACCAGAGATGTTGCAAGATGATAACGGTTGTCCAATTAAGGAACATGAGTTTTAATATATAGATAATTACCTGGTTCAGCTTCAGGGAGTTTTTTTTGTCCTCCCATGCTACACCCCTCCCCCATAGTCCTAAAATGGGGAGGGAGAGTTAGGATCAATCGTTGATGCCGGAGGTGTTTCAAAAAAGGATAAGAGTTATTTTTACCATAAATTAAACATGATCTTGCATCATGTCTGCCATTGCGAGAGAGAGAATGAAAGAGAGAGAATGAAGAGAGAGAGGTAGAGGTGTAGAGAGAGAGAGAGAGAGAGAGAGAGAGGTGTAGAGAGAGAGAGAGGTGTGAGAGAGAGAGAGAAGAGAGGTGAGAGGAGAGAGGGTAGAGAGAGAGAGGTGTAGAGAGTAGAGAGAGGTGAGAGAGAGGTGTAGAGAGAGAAGAGAAGAGAGAGAGAGGTGTAGAGAGAGAGAGAGAGAGAGGTGTAGAGGTAGAGAGAGAGAGGTGTAGAGGTAGAGAAGAGAGAGGTGTAGAGGTAGAGAGAGAGAGGTGTAGAGGAGTAAGAGGTGTAGAGGAGGTAGAGAGGTAGAGAGGTAGAGAGGTGTAGAGAAGAGAGGTGTAGAGGAGGTAGAGAGAGAGAGAGGTGAGAGGAGTAGAGAGTAGAGGAGGTAGAGAGAGAGTAGAGGAGGTAGAGAGAGAGAGGTGTAGAGGAGGTAGAGAGAGAGAGGTGTAGAGAGGTGTAGAGGAGGTAGAGAGAGAGAGGGAGAGAGAGAGGGAGAGAGAGTAGAGAAAGAGAGGAGAAGAGAGGAGAGAGGTAGAGAGAGGGTAGAGAGAGAGAGGTAGAGGTAGAGGTAGAGAGGAGAGGTAGAGAGAGAGAGGTAGAGTAGAGAGGTAGAGAGAGAGAGAGAGAGGTAGAGAGAGAGAGGTAGAGGTAGAGAGAGGAGGTAGAGAGAGGTAGAGGTAGAGAGGGGGGGTGCTGGGAAATATATATAAATGTAACAACTATTATGGGACACAAGTAGAAACATTCAAGAAAAGAGCATAGAAAATTGATCAAGTTTATGTCTCATTATTATTATTATTATTATTATTTCTATTTTAAGAAAAAGAGTTGAATGTAATAAATGTATATTTCTGAAAATGGACTTCTGATGGATAGCATTATGAAAATAACAGACAGTCAGCTGTGACCAGCACCCAAAATTAAACCATTGTGAGGGGGGGTGGGAGAAGAGAGGGATGAAGGGAGGGGGAGATGTGATGAGAGAGAGAAGAGGGGGAGAGAGTGGGGAGAGAGGGAGAGAAGAAAGAAGGAGAGAGAGGGGACGATGGGAAGGATAGAAGAGGGGGAGTGGAATAAGGGGAGGGAGAGAGAGACTAGGGTAGGGAGAGAGAGAAAGAGAGACAAGGTAGAAAGAGAGAGAAGGAGATGAGAGAGTGAGAGGGGGTAGAGAGATGAAGAGTGAGAGGGGGTAGAGAGATGAGAGAGTGAGAGGGGGTAGAGAGAGAGATGTATGTTTTGAGAGAATAGATATGCCATAGAGGAGAAAAAAGAGAAAATGTGTGTGAGAGAGAGAGAGACAGGGTAGAGAGAGTAAGGAGAGAGAGAGAGTAAGGAGAGAGAGAGGAGAGAGAGAGACAGGGTAGAGAGAGTAAGGGAGAGAGAGAGAGTAAGGGAGAGAGAGAGTAAGGAGGAGAGAAGCAGATTCATCTTGGCTAGCGGAAAGAACTTACACATTCCAAGAATAAAAACTGTTCAATGATAAAAATCTGAAACTTTTTTTTTGATTGACAAATACAAAAAAGAAAGAAATCTAAGAAATAAATATAATAATTGACACTTTAGAAAGAATGAAATTTAAGAAATAAAAACTTTCAGTGTTTTATATATATATATATATATATATATATATATATATATATATATATAATTATTCTTTGCATATATTATATGCAAAAGAAAGAGAAGAAAATCACAGGTGATGGATTCCATTTCAACATAGAGTTTATTACTGACTCACTTAAACAATCTAACAGAATTCTATTAATAATGGAGATTCAGGCTCTATTTGTCTGTAACTGAAACTATGTCACTAATTACGCCACAATACCTATAATTGCGTTTTTGTTAGTAACAAGGAAACAGATCACAAGAACACCAGCTCCCCCCCTTCCCACCCGACCACCAATTAACAATACGTCTATTCAACCGTCCATTTTTTCCACACTTGGTTTATTTCTTTTTATTGTCTCCGTTTTAAATCATGGTTTTAAAATTTTTAATTCCTATTACTGAGGGCCGGGTTAGCCCAGTCGGTAGAGCGTTCGGCTAGAAACCACAAGGTTCCTAGTTCGATACCGGTCCTTGCCAACTCAGCGTATGAGTAACACAGAAATTTGTGTGGTAAAGTAAGGAGCTGATGGTAGGTGTGGCGCTCCACCTCAGATGCTAAAATAATCTCCTTGGTCTAGTGCTAGTGAAAAGGAGATAGATCCCTCGCTGATTGGCTGATACCGACTTTAGGCCACCCCGACGACTTATTGTTTATTTAAAACAAGGGCTGGTTTGGGTCAGTCAGTAGAGCACCTGCCTTGGAATCGCAAGGTTCTGGGTTCAATACTGGTCCCTGCCAAAACTGGCGCATGAGTAAAACATTTGAGTGATTTGATCTGTGTGATAAAGTGGAGAGCTGGCAGTAGATGTAGCTTTCCACCTCAACAAATTAAAAAATTCCTTTATTTCCTATAACTCCAACCTAAAAAAAGGGAACCACTCTGAATGAATTTTATAAATTATCTATTTATTTATTGATCTACTAGGAAAATAGAAGACGGGGTTAGGGTTAGGGTTTAGGGTTAGTTTAATGGGAAAATAATGGGTAGATTAATTAACAGATAAAATTCATTCAGAGTGGTTTCCCCTTTTTTTAGGTTGGAGTTATAGGAAATAACCAAAAAAATCTATGGTCTAGCACTAGCGAAAAGGGAATAGACTCCCTCATTGTATGACTGATACCGACAAAAAGCCATACTACCAAATTTAATTTTACTTTTTTATATTGTAATATCTTTAAAAAATTGTAAATATTTTTTTAAGTTACTTTTTTTTTTATGAAACCGTTTTTTCTTCTCATTTTATCAATTTGAGTTAGTAACGACTTTTTGTCCAATCAGTAGCAGCTCGAGACATAAATTGATTTCAAGTCGGCGAAAAATGGCAGAAGCAGATTCAAAATCTATAATTTTAGAAAGACTGGCCAATATAAATCTGCTATTTGGAATTATTTTGGATTTGAAGAACAGCATGAAAATGGAAACAACGGAAGTTCTCAAAGAGTAGACTATTTGCAGAGTGGGTAAAACTAAACTTTGGTAACTAAATTCTAGACACTCACACTTCGGTTAAATCAAACTTAATGGACCTAAATTCCACCATTGTATGTTACCCACCGAAAGAAAAAATACCAAAAATTAGGGAATTAACCAAATTTAATGAAATTTTCAGTGTTGATATATTTATGAATAAAATATATAATGCACCAGTTATTTTATTTAAAAACTACATTTTTTCAGGTCAGTTAACTTTGAACCACATATCTTTGAGGTGTAACACAGATTCTCAAAGATACGTGGTTAAAAGATAACTGACCGGAAAAAAATGAAAAAGTTTTTAAATAAAATAACTGGTACATTATATCTTTTATTCATTAATATATTAACAGTGAAAATTTCCTTAAATTCGTTTAATTCCCTGATTTTTTTTTTTTTTCTTCTTTCGGCGGGGTGACTACTGAGCAAACATATCAAAGAAACACGGTTGAAAAAGACTCAGATTTTAGTAAATCAAACTTTATCTACATTTATACTATTGTAAGATAAAAAAAAAGAAAAAAAGAAAAAGAAAAAAAGAAAAAAAAAAAAAAAGAAAAAAAAGAAAAAGAAAAAGAAAAAAAGAAAAAAAAAAAAAAAAAAAAAAAAAAAAAAAAAAAAAAAACGCAAACAAGAAAGATAAAGAATGTAGTGGGGGAGACTAAACTTAAGTGATATGTGCTAATAAGTCCCATCGCCTAATCAGTAAATAGCAATTCCAATCCGACAGATTTCCAAGGGTAAAGGATCAAAGTTCAAACCTTATCTAAAGTTTAGTTGACCAAAACTACTTAGTTAACTGCAATAGTGTGACATCACTTGAGACCAAAGATCTGGCCTAGAAAAAACTTGCTAGGGTAAAATTTTATGAATTTTAGATATACAGCAAGTCTCCCCTCTCCACAATTTTGACATTATCCAAGATAGCACCAATATTATTTGGCGCCAGTGTTATCAGACCAATGTTGATCATTGTGTCAAACTACCTTAGGAACTCTGGTTCAAGATTTGTCATCTAGTTTTATTCTTGAAGCCTTTTCCATGAGTAACTTCTCCTAGACTAGTTACCAACTAGATGTAGTAGGGAGTATTTGTCACATACGCCACTTGTATGGACTGGGCACAAGGCCTCGTTTTAACGTGGGCCCACCCACAAGCCAAAGCTCATGGGTGGGAAAGAACAAAAATTGCGTCGATCCCCTCGGCATTTCCCCTCAAAGGGGCCGCCTCAGAAACCATATAAGTTATTTGGATAAAGAATAGTTATTTACTAAGGATTATTATTAGTTACTTGAAACCATAACTGTACAAACATGACTATTATTAAATAGAAATAACTACTTGAAACCATAAATATTAGATAAGAATACTTGAAATCCTAACTGTGTCCAAATCATTTGTACTAGAAGGACCTGTGGATATACCACAGTATGGTAATTTAATTATTACAATGTTTGATAGGTTTAATTAGGTTTAATCTTACTCTTTATCATGTTCGACTGAAACAGACCAGCGTTATCACTTCCACACGCTCACCCCCATCTATCTTTCCCTTAGTTATTTTTTCTGTGTAGCATGTCCTTTTTCTTCCCATGGTCCATTATTTAGCTGAGATGACAACATTCATAAAAGTAAGAATTCAGTCTCATTTTTAACCAGAGGGTGTTGCAAGATGATAACAGCTGTACAATTTAAATTTGAGAATACTTGAAACCATATAACATTAGTATTTAAGAATACTTGAACCCTTTAGATAAAAATACTTGTATTAGTCCCAATACTTGAAACCATATAATCTACTTGATCCCTTGGGAAACCATATAATCATTAGCATTAGACACTTGTCTACTTGAAACCATATAATCATTAGCATACTACTTGAGTTTTGGGTTTAGCATAGAAATTAATTGTTCCATTAGGTTCACTGAAACCATATAATCATTAGCAGATTAGCATTTACTTCACTTGCATTAGAATACTTGATAATCATTAGCACTTGAAACCAGGATTCATACCAGGTGTTGCTTATATTTTTTCTGTGTAGCATGTCCTTTTTCTTCCCATGGTCCATTATTTAGCTGAGATGACAACATTCATGAAAAGTAAGAATTCAGTCTCATTTTTATGATAACAGCTGTACAATTAAGGAACACGAGTATTAATATATAAATTAGATGAGAATACTTGAAACCATAAATTATTAGCATTAGATGAGAATACTTGAAACCATATAATCATTAGCATTAGATGAGAATACTTGAAACCATATAATCATTAGCATTAGATAAGAATACTTGAAACCATATAATTATTAATATTAGATATAATACTTGAAACTATATAATAGTGTACAAATTATTTGTATTATATGAATGCTATGTAATTTTATTGTTGATTGCCACAATGTCTTGATTGAAAATGTTTTGAGTTCAGAACAAGATAAACACAATAGAAATAAAGACAAATCTTTGACTTGAAAATTCAGAGAACACATTCATATTTTCAGCAATGGTTTTGAGTGGATTTGATCTTAAAAGCAAAATACTCATGAAATTATCACTAAGAGACACCCCTCTCCTTACCTTACCAAAAAAAAAAAAGTTTTAAAATAAACATTTAAAAAAAAATCTTACTAGATATTTTAAAAGTTAAAAGATTAAAAATTTTGTAATAAACAAATTTTCCTTCCGCTGAACTTTTTATTGGTTCCTTGCAGAAAATCAGTTTATATGAGAGAGAGAGAGAGAGAGAGAGAGAGAGAGAGAGAGGTGTTGGTAAATATATATATATATATTCAAGAATAAATAACCCAGGAAAACATTATTGTAGGTGAACAATATGGCTCTCTGATGGGTTTTCTATTGTCAGATTTACTGCGAGGCATCCTAAGTCCTCAGGGCTTTTAGGACCATTTCTATTGGCTAACATAAGGCCTTCCAGAATTGGTTTCCATACAGTTCCCCCCCAGCTCTTAGTAGTTTGTGAGCTGCTTCCAGGTGCTCTTTCTGGAGGGGGGCACTTAATTCCCAATATGATCAACTGCTTGGGTATATCCGAGAGAATGATCCTATCTGGGTGGAGTGTTATTTATATGATATTCAGGGAATTTTAAGTATCTTCTAAGATCCACTCTCGGATACAAGTCTGCGGACAAGAAAAGTAGCCATGCTCTCGTCTAATTGATCTTCTCTCCAATTTTGATAAAGTGGATTATCTATATATCAATACTCATGTTCCTTAAAAGTACGACTGTTACCATCTTGCAATAACCTCTGGTTAAAAATCAGACTATCTGAATCATCCAAAATGAAATGCAAAAATATAAATCCTGATTTTTTTTCCTTGTGTTGCTTATCTGACGATTCATTATTTTTGTATGAGTGTTGTCACCTCAGCTAAATAATGGACCATTTCATTTTTATTATAAAGAAAGAAATGGAAGAAAAAGGACATGCTACACAGAAAAATATTATAAGAAAGAGAGTTGGGGAAAGAGAGAGAGAGGAGGGTGAGCAAGTAGAAGTGATGTTTTCAGTCAAACATAATGAAAAGATTAAAAGAAGGAAAGGAAGAAAAAGGACATGCTACATAGATGTAAATATGATAAGAAAGAAAGAGAGTTGGGAAAGAGAGAGAGGGCAGGGGTTAGCATGAAGAAGTGATAAAGTTTTCAGTCAAACAATGAAAAGATTAAAAGAAGGAAAGGAAGAAGAAAGAGTGATAGTTAAATTTCATAATAGCTCTTAAACATATCAAATGTAATAATTAAATCCTATTGAGGTATATCCACAGGTCCTGCTATTTATTATTGTGACATTCATTTTCTTTCTTCTACGAGGATAACCATTACACCGAGCATCTCAAAATAAAATCTTTTAATTTAGTAATATCTAGTCTTAATCTTTCTCAGAACTAAATTTTAAAATCTTTGAATTAAGTCTAAAAAATAAAAACTTATTTTTTTTAACCCATTTTTTAATATGAATCATTGTCGACCATAAACTTTTAATTAGTAACTTCTTTAATAATAATTTTTTGTTGTCTTTTTTCTTATTGAAATTTACTCTTCCCATCAATCTATGACAATTAAGAAATGGTGTGGATAATAAATAATGAAGTAGGTCTTTACTCAAACCGTTCGCATGTGTAGGATGTGACAAGGTCGTAAATAAAAAATGAAAAAAAAAGGACATGCTATACAGAAAAATATAATAAGAAAGTTGTGAAAAGAAAGTGTGTGGAAGTGATAATGTTAATCTGTTTCAGTCAAACATATGAAAAGATGAAAAGAAAGAAAGAAAAAAAAAGAGTGAGAGAGAGAGTTAAATTAAGATTATTATACTTTTTACATATTACAATAGCTGTTATGACTTCAATTAAGCACATATCCTCCAAGAATTGTCGGCTAAAAGCCATACCAAATAAACACATTGTTTATTTACTCACTCTCATACTGTCGTGTAGCAAGTCAATAAAAAGTGGAATATGAATAAATTCAAAAACATATGAAGAATGTGGGAATAGCCAGCAGATGTAGTGGTTAGAATCACCGCCTGTCAACTTGGCAGTCGAGGTTTCGAGTCACACACGGAGCAGTCTCCCATGTCTATAACCTTACTGATGAGACCTAATAGGTCGAAATGTACATTCAGGTATTGACATTTTATCGATCTGTTTAGTCTTACATTTGAACATATATGCCCGCCTAAATTCATTAATTATTAACTAATTAATTTTCAAAATTAGGTATGACTTCAATTAAGTACATATCCTCAAACAATAGCTGTTAAGTAAACATATCAAACGTAATACTTAAATTAACCCTTTACACGTGAAGACAACACTTATTTTCATTCATATTTTATTGTTTGATATAAACGGAAATGTTATAACATTGACTTCACCATCAAGAATAAATTCAACTTTTTTTGAAAAGTTTGGCAGAAAAAAAAAAAAAATTTCCCTGGTCTAGCGCTAGCAAAAAAGGGATTGGCCCTCGCTGTTCAGCTGATATCGACAATAGGCCACTCTACAGACAGACATATATAATATATATATATATATATATTTATTTATATAATGGATAAAAGTAACCTACTCGAGTTTCATATTCTGATTTGTCAGGGTTAGAAGATGAAACTCGAGTAGGTTACTTTTATCCATTATATAAATAAATTTTGCTCTAATTGTATTGAGCACTTTGTTTTTTCTCAGTCTTTGATATACGATCGTATTTATATAACACATATATATATATATATATATACACACACACACACACACACACACACACAGTGATGCTGATAGCTTTTTGATTTAGTGTGTCCTGGGACAAACATTTACTTTGAATGAGTCTCAAGGAAAATTTATGGGTCCTAACTAAAGCCGTCTAACTCCTACCTTGTAACATGTCCTGTGTAATTCATTTCAAAGAAACTATTGAAATGTATTTACAGTTAGCTTGAAATGGTGAGGGAAGAAAAAAGAAAATCATTGGGATGCGTGGATATGATTTTACTGCATCCTTATGCGTCAGGGACACAGGACATGTACCTATCAGCATATCTCTCTCTCTCTTTATATATATATATATATATATATATATATAAATAAATGAGAGAGAGAGAGAGAGAGAGAGAGAAAGAGAGAGAGGTTTATATACAAGTTTTCTGATTAGATATTATACAATTTTCATTATTTCTCTTCAAGCTGAGATATCAAGTAGAGACATTTATGGTTTGAATTTCACAGTGTAGAAGACGAGTGAAGAATTCTGACTTGTCATGGAATTGGTTTCCTGGTTTTGACTTCCTGGTAGCTAAGTGAAATAAGAAACGGTTTAGGGATAATTTCAGTCGAGCCGAATGGAAATGACACTTAAGTATAGCTTGACCTTTTATGAAGGAACAGAAAAAACAAGGAGGGGGAGGAGGAAGGTTTCTTTGAGGGAATCAAGAGCCAAGGGGAGACAAGAGACCAGAGGGAGACGAGAGGGCAAAGGGAGATGAGGAGTAATCAGAGGAAGAAAGTAGCATTCTTCAGAATGAAGAGAAGATGCCAACATCGGATCCGTCTCCCTCACCCCCAATCAGTGACAAGGTTTATACAATAGAAAATTAAGAGAAGCCTTATCCTTGATTATAGGTATAAATCACCTGTAAGTGTGATAATGACTAAAAGACCAGCTTAATCATTAATGCAGTCAGGTTGGGTGGTTGCTGGGATTTTAGGGCATGTCAGACCTTGTTGGGTTATTTTGTTGGGTTTTGTTTGATTCATTCTTGATCGGTACTTGATTTATCTTTTTATTAAAAAAAAAAAAAAACGGTCAGGATGTGACAAAAGTGTCAAATTTTTAAGCGGAGTTTAACAGTTCCAATGGATTCTTATAGTAAAATATTTTCCAATGGATTCTTATAGTAAAATATTTTCCAATGGATTCTTATAGTAAAACCATTTCTAATGTATTCCTGTAGTAAAATTATTTCCAATCCATTCTTATTGTAAAATCATTTCTAATTCATTCGTATAATAAAATCATTTCTAATTTTCTTTTAAAACTCAATTAAAAACATCATAGCCAGGGCACTAAAACCCTTCTAGCACGTATATGATAAAAAGGGTTGGTTTTGGTTTGGTTTGTTTTATGGCATATCAACGTCAGTGGGTCATTCAATGCCAAAAAAGTTTTGAAATAAATTCATTCTTAATGGATACACAATTTTTTTTTATAAACACATTTTTCTATTTAACCTATAGATGGAACCCTAACAGGTACTACCACTCCAGGTCAAAGTGGCCCAGGGAGCAATGGTGATGATGTAGACCCTCAGCCACTGCCTTCTAGCACCTATATAATAAAAAGGGTTGGGGGTTACCATAAGGGCAATAGGGTTGGGGCAATCATATATGTGCTAGGGCTTGATGTGACCAGTCGATTGATCGGAGAGGGGGTCTCTCCAACTGCCTGTTTAGTCCAAGTAAGAGCCAAACTGGAGTGTTGCATGTCATGGACTGCTCAGGCTGGTTGGTCGGTTGCTTGGATATTAAGGCATGCCAGATATTGTTGGGTTATTTTATGCCAAAGATGTTTTGTTTGATTCATTCTTAATAAGTACTCACTTTTTTTAAAAACTTTTAAAAATCGTTTAAAAACATAGCCAGGACACTAAAACCCTCAGCCACTGCCTTCTAGCATGTATATGATAAAAAGGATTGGGGCATGCCATAAGGGCAATAGGGTTTGGACAATCGTATAGGTGCTAGGGCTTGATGTGATAAAAATTGTGTTACACAATCTTTCTTTCTCCCCTTGATTCCCTCTCTCTTCATCCACCTCTCTCTCCTTCCCCTTTCTCTCTCCTTCCCCCTCCCTCTTTCTCTCTCTCTCCTCCCCTCCCTCTTTCTCTCTCCTTCCACTCCCTCTTCTCTCTCTCCTTCCCCTCCCCAGCCCCACTTTCTCCCCCAGCCTCACTTTCTCCCTCTTTCTTTCTCTCTCCCCAGCCTCCCTTTCTCCCTCTTCTTTCTCTCTCCCCAGCCTCCCTTTCTCCCTCTATCTTTCTCTTACCCCCCTTTCTCTTTTGCTTTCTCATCCTTCTCCCCCCCCCCCCTCAACATTTAGAAAATCTGATTATTAAAGCTTAGTAAATTTAACTCTTTGCCTATAAAGGAATGACTGTACAGCCATTGGCCTCCAATGAACAAATCAGTAAAACGGCTATCACAGTCCGACAGATTTCCAAGGGTAAAGGATCAAAGTTCAAACCTTATCTAAAGTTTAGTTGACCTAAACTACTTAGTTAACTGCAATAGTGTGACATCACTTGAGACCAAAGATCTGGCCTAGAAAAGACTTGCTGGAGGAAAATTTTATAACCGGTACATATACAGCAAATCTCTTCTATCACACACTCGATATTGTCCAAGACAGTGCCAATATTATTTGGTATCAGTTTTATGCTAAAGTTGATCACAGTGTCAAGCAAAGCCTAGGAAATTTTAACTACCTATAAAGGAACAGCTGCAGAGTAGGGTAGGTCGATTTTTAACTTTTTAAAAATATCAAATTGTCCATCTATGTGAAAGTTGTATGTTAGTATACTGAATGCTGATACTAAAAATTAGATCTTTTTTTGGTTTTTGGTTTGGTTTGGTTTATGGCATATCAACCTCAGTGGGTCATCAAGTAATGCCGATAAAGTTTTGAAATAAATCAATTCTTAATGGATAATACAATTTCTTATAAATACATTTTTCTATTTAACCCATAGATGGGACCCTAACAGGTACTACCACTCCAGGTCAGAGTGGACCAGGGAGCAATGGTGATGAAGGGGTGCTCCACCTTCCCCAAACCTCCAAAACTGGAACCTCACCATCAGATAGAGTTTAACGTCATTCCCAGGACATGTAGACCCTCAGTCACCGCCTTGCGAGCACCCATAGGATAAAAAGGGATTGGGGCTTGCCATAAGGGCAATAGGGTTGGGACAATCATATAGGTGCTAGGGCTTGACGTGACCAGCCGATTGATCGGAGGGGGCCTCTCCGACCGCCCGTCTAGCCAAAGATAGGGCCAAAGTGGAGTATTGCACGTCATGAACTGCTCATCCACCTGGGCTCTATCCTTAAGCATCACGGGTCGCCACCCCGGCCAACAGGTGGCCCCATTGGGGGAGTCTTACCCCTCTGCAGAGGTGCAGTTGGTGCATTCTAAAGCCCCAGCCGACAGGGCGGAAAAATTAGATCTTTTACTTGCACCATTGTTTGAGGAAATAGCATCAAAGATCGTCTACTAAAATGCACTAAAAATCCTTGTTTTCACAATTTAGCATTTAGAAAATGAGGATTTTTAGTGAATTTTAGTAGATGATCGGAGTGAAAAATTGACCTGCCCTACTGTACAGTCACTTGCCTCCTAACACACAAACGATCTAAGTAAAATGAATGAGACAAGTTGGACACTGCTGAAAAACCAGGGATCAACTTATAAGTGATGTTCTGTGGGTACCTGCACATGGACACACTAGTGAAAATCTACATTGATCAGCTCTGCATGGATACTGGATGCTGTGGAGAGGACTTTTAATGCAACTGTTTCTAATTTAGAAAAAGTAGGGTTAAATAATAAATAGATAAGACTCACTTAGACATGGTGGAAAGTTCTCTGAAAATGATTTTCATGACTGGGTACAAGTGTTAAGTTGTGTTAATTATCATTCTATGTTACTGTCGCCCTTGACCAGGATTGAACCTGCAGCCTAGAGATAACAGTCACTTAGAAGTGGACAAACAGTGTAGTGGATATAGGTGTTGGGTTAAGACAATTCTAAGTGACAGTTACCGAGTTCAAGAAGAAATAACTGAAGAAGGCCGGGGGCACATCAGCCAAGACATTGTACAGATAACAATGAAGATGAGGACAATAGTCCAAATAATACAAATTATTAAGCCTCATCTCAAAAATTCAGAGAAATATATAAGTATATATATATGTGTGTGTGTGTATATATATATATATATATATATAATATATATAATATATATATATGTGGTGGTGTGTGTGGTATATAAATATAAATGTGTGTGTGTATATAATATAATATGTGTGTGTGTGTATAAATATATATGTGTGTGTGTGTGTATAAATATGTGTGTGTGTGTGTGTGTGTGTATATAAATATATATATTAAATATAAATATATATATGAAATAATGTGTAGTATTCAATAAAAACTCAATTTTCAAAAAATATTTGCTTCCCTAGATTTTGGGAGCCCTGTCAGCTGAGGCTTTAGTACACTGACTGCACCTTGGCAGAGGGGTAAGACTCTCCCTCCAATGGGGCCACCTGTTGGCTGTGGGTGGCAACCTGTGATTAACTATTCTATGTTACAGTCGCCCATGACCAGGATTGAACCTGCAGCCTAGAGATAACTGTCACTTAAAACTGTTTAAACCTAATGCCTATATCCACTATGCGATGTGTCTAATTGATAGGGAAGACTGCGGGGGTGGTGAGGAAGAGCCATAGATATCTGTGCTGCTGCCATCATAACATGATGATAATGATGATTGATAAAATAAAAAGGGAATTTTCGTGTTTCTAGTGCAAATCCATCTGGTCAAGTCAAATATCTGTTACATCGCCTGGAGCAAACATTCAAGCGGTATTGATCTCTACGTGAACTCACATAAAATAGAGTTCATGAGCTTTAATCAAGATGGTTTGGTTTTTACAGCATATCAACCTCGGTGGGTCATTTAAGGCCGATAAAGTTTTGAAATAAATCGATTCTTAATACATAATAAAATTTCGTTTATAAACTCATGTTTTTCTATTCAACCCATAGATGGGACCCTAACAGGTACTACCACTCCAGGTCAGAGTGGACCAGAGAGCAATGGTGATAAAGGGGTGCTCCATATTCCCTAAACCTCCAAAACTGGAACCTCCCAGTCAGATAGAGTTTAACGTCATTCCCAGGACATGTAGACCCTCAGCCACCGCCTTCTAGCACCCATATGATAAGAAGTATTGCGGGTTGCCATAAGGGCAATAGGATTGGGGCAATCATATTCAAACCTGTTGTACTCCGCTTAAGAAATTTATCTTGTGTCACATCGTGCTCGTGCGGAGGGGTGGGTGTGTGTGTGTGTGTGTTATATATATATATATATATATATATATTTATTCTAAGCCCTACAAACAGGGGAGGGGGACTAAAAATTTATGTGAAATAAAATGCACAAAATTGCTAAGTTGTAACCAGTTAGAAATGTTTCCTTTAGTTTTTTTTTTTCATTCCAACAAAATTTCCATTTCATAATTTAATTATCTTTAAAGTAGATTTTTATTTAATATTTAATTTTTTTTTTTTTGAGCAACAGCAAGAATAATTTTTATTCCTGCCCAAATTTGATATAAAAAAGAAAAAAAAATGAAATTCCCATGTAAGTGCAAAGGAATGCAAATAAGCAAAAAACTTGGATATTTGTAAACAATTAAAAATGTAAATGACTCAAATGGAATGTTTGTTAGTACAGACGGTAGCCAAAAAAAAGTCTTTTAAAATGACTATCAATAATAAAAGTAAAGTCGTCGGGGCGGCCTAAAGTCGGTATCAGCCAGACAGCGAGGGAGTCTATCCCCTTTTCAATAGTGCTAGACCAAGGAGATTATTTTAGCGTCTGAGGTGGAGCGCCACATCTACTATCGGCTCCTTACTTTACCGCACAGATCCATGTGCTACTCATATGTTGAGTTGGCGAGGGCCAGTAGCGAACCAGGAACCTTGTGATTCCTAGACGAACGCTCTACCGACTAAGCTAAACCGGCCCTATACTAATATTATACCGGACCCCAAAAAACAAAAAGTGCATAAATATTAGTGTACTTATTTAAAGAAACATACAGATAGACAGAAATATATATATATGTTGTATTTTCGGAGTCTCCGTATGCTTCTCTTGGTATATATTTTTATGTTTTTTCCATTCACCACACCTAACATGTGATAGCCCTAATATCGTATATTACATATACTGCACACAATGCATAAACAGCGGATATGTGGGAGAAACATCTACATCTTTTAGACTAAGATTAATTAACCACAAATCCACAATAAAACTCAAATCACCGCATAGTACGATAGCACTTCACTTTAACACCCCACAACACAACCTTACACACCTCAAATGTATTTTAATAGACCACGCATTTCCAACAACGCAATCTCGAAAACAAGCAGAAACCAAATGGATTTTAAAACTACGAACTCACATGAGGGGACTGAATGCCGATATTGGAATACACTGTTATTACAAATATTTTACAGACGCGATCGCTGTCAATAACAACAAAGACAAAGGATCCGTTGAACAGTAGCGACATTCATTTGAAAAAGGGAATCTAACGATCCCGAAAATTTATGATAACAAATAATAAAAAATAAGTGAATACAGTACTCCATAACATCAAGTTCCTTCATTTATTTTTAGATGCTTCATAATAACGCACAACTTTAACATAAAAAAACATAAATATATATATATATATATATATATATCAATAAAGGAAGGAAGAACTCAATACAGTAATCCCATAATAAATTTATTTCGATGAAAATTGGGGCCATATAAATCTAAGTTGATTTAAACCGGCTCCCCAAATTTTCGTCTCATATATATATATATATATATATATAATTTAAAGAGAGAGAGAATCTATGTATGTTTCTTTATAGATATATGTGAAGGATGTTGGGGAAACATTTTATTTGTACTGGAAACATAGAAAAGTATAAGATAAGGAATAATAACTAAAATTCAAAGTGATGAATATTGTGTTATTTTTAATCTTATTTCTTTCTTTTAATAAAATACAAGATTTGGTTTGGTTTGGTTTGTTTCACAGCATATCAACCTCAGTGGGTCATTTAATGCCGGCAAAGTTTTGAAATAAATCAATTCTTAATAGATACTTGATTTTTATAAACTCATGTTTTTCTATTTAACCCATACATGGGACCCTAACAGGTACTACCGCTCCGGGTCAGAATGGACTAGGGAGCAATGGTGATAAAGGGGTGCTCCACATTCCCCAAACCTCCAAAAATTGAACCTCACCAGATAAATTTTAATGTCATACCCAGCATATGAAGACCTTCAGTCACTGCCTTCTAGCACCCATATGATAAAAGGGCAATAGGGTTGGGGCAGTCATATATGTGCTTGGGTTTGGCGTGACCAGCCAATTGATCTGAGGGGCCTCTCTGACCGCCCGTTTAGCCTAAGTAAGAGCCTATCATTGCATATCATGAACTGCTCATCCACCTGGGTTCCATCTATCTATACATATATAAAGGGCAGTTGTGTGTATCTGTATGCCTGGAGGAAATTTCAAAATAAAACAATTAACGACAAAGTAAATATATATACACATTAAATATCACCAGAGCTTGGTTTTTAAGCAAAAGTAATGAAGGTTTGATTTATATTAGGGAAGATAATTAAAAAATAAAATTCAAATGATAACAGCATAGAGTTTTTTGCATTTAATATTTTAAATAGGAGACATTAATTTTTCTTTTCAGATTGGCTGGATCAACACAAGGTCTTTTTTCAACTAGGGATTTTGGACCATATGACCTTTAGGCACCTCTTTTGCATTGCCGATTCATAAGTACATTTTTTCATTTACACCGTCAACATCCGTTTTTTTTGTTAACAGAAGATTTTTAGAGGTTTTTTTTTAAATTATAAAACTAACCCCTAACCCTAACCCCTAACCAACAACCGGAGGTTGACGGTGTAAATGAAAAAAATGTACTTATGAATCAGCAAAGCAAAAGGGGTGCCTAAAGGTCATATTGTCTGGGATTTTAATAGGGCATACAAAGAGGATTCAATAATAATGGATCTGCAGGACTAACTTTAAAAAAATCCCTCCTCTACCCAGGTGATGCTGGGTAGCCGCTTCTAGTCCTAAAATGTAGAAGAAAAGAAAAGAAAGAAAGTGATATTTAGTTTCAGACTAATAAACCTAAACAAATGGGTCTGAATGAAATCCAAGTGTCAAGTGGTCAGTTTGATGCCAGGAAAACTTGATAGTTGATCCTTTGTATCAATTACAAGATCAAATGTTTCTCATTAGCAACCTAGTTTTTTTTGTTTTTTCTAAACTGATTAGGAATAATAGAAGAGGAAAGACTAACAATAGGCATAATTTTATGCGGCTTCAAAATAGTTCTTTCTGATGCATAGATCATCATCATCATCATCATGTCGTGCTAGTAACACGGATATCCATGACAACCCTTGCCAACTGTCCCTATCACTCATTGCCCTTGGGAAGTCCTCTGTGCAGCAACCAGAATTGTGCAGAGCTGGTCACTGTATGTCTTTGTTGGATATACCACAGTAAGTAAAGTCGTTGGGCGGCTTAATGTCAGTATCAACCAGACAGCGAGGGAGTCTATCCCCTTTTCATTAGCGCTAGATGGATATCCATGACAACCCCTTGCCAACTGTCCCTATCACTCATTGCCCTTGGGAAGTCCTCTGTGCAGCAACCAGAATCTGTGCAGAGCTGGTCACTGTATGTCTTTGTTGGATATACCACAGTAAGTAAAGTCGTTGGGGCGGCTTAATGTCAGTATCAACCAGACAGCGAGGGAGTCTATCCCCTTTTCATTAGCGCTAGATGGATATCCATGACAACCCCTTGCCAACTGTCCCTATCACTCATTGCCCTTGGGAAGTCCTCTGTGCAGCAACCAGAATCTGCGCAGAGCTGGTCACTGTATGTCTTTGTTGGATATACCACAGTAAGTAAAGTAAAGTCATCGGGGTGACTTAATGTTGGTATCAGCCAGACAGCGAGGAGTCTATCCCCTTTTCATTAGCGCTAGACCAAGGAGATTATTTTTGTATCTGAGGTGGAGCGCCACACCTACCATCAGCTCCCCCACTTTACCACACAGATCCCTGCGCTACTCGTATGCTGAGTTGGCGAGGGCCGGTATCAAACCAAGAACTGTGTGATTGCCTAGCTGAACACTCTACTGACTGAGCTAAACCGGCCCTTATTTTTATTGTTATCACTTCTGCGCACTGACCCCCTCTCTCTATCTTTCTCCTACTTTATTTCTCCTACTTTATTTCTTTCTTACATTTTTTTGTGTAGCATGTCTGTTTTCTTCCATTTCTTTATAATAAAAAGGGAATTGTCCATCATCATTTAGCTAAGGTGATGACACTTATAAGAAATAAGAAATAAGAAATTGCAGATAAGCAACACCAGATAATCAGGACTTCTATTTTTACATTTCATCTTGGAGGATTTTGATGGTTTCATCTTTAGTCAGAAGGTGTTACAAGATGATAACAGTTGTACAATTAAGGAACATGAGTATTAATAATATAGATTTTTTATGTGTTAGCATGTCTTTCTCTTTTTTAAATTTTTTTTATTTATTTGGAATAGATCCTTAAGTAGGCTTGAGTCTATTCTAGTAGTGACCAGGTTTGAATTCAGAGTTTTTCTTCTCCTAGACTGGTTGCCTAACCAAGGTTAAAAAGTCCCAGTATGCCCTACTATTTACCCTGGAGCTAGAGGAAGAATAGTTGGGTTCATACCTTTCCCAAAGGTATTAGTGCTATATGAACTGTGGCTTCGTCCAGGAATTGAACTCGGGTTAACGAGTCCATTTACAATGACTAACAAGTACACCACCGTGCTTCCCATGTTCGTATTAGGTTCTTTTAGTGTGATTCCTTTTCCAAATCTTGTTATATACCCCATGTTGGGTATATACATAAGAGTGTGTTCTCGGGTGAGAGAGAGAGAGAGATTATACTTACTTTAGAGAGAGATGATGATCTTACTTGTTACAGTTAGTTTGAAATAGGTTTGTTGGAGTTAAAAGCGTAGGCGGGTAGATTTCCATTGGATGAACCCAACTGTCATTGACCCCAATAGGTGTGAATATCTCTCTCTCTCTCTCGTGCCATGAAAAAAAAAATGTGACTAGTTAGATTTTGTTTCAACCTGACGGAGCAGAGAGCATCTGCTTCTCTCTGCTGAGGTTGAATCTAACCCACGCGGTGAATAAGAATGGGCTCAATAGATCTTGATCAAGAAAATAAAAGTCTTGTAGTTCATTTAATTAATTACAATGACTAGAGTTAGCCCAGAAGAAGCCTTAGAGACAGCAACTAGAAGATGACAAGATGATGGCCAGACAAGAATTTAGCAGAAGCAGAAGCAGAAGAAATGAAGCAACAAGTAAATCTCAAGTCTCTGTCTCTGTCTCTATATATATGAAGTGAAGAAAGCTATCAATCAACTTTCAAATGGGAAAGCACCTGGCGAAGATGGAATTTCAGCAGAATTGTATAAATGTGGAACCAATTTTTTGACACACAGGCTCTGGAAATTCTTCAACCTTGTTTGGGACAGGGGTGAAGTCCTGCAACAATTTAAGGACGTATCAGTTGTCCATTTGTACAAGAACGAAGGAAGTAAGTAGGACTGTGACAACCACAGA
>CM042156.1:89193819-89336319 GCA_023376005.1 Doryteuthis pealeii | reverse complement strand
AAAAAGAAAGAAAGAAGAGAAAAAGAAGAGAAAGAAAGAAAGAAGAGAAAAAAAGAAAGAAAAAAAGAAAGAAAGAAGAGAAAAAAAGAAAGAAAGAAAGAAAGAAGAGAAAAAAAGAAAGAAAGAAAGAAAGAAGAGAAAAAAAGAGAAAGAAAGAAAGAGAAAGAGAAAAGAAAGAAAGAAAGAAGAGAAAAAAAGAAAGAAGAAGAAAGAAGAGAAAGAAAAAAGAAAGAAAGAAGAAAGAAGAGAAGAAAGAAAGAAAGAAAGAAAAGAAAGAAGAGAAAGAAAAAGAAAGAGAAGAGAAAGAAAAAGAAAGAGAAGAGAAAGAAAAAAGAAAGAGAAAGAGAAAGAGAAGAGAAAGAAAGAGAAAGAAGAAGAGAAAGAAAGAAGAAGAGAAGAGAAAGAAAGAGAAGAAGAGAGAGAGAAGAAAGAAAGAGAAGAAGAGAGAGAAGAAGAAGAAGAAGAGAGAAGAAGAGAGAAGAGAGAGAAAGAAGAAGAAGAAGAGAAAGAAGAAGAAAAGAAGAGAAGAGAAAGAAGAAGAAGAGAGAGAGAGAAGAAGAAGAAAGAGAAGAGAGAGAAAGAAGAGGGAAGAGAAAGAAGAGAGAGAAAGAAGAAAAAAAAGAAAGAAAAAGAGAAGAAAAAAAGAAAGAGAAGTAAAAGAAAGAGAAAATAAAGAAAGAAAAAAAGAAAAGAAAATAATAATAATTCAATACATTTTTCTTCCTTTTCCTTTTACATGTGACTTGGAAATAATTATGAAAATCTTTCAACACTGAAAATTCTCATCATTTTACAACAGATGTCTATTCCCAAGAAAGGAGAAAAAAAATGCATTTATTTCTCAAGTATTTTAATAGTTTAGTTAAAAAGAAAATAAACAGCAAAAATGTTTATTTAAAATTGATTTTATAGACATCTAAGAATCTAGCAGACGAATAAGACCTCTCTTCAAGGAAATAAAATGGGAAAAGAAAAAGAAAGAAAAAGATTCAGTGATGAGATAATGTAATAGGTCTTGAAATTTTCTTTCACGGTTTTTAATGTGGCACCAACATTACAGGTGGAAGAAGAAAAAAAAAAAAAAATGATTAAGATTTTGGTATTGATACTAAACATTTTGTACATAAGTGTCAGTAATTATTACCAACGTCTACAGATGTTACTAAAGTAGTACTAATATCGTCTTAGTAGTTATTTGATTTATTGCTAAGAAAGTGTTGAGGTTGGTACCAGGGGAATATTGGGGGTGGTAAAGAAAAATATATGAGAAAAGAGACCCCCCCAATACACGAAGAAATAAAACAAAGAAAAACAATTATATATATATATATATATAGGAAAATATATATATATATATATGAAAATAAATGGAAATTAATCCAACAGTGTGAATTTAACATTTTTGAAAAAAACAAATGATGTTTATAATTGCTGACAGAAATCTGTTTCGACCGTTTTAATAGATCGGTCATCATCAAGAGCAACATACGAGAGAAAGATGGGATGAACAACCGTTAGAAGAAAAAGTTACAAACAAAATGCTATCATTCAATGCTGGAATTCAATGTGGACTTGTAAATTACTTTTTTAATAGCTGGAATATATCATGAACAATTTTGATACTCATTATACACTTTTATATAATTTTACATCAAACTCTTGAGTTTTATTATGAACTATAATGCTTCTGATTTTTAAAAATAAAATTCATTTTATTTTTAACATAGAACACTCATTTTTAAAAAATTCCAGCATTGAATAATAGCGTTTTGTTTGTACCCTTTCTTCTAACGGTTGTTCATCACGTCTTTCTCTCATATGTTGCTCTTGATGATGACTGATCTATTAAAACAGTCGAAACAGATTTCTGTCAGTAATTATAAACATCATTTGTTTTTTCAAAAATGTTAAATTCATATATATATATATATATATATATATATATATATATATATATTTACTAAGCTTAGCTTAGTTGTGGCACAAGACCAGAAGTATTGGGTACCCAGTGAGAATTGAACACACACACACATATTATATATGTATAATAAATTTAAATTAGGTCAAAGCTTCCATCTTTTAGAAATCTTACAAAATGATTTTAATGTTCTTTTGTTCTTTTTCTAAATTCTCTAGCCGTATTTCATTTAAAAAAAAAATTAATTCGCTTTGGAAACTCACTTTTCTCTAATCCCAATTATCTAACCAGAGCTCAATGGGTGACCCAACAGTTCACATTTTATCTAGTGTGTGGTATATATATATATATATATATTTATATATAGTGATACCATAGCTTTTTGATTTAGTGCGTTCTGGGGTGCACATATTTGCTTTGAAACGAGTCCCCTGGAAAATTTATGGGTCCCAACTAAAGCCGTCTAACTCCTACTTTGTAACCTATCCTGTGTAATACATTTCTAAGAAACTATTAAAATATATTTACAGTTAACTTGAAATGGTGAGGGAAGAAAAAAGAAAAACATTGGGACCCATGGATACAATTTCACTGTGTCCTTTTAGATTTTGGGGCATCAGGGACGCTGGACACATACCTTTTAGCATTTCTCTCTCTCTCTCTATTATATATATATATATATATATATATATAAAATAAAGGACTCTCCCGTCGATTATCGACGTATGAGGGTTCATACACACAATGAACTCCAACACAGTGATTTGTTTATAGTGGTGAAGGCTTGTGTTGGACCATCCACACTTTTTGGCACAGTCGATAGAAAAGAATTGGTGCATCAAGGGTTGCCACAAACCCAATCAACGACCGGCCTTAGGAATTTTGAATTCAGAGTTATCCCTCTCCTAGACTGGTTACCTACCCAAGGCTGAAGGGCACAGTCTGCCCTACTATTTAACCCATAGCTGGAGGGAGAATATATGGAGTCATACCTTTCCCAAGGGTATTAGCGCTATGTGAAATGCCAACAGCTTCGTCTAGGAATTGAACTCGAATCGACGAGTCCATTTTCCACGACTCTAACCACTAGCCCACGTGCCTATATATATCAAAAGAGAAAGTTAGTTTCCTTCAACACACGTGTGTAGAAAAAATAAAATAAAAGATAAAATGGTAACGTAATTTCCATTGTTATTTGTTTCTGTCAATTTTTAAGTGAATGTTTTCATAGATTAACATAATGAAAACAACAACCGGCCATTTTCACTTTAATATTCAGAACAATATCATGACTAATAATAAAACAAATTCTACACTCTACCGATTAAGTAGACATTTGGCTTCAATCCTGGTTTTACATTAGGAAAACCATTAATAATAATAAGAAGAATAAATTGTTAGCATCAATAAATTTGATAAAAAGGACAGAATATTTTATTTTAGTTGGGCATGGAAGAAAATAAAAAATCATTATAGATATAGAGGAGGGTAGAATAAAAAAGTATATATATATATATATATATATATATATATACCTTCAGAAAATAAATTTATTTTCTGAAGGTATATATCCTTTCTTTATTCATCCTACTCCGTATATGCAAAAATATATACACAAATATCTATATGTACGCTTGAGTTCTCAATTTTGGTTGAATCCTATCAAAGTAACACTTATATATATATATATATATATATATATATATATGTATGAGGTAGGTAAAAGGATAGTGAACAAGAAATGATAACTCAAAACAAATCTAAGAGTTGAAACGTTTCGTCCGATTTATACGGACATGCTCAGTCAGAGATTTTTATTGAAAGCAAAATTACGTGCGAGTACATGTGATTTGGTGAGGAGGGGGGGGGTGAGTTAGTAGCGGAAGTGATAGATATATATATATATATATATATATATATATACACACACACACACTTTTTATTAAAAACAAAAAAAAAAAAAAAAAAAAAAAACTTTCACTGGTTTAGTGTAAGGCATTACTCATCTGTTGTTTACAGACTCGAGTTCTCTAGGTAATTGTAACATACATCTACAGATGTATGTGTTTATCAGTTAAATAGTTTGCCTCTTACTGATAGCTACGGACGGCCGAGAGGAAAGGGCTTGGACTGCTGAAAAGTCAGTCAGGTTTCGGTCTCGGTTAGAAATAGCTGTTAAGTCTAGCCACATTAATGAGATGTAAACATCGAAACACGGTGACTGTGGATGACTATATCATATATATATATATTTATCAGACTTAAAATTTTAAATAGACCGATAAACAAGGACTATTACTCGCCTTTCTCCTTATTCCGAAATAAAATTTTTTTACCACCTTCCACATACCAACAAAAGCTCTGAAGATGATCTAATTAATAGATCGAAACACTGCAGCGTCGGCCAATAAACTTACCACTTAA
Organism: Doryteuthis pealeii; assembly: GCA_023376005.1. Taxonomy (NCBI): domain Eukaryota; kingdom Metazoa; phylum Mollusca; class Cephalopoda; order Myopsida; family Loliginidae; genus Doryteuthis; species Doryteuthis pealeii. The sequence continues at coordinate 89,331,977 of CM042156.1, read as the reverse complement.
CTCATTTAAACCTGTGTTTTTTCAATTTTTTTATTATACCACACACACACACACACACACATTATATTATATATATATATATATATATACTAGCAAATATATGCACCCTCCGGGTGCAAGTATTTAAGTTTTAATGTAATAAAATATTGTATTAAATTAGAAAGGCTAATGAAACTAAATAAGAATACAGATAAAAAGATTTGAAACAGAGGGGGGTATAATAAAAGATTTGAAACAGAGGGAGTATAATAAAAAATGGAACAACTGAAACTTACTCTTCCATCACTCCCGTCTTTCATTGTTATTTTTTTCTAATTTAAGTATTTAGATATAAGAGGAAGTAAAGAATAAAATGACAGTTATTTTATCTTGTTAATGGATTTCATTTAAGATTCATTGCAGAGATTTTTGCTTATATTCATTAAAATAAAACCAAACAGTTAGGAATCAATAATACTAAGCACATATTTATTAAATTCGATTTTTTTATATTAATATGCAAATTAGCCTTCCCGTTAACACTGTAAACCGCTATTTTGTTGTATATATAAATATAATTGCATGTTGTTAGTATGTAGACATTGTTAACAGTATTAATAATGTAAGACAATTTTATTAATAATTGAGGTTTAGATAAAAATAAAATCATGGAGAATGTGATGTCAATAACTAAGAGAATTGTAGGAATATAGTTTCGGTTACAGACAGAAAAACACACAAACTACATTATAATAAGATACATTAGATTGATAGGTAAATTATTTAAAGAAAAGCAAGATAAAGATTAAAAAAGTGGAGTAGGGCTGGTTTCAAATCTAAAACTTTAAAATGATAACCCCCCACTCTGAGTTTTATGAGGTTTTGAGGGTCAGTTATCATCTTAGTCACATTTCACCAATTATTAATTTTCTAGAAACCTTTGGTTGGTTGGTTTGTATCCATTTATCTATAATACCCTGTATATGTAAAAAAATATATATATACAAATCTTTATACATACATTGGAGTACTCAATTTTGGTTGAATCCTATCAAGGAAACACTTGATATCATCCACCTATATATTATAGATATGGAAAGCGCGTGGTGTACTGGTTAAAGTCATGGGAAATGGACTCGTCGCCCCGAGTTCAAATCCTGGACGTGGTAATTGCATTTCACTTAGCGCTAATACCCTTAGGAAAGGTATGAATCCTACTTCCCCTCCAGCTATGGATAAATAGTAGGGCAGACTAGGCTCTTTAACCTTGGTTAGGTAACCGGTCTAGGAGAAGGAAAACTCTGAATTCAAACCTCTTGAACTCCACTTAAGAAATTGACCTTGTGTCACATCCTGCTCGTGCGGAGGGGTTGGTATGTATATATAAAAAACTTGCAACTAATAAATATTGCTATATCTGAACTCATAAACTTATTTGTTTCCATTAATTTACTTTGGGGATTATAGACTGCTTTACTAATTACAGCATTGTTGAAGAAGTACAGGTTTATGCAGCTATCACTTACAGAACTTAATAACCTGAGTATAGTTTATACAAATACTTTAATTACCCAGTATGTTATTTAACAGATAGCGGTTCCAAAACTAATGCTCAAAACCCAAATTAGGGCTGCAAGTAGTTTAAAAATAAATTTTTAAAAATTAGGGAAAAAAAAAAAAAAAAAAAAAAAAGGGTAGATTTTCAGTGATGCTGATAGCTTTTTACTATTTCTCTGAATGTTTGAGATGAGGCTTGAAGATTAGTATTATCTGCGTTATTCGGACTATTGTCCCCATCTTCATTGTTATTTGCCAAAATGTTGTACAAATAACAATGAAGATGGGGACAATAGTCTGAATAACACAGATAATACTGATAGCTTTTTGATTTAATAATGTCCTGATACACACATATTTGCTTTGAATGAGTCCCCAGGAAAATTAATGGGTCCCAACTAAAGTTTCTTAATAGATTGTAGGGTTTTTATCTATGATCTGGGAAAACAGCTAAAGTTGTCTAACTCCTACCTTGTAACCTATCCTGTTTAATTCATTTCTAAGAAACTATTGAGGGGGCCACCTCGACCACCTTAGACGAGGCCTAAGTAAGGGTCTAAGTGGAGTGTTGTATGTCATGGACTGCTCAACCACTAGGATTCTGTCCTTAAGCATCACGGGTCACCACTCACAGTCTTACCCCTCTGCAGAGGTGCAGTCGGTGCATTTTAAAAAGATATGTCAATAGAAATTTCATGATAAAATTTAAATTTGAGTTCAAATATTTTGGTCATGTGATAATTCTATTTTTGGCCACAAGAACAAAAATTTTTTTTTCAAGTCGTGCTAACAGCAGGGATACCCATGACTCTCACCAGCTGTACCTACCAGTCATTGCTCCCAGCAGGTCTTCTGCATGGCATCAAGAATCTGCACAGAGTTGATGTAGATTTTTGCTAGTCAGCCTACACAGCACAGTTTGGAAAAATCTTATTTGTCTGGCAAAGTAGGGAGCTGATGGTATATGTGGCATTCCACCAAAGATGCAAAAACAATCTCTCTAGCTCTAGTGAAAAGCTCTCGGCCGTCCGTAGCTGTCAGTAAGAGCCGAACATTTTAACTGATAAACACATACATCTATAGATGTTACAATAGACTCCTTTGCTGTCTCAGCTGATACCGACAATAGGCCATACTGCCAATTTACTACACTATCACAATGGACAATAATACCCAAGCTGTATAATGAGAGCATTGCATCACTCCCACTATGAACAGCCAAGTCGAAGCAGCACACAAATGTAAGATACTGGTTATGTGTCAAAGGAGAAACGGATAATATCCATACTGTCACAGAAATAGGCAGACTATTTCTGTCATATCCTGATGAAGAAAGACATATCAGTGGTCATAGGGAGAGAGAGAGAAAGAGTGAGAGAGGGAGGGGGTAGCTATTTTGCTCATATTACCTATACTGCGGGAACAGAAACTGAATGGTACATTTATGGCCATAGCAGACTTTAGAGGAGGAAACGAGAGCAGCAGCAGCAGCAGCAGCGAGAGGTACCATTGGCTTCAAGCAGTTATACGGCTTTGCGAGTGGTTTCCACAAAATAAAAATAAAAATGAAAAAAAGAGAAAAAAAAAAAAGAGAAAAAAGTCCAATTGAGAAACAGCTGAGTCGTTTTGACATATCAGCCGTCATTTTTACCCATTTGGTGTGTCTTTCTTGTGACATTTTGTGCGTCTTTGAGACATTACATCCAACTCTATGTGTGTCTTCAGATGACATTGCATTCAATTTAAACTTTTAGTGTGTGTGTATATATATATATATATATATATACACACGCACAGAGTGATGCGTTTTAATTTAGAGCATCCTGGGATACATATATTTGCTTTGAAGGAGTTCCATTGGAAAAATTTATGGATCTCAACTAAAGTCTCTTAATAGATTGTAGGGTTTTTATTTATGATTTGGAGAAACAACTAAAGCTGTCTAACTCCTACCTTGTAACCTATCCTGTGTCTTCAGATGACATTGCATTCAATTTAAACTTTTAGTGTATATATATATATATATATATATACGGTGATGCTGATAGCTTTTTGATTTAGTGCATCCTGTGCCGCACATATTTGCTTTGAATGAGTTCCATTGGAAAATTTATGGATCTCAACTAAAGTCTCTTAATAGATTGTAGGGTTTTTATTTATGATTTGGAGAAACAACTAAGGCCTTCTAACTCCTAACTTGTAAACTATCCTGTGTAATTCATCTCTAAGAAACTACTGAAATGTATTTACAGTTAGCTTGAAATGGTGAGGGAAGAAAAAAGTAAAACAATGGGATGCATGGATATGATTTTACTGCGTTTTTTTTAAAGATTTTTGTGGCTTTATTTGGGAACCATAAATTTTTCTGGGGACTCATTCAAAGCAAATATATGCATCCTAGGATGCACAAAATTAAAAACTATCAGCATCACTGTATGTTTGTGTGTGTGTATATATATATATATATATATATATATATGAGAAGTAAATACACAAGCGATGTGTTTATGATATGGCTTTTTTTTTTTAGCCGACAATTTTTGGGAGAATATGTGCTTAATTGAAGTCCTACCTAATTTTGAAAGTTAATTAATTAATAATTAATAATAATTAATTAGGCGGACATACTTATTTAGCCTTACATTTAAATAGGTATGCCCGCCTAATTAATTAATTTCAAAATTAGGTACGACTTCAATTAAGCACATATTCTCCCAAAAATTGTCGGCTAAAAAAAGCCATATAATAAACACATCGCTTGTGTATTTACTTCTCATACTGCCGTGTAGAAGAAGTCACTATAAGAGGAATAAAAACCTACTTCTAAACAAAACGAAAAATCTAAAGAAAGTCCGGTTGGTGTAGGGGTTACGGTCCTCGCCTGTCAGCATGACAGTCGGGTTTCGAATCACGCACAAGGCGGTTTTCCTATCTATAGCTCTGCTGATGAGGCCTAATAGGCCAAAATGTACATACAGAGATTGATTTTTCTCGATTTGTTTAGCCTTACATTTAAATAGGTATGCCCACCTAATTAATTAATTATTAATTAATTAACTTTCAAAATTAGGTACAACTTCAATTAAGCACATATTCTCCCAAATATATATATATATGAGCAGTCATTTTTAACCAGAGTGTGTTGCAAGATGATAATGGTCATACTATTAAGAAACTTCAGTATTAATATATCAAAGATTATATAAACTAGTAAATATATGCACCCTCCATAGGGTGCAAGTATTTCAGTTTTAATATAATAGAATATTATATTAAATTAGAAAGGCTAATGAAACTGAATAAGAATGCAGATAAAAAGATCTGGAACAGAGGGGGTATGATTGAAAAATAGAACAACTTTGAAACTAACTCTTCCATCATTTTCCATTACTCCCGTCTTTCATTGGTAAATTTTCCTAATTTAACTATTTAGTTAAAATAGGAAGTAAAGAATAATATTACAGTTATTTCTTCTTGTTAATGGATTTCTTTTAAGATTTATCCCCGAGATTATAATATTCAATAAGATAAAATCAAACAATTAGAAATCAATAATACTGAGCACATATTTATTAAAATCAAATTTTTTATATCAATATGCAAATTAGCCTTCCCATTCACGCTGTAAAGCGCTATTTTGTGGTATATATAAATACAATTGCATGTTTTTAGTATGTACATATGGTTAACAGTAATAATAATGTAAAACAATTTTATTAATGATTGAGGTTTAAATAAAAATAAAATCATGGAGAATGTGATGTAAATAACAAAGGGAATTGTGACATGAGTAGTGATATAGTTTCGGTTACAGACAGAAAAACACACAATCTCCATTATAATAAGATAAGACAAAGATTGTATTTAAGCAAGTGAATAGCAAAAGACGGGGGGGGGGGGAATATGAATGTATTATTCAATTTAATTGAGACTGGATTGCTTCTCAATTATGATTGGTTGTGAAAAGTGACACCTTTATCAATTAAGCTCGGACAGCGAAAATTATCAAGCTCGGACAGCAAGAATTATTAAACCTTGTATAATATCTACTGTGGAGATTTATGAAGTGAGGTAATTTGCTGTGGAAGATATCCTTTATGCCAACCAAGTGGTAATCTTCAATATCAAATATACTACAAGGTTAGAGATATAGGAAATGGAATTGACAAATCCTGGACGAGGCTGTTTGCATTTCATATAGCACTGATATCCATGGGAAAGGTATGCAGGACACATACCTATTAGCATCTCTGTATGTATATAATAAAGTCTTTTTGTTATAACAAAGTCCAGCAGAAAGAATACAAATACAGGATAGATAAATGTCTTAAAGAAAAGAGTCCTTGTAGATATTCTGAATGGAGAATAAAGGTTGTCCCTTACTGTAAAGAAACCCTCGCATATAAAGTGGGTGCAACAGGTGGGCCAAGCCGCTATGAAACCATAGAGTATAAAAGAACTATGTACAGGTACACGTATTTCCTGTTGCTGGGGGACTAAGCCGCTCCAATCCAAAAGGACAGACACACAACTTGTGTCCAGTTCATATGGCTGGAAAGTCCAGGAGAAAGAGAGTTTGACTTTCGAAGGACTGCCTTTAAATATTTGGGTTGCAATGCCACCTAACGCCAAACCATAGCAAGTAAGGGAAGATAATCCCACACCTAACATCAACCAACTAAGGGTTGATATACCCACGCCTAACGCCATGTGTAGCATGTAAAGGGAGATAATCCCTACAAAAGTAATAAAAAGAAATTTATTATAAGTAATTGATATACATTGAATATTCTTTTTAGTGATTTGTATTTTTTTTTTCTGATCATTTTTTTCTTATATTTTAACCGTGATTTTTCTTTCCCAGAGGTTGTTGTGTTACATAATTATTAGATACCTAATGATTATGGCAATAGTGCAGAAATCATAACGGCGATTAGTGCAGCTGATGGCCTTGAGAGTGAGTGACAGCACTTGACCTCACTCTCACCTTGCTTTCCGGGGATAAATCGTGAGAACCAGAAGCCATAGAAGACCCTGTTCTGGTTTAAAGATATAGTAAGTTTAAGTCAGTTAGAAGTTAGAAGCCGAGCTAGTAACATGTAAGTCTCATCTGCGCAGAATTGTCTGGGTTGGGATTTACAAATAAAGTAACATCAACGTAAATCAAAGTGTTGCGTTTATTACCTAAAAACTAATAATAACACAGGGCTTCTGATAAGGAGTGATCCCTAACAGAAACCAGACCCGAAGTCCTCAATAGAAGACCAGACCTTAGAAGATATACCAGACCAAGATAGATGATAACGATCAGAATCAAAGCCGGCCAGAAGGAAATACGACCAGAAGTAAGAAGTAAGAAAAGGGTATACAACGTTATATAGATTTGGTACGGTGAAAACGTCAGTATATAACGGTTGCACTTAGTAAGAAAAGACGCATCGTAAATTTTTATTATTCAGCAAAGAATCACTTCCTTTTCAACCGAGAAAATGAACGCACATAGGAGAAAGTAATTATTACATTAAACAGTTCTATGCATTAACCTGACAATCAGCGAAAAAAGAACTTTTTTCTTTTTTTTTTTTTCTTTTTTCTTTTTGTATCAATTTTGCTTTGACTTTTTAAATTTTGTGTTGAATGGATTCCATTTTGTTTTTTTCTGTAATTTTCTTTTTCATCAATTAAAGTTTGCCATAAACTGTTTTTACTATAATTCCATTTGTTTTTCTTCTCTTTTTCCCCCACCACCACCACCACCCACCTACCCCCTTTGCTACTTCAATGAAGCAGACGTCACTGTCTTGAAGCTAGATTATTAGTTTAATGGTCTCACTAGAAAAAAATACTTTAATTAGAAAAAAATCTGCTGAGAGTTAAATAATAGTCATTTTAAAAGTAAACATTTTTTTAATTTTTTTATTTGAAAATGTTTAAAAGATTCAATTACCATGAAAAAAAAAAAGGAAAAGAAAAATATACATGGTGTATATATATATATATATATATATATATATATATATATATATATATTGTGTGTGTGTGTGTGTGTATTTGGGCAGCATTCTTTCATTTATACATGTAGAATTAGACAAAAGACACATCTCCTGTTTAACAATTTTATTTTTGATCTTTTCGAGTTTTCTGGACAACTTTTTAATATTTGGGTGAAATTCGTGGATAAGTCCAAAGTTCAGATCCCGAGTACTTTTGGCACTTTGAAGTGCCATCATCAAAGAAAAAAATAAACAAAAACTCCAAATACTAGAAGCTTTATACATAAAACAATATAAACCATCCTTAAACAAAATTAATTTCCAATGCAGTACACACATTTTAAAATGCCTATAACACCTTTCTCATCAATTCTTCTCCTTCCAACCTCCACATGAATTTAATTTTTAAAAACTGGAACACATCACCCCTGATGATGGCACTTCGAAGTGCCAAAAGTACTCGGGTCCTGAACTTTGGCGGACTTATCCACGAATTCCACCCAAACATTAAAAAGTTGGCCGGAAACTCAAAAAGATCAAAAATAAAATTGTTAAACATGTGTCTTTTGTTTAATTCTACACACACACACACACACATATATATATATATATATATTCTGTGTGTATATAATTATTCAGATTGCATAGATACTTCACTATAAACTTAAGCAAAAGTGTCATTCCATATATAAATAATTCATTTTATGGGGATAATGTTATTAACTAAACTAGCAAAAATATTCACCCTTTGGGCATAAATATTTAACTTTTAATGTAATGAAATATATCAAATTAGAAACAAAATTAGATAAGATCGCATATAAACAGATTACACTTACTTTAATTATATTTTAATTGCTTTCTATACGAAATCATTCACAGGATTGATTTTAATACATTGGAGAGTAAAAAAAAATAATATTAGAGATCAAAACACCAAATAATTATTTGTTAAACCCAGTATGCAAATTAACCAACCAGATATTATGTAAACCTTTATTTCTTAGTGATATATTTTTTTGTACTGTCCACTTTTATTTATAATCTTATAATAATGGAGATTGTGTGTCTGTAACCGAAACAATATCACTACTCAAGTCACAATTCCCTTAGTTATTTACATCACATTCTCCATGATTTTATTTTCATTTAAACCTCAATTATTAATACTGTTGGCTTTACCTATATACTTATAATGTACAATTATATTTATATATACAACAAAATAGCAGTTTACAGTGTGAATGGGAAGTCTAATCTGCATATTGATATTAAAAATTTGATTTTAATAAATATGTGCTTGGTATTATTGATTTCTAATTGTTTGGTTTTATCTTAATGAATATAAGCAAAAATCTCTTCAATAAATCTTAAAAGAAATCCATTAACAAAAAGAAATAACTAAATTTATTCGTTACTTCTGATTTTAACTAAATAGTTAAATTAGGAAAATCATCTTATTGGAACAATTACTGTTTGAAATAATTTGGTGTACATTTTTGATTGATAAAAGTTTTTTAAACAAACATCTTCAATTGAAGTCTTGACCTCTTATCAGTCGTAGATAAGTAATTTAATCAGTATATACTTATACACACATACACAGGTGGGGAGGGAAATACTATTATGAGGTATCACAAACAAATGAAAAAATTCATATTTTTCTTTAAATGTTTCCTTATATGAACGAAGTGTTCTTATTTTCCTACACTATGTCTTATCTTATGGCTAGTTTAACTCTGTCAGTGGAAGGGGGGGAAATATATGGGGGGAAATAGATGTTCGTATCAACAAGCTCCCACCGAGAGGGGCGGGGCCAAAAACAAGTGAGTCCACAGTCTTCCAGCAAGCCAAACCTTCCCCTGGTCAACACGTTCTTCGTTTTTGTTTAGCAGCTGCAAAATCCGTCACCGTAGTAAAAATAATTTTTAGCAGTTCAAAATCATATTTCTTTACTCAGTCATTCGCGTCAGTCAACCTGCTACTGCTGACTCCTCACTGCCCAGCGCTTGACTCACATGTTATTTATGTACGTATTTACCGGAACATACTGGCACTTCGCCTCCGTCCAGTGCCTAAATCGCGTCTGCCTTCGCATGCGGGAGGATGCAGGCTCGATCCCGGCAGGCAAGACAATGTCTTGTTCTTGTTCGTTCTCCGTCATATCCGCCTAAGAACCAAAAGAGTCCTGGTTCAATACCGGCCCTCACCAACTCAGCATATGAGTAGCACAGAGATCTGTGCAGTTAAGTAAGGAGCTGATGGCACTCCACTTCTGATGAGAAACAATCTCTTGGCCTAATGCTAGTGAAAAGGAGATAGACTCCCTTGCTGTCTGGTTGATACAGACTTTAGGCCACCCTGACAACCTTTTTACTTTATGTCGCATCTAAGCTTTAGCAGCAGCAGCAGCAGCTTCAGAAATTTTTTTCAGTTCAGCCAATTATGGGTGTTGACTTTCTGGATATAAAGTGTGTGCTAGATGCCCACTCTTATTTATAGACTGGGTGATAGTCATGTGACCATATTCTTGTCCAATCACTGCCAGTGCTCTGCTGCTGATATTATTATTTATACTGGCTGATTCTAATCTTAGGTACTCACAACCACTTGGATCTTCATGGACGACGGATCATATCGCTGGACCTTTTTGACACTACGCAGGATACCAAAACTTAGGACTTATTCACTTACCAGAGGATTCTATAATTCAGGACTTACTTATTTACTTTAAGTTCTTTGCAACTGGCCCAGGATGGCGGCCAGATACTTAATAATGGTTTATTAGACCATGGTGAACTATACTCCAGCCCTATCCAATCGTTGATCCAATGAGAGTACAGCATTTTAGTTTTGAGCTAGCTACTCCAGTGTTGTTGGAGGTGCATAGTCTAATGGTTAGAGTTATAGGAAATGGACTCATTGACTGGAGTCCAAATCCTGGATGAAGCTACAGTTCACATAGCACTAGTACCCTTGGGAAAGGTATGAATCCAACTACTCACCCTCTAGCTATGGGTAAATAGTAGGGCAAACTGGGCTCTTTAACCTTGGTTAGACAACAAGTCTAAGAGAAGGAAAACTGAATTCAAACCTGTTTAACTCTTAACATCCTATTGAGAATTTTCTAAGTCCAGAGCCCAATTCCTATAACCATTTATTAAAAATGGGTAAAAATTGCTGTTTCATTTAAAGTTACCTGTTATTTCCCTTCAATTAAAGACATCTAAATATGTTGAATATTGCACTTAAACAAAGCTATCGTTTAGGGCAGATTAGCAAAATGAATGTGACTTCCGGCCGGGTGGAATGAGGCGGTATAGGATGCTAAGAGTTAACTCCACTTGGGGTGGTCACTACTAGAATAGACTCAGTCCTAATTATTGATCTATTTCACAAAATGAAAAAAAAAATGGCTTAAAAAAATTTAAAGAAATTTTTACTTACATCTAGAATATCATTTGAATAGGAGGTTTAGTGAGACTTGTAAATAGCGTGAATGTTAATAGAACCAAGATTATAATGGGAACAAGACTGTCCTTTAATTTTATAAATAGATTGACTATCCACATTTCTAGAAGAGAAAGAGTGACAGGCTAATAATGGCTAAGAGTAAATTTGATTATAACAGTTTTAACCATTTCATTTAAATAGCGTCGTTTACATCATGCTGTGAATTCAGGTGGCATTTCGTTGCGTTGTCCAGCTGCTTCCACTGAATATTGTTTGGACTGTATTATCAGATTCTTTAATGAATGTCGAAAGGACCATTTAACTATTTATTGATTGCAACTGAAACCTAAAAGGCATTGTTGTTACATAGAATAGAAAAAGAAAATGAAATAGAAAAAATTAAAAAAAAATTTTTTTTTAAATTAAAGAAAAAAGAAAAAAGAAAAAGAGAAAAAAAAAAAAAGAAAAAATAAAAAAATAAAAATTAAGACTAAAAGAAAAGAGAGAGAGAAAAAGAAAGAGAGAGAGAAAAGAAAGAGAGAGAGAAAAAGAAGAGAGAGAGAAAAAGAAAGAAGAGAGAAAAGAGAGAGAGAGAAAAAGAAAGAGAGAGAGAAAAGAAAGAGAGAGAGAAAAGAAAAGAGAGAGAGAAAAAGAAAGAGAGAGAGAAAAAAAGAAGAGAGAGAAAAAAGAGAAAAAAAAAAGAGAAAAAAAAAAGAGAAAAAAAAAGAAAAAAAAAAAAAAAAAAGACTAAAAAAAAAAAAAGATTAAGACTAAAAGAAAAGAAAGAAAAAGAAAAAGAAAAGAAAAGAAAAAGAAAAAGAAAAAAAAGGCCATACTAACTACATTTAAAAAAAAAAAAAAACCTTTTTTTTTTATTCAAGGTTTGATATTTTCTAAGTGATGGTTTCAAAAAGATTTTGTTTTGTGATTTTTAAAAAATATTTTTTTGTTTTTCTTTTATTCAAATCGATTAAGTACATAAATCAAGTTACCTTAGGTAATTCAAATCTTTATGTCTAATCTATATATTTTTATTTATAATACGCCTGGACAACACACTGACAACGTCATTAGATCTAATGAAAGAAAAAGGCGATGTCCAACAAAAACGATTACAAATGTGGACTATACAGATGATCTAATACTTCTTTTTAAATTACAATCAATTAAGTACATAAATCAAGTTACCTAAGGTAAATTTAAATCTTTATGTCTAATCTATATATAATTCATGCTATGAACGTCAGATGTGATATCCTACAGAAATAATGGATTCTTTAATGAAATGATTATGAAAAAAAAAAAAAGCAACATGGAAACTACACAAGGAATGCTGTATGTTGTCCTGAACAAATCCTAGAAGCATCCCCCCCCTAAAAAAAAAAAGCAGCTGTCTGGCACTTACTTCCTATCACACAAACACATGCTGGTCACTGCTGGAAAAGTAAAGATTAACTCATAAGTGATGTTCCCCTGTGGACACCTACACATCGATAGACTAGAGTGGGTATACCAGCAAAACTTACATTGTTGAGCTCTGTTTGGATACTGGATGTTGTGAGAAGGACTTACCAGGAGTGATGACTGATAGGGTGGTGTCATGGGAATCAGTGTTGTCAGTATTAACTTGATAATGATGAAACATCAATTATTGTTGGATTTAAGATATAAGTTGTGCTAAAGACCACAACTTATATTTATAGACTGTTCCAAAACAGAGGTGGCTGAATTGGCCAATCAAAAACACACAAACATGTTTTCAATCTACTATTTAAAGGCGTTGATAAATTGTTCTAAAATTACTTGCTGGAAGGACTGCTTAAAGGAATGACCAGCAGGATCAACTCTGATACAACTTTCTACTTTGAGGATAGATCAACAGACAAGGAATTGAACTGATACTACATCTTTCTACTTCAAGAAATCTTAATCATATTAATGGGCAACTCATTTTTTAGAAGAAAAAACATCAGGTGGGTGAGACTAATAAAAAAAAATTAATGGTAATATTATGTTGAAGGTAACCCAGTCTTCGGGGCAGGGGTTTAGACAAACAGCATGATCCCAGGGGGCCATTCCCCCATGCAACATCTGCCCCCTTGATTTAAAGGGGCAGGGCTGGATTTATTGCCCAGTGCCTGAGGCACCCTTCTTGAGGGAGAATGCCAATGGGATCCATGCAATTTTTGCACCAGCCATCCCATGAGCCTCCGTTCATGGGTGGTCCCACATTAATAGGGCCTTGTGCCTGACCTGCATACGTGGGATGCAAGGTAAATCCCCATTTTCACTACAGAAGACCATACACATAAGAATTTGCATTAGAAATTGGGGAAAGTTTTTTTCTTCTTTTCTTCTATAAAAAAAAAAAATTGAATTCTTTGGTTGGCCATTTCAAAAAGCACTGCGGGCTGCAATTTGCCTATGATGAATCTACATATTGGAAATATTTAGAGTGAGTACTTAATGTTTTGTATCAGGCACGATTCTAAGAATTCTATTAAAAAAAAAAAAAAAAAAAAAAAAAATTTCTAAAAGCACCACTTAAAGTAAAACCCATTAGGTATGTCACATTTTTGTATATACAAATTATTGGAAATGAAAAAGTACTGGTTTGTGGTTAGTTGACAATTTCCAGGACTAAATTCTAGAGGGGGGGGGGGGGGGAGCGTCAAAAGTCCTTCAATAAATTAGCAGGGGCCGGTTTAACCCAGTCAGTAGAGCACACGCCTCTGAATCGTAAAGTTCCAGGTTTGATACCGGTCCCTGCCAACTCAGCACACGAGTAGCACAGATTGAGTAAAATGGGGAGCTGATAGTTGGTGTAGTGCTCCACCCCAGCATAAACAATATCTCTGGTCTAGTGCTAGCAAAACAGGGATACACTTCCTTGTTGTCCAGTTGATACTGACAATAGACCACACTGCCAACTTTACTTACTAGTTTGTAGTGTGCATATCACATGACCAAAGCAGTTCGGACCATTGAAGGTACCCAATTGTGGTTTGTTTGTGGTTCATAGGTGGATTCTCTACCAACTGTGCTAAATCATCCCTTCCTAAACATCTATAAATCTTAATCAGACGAACATTGCAATTAAAATAAACTTAAAGGAGTAGGGTTAGGAAGTTTTGGTTAAAATTCTTGAAAACCAGAACTGCAGAGATTAGCTTTCACACAAATGATAAATGGTTTTTCTTTCAGACAATCTAAGTTTCAAATTACTACCCCCCCCCCCATCAAGTAAATGAAAATAGATTTTTGTAGTTTAAGAGATGATCATAAAAACAAACGGCGACTGGGTAGAATTTGTTTACGAAAGAAGTTTGGACAAAACTTTGTAGTAGAGCTAGAGCCAATAAGATCTTTTAGGTTAGATTTTACGACATGTCAACCCTGGTTGGGTTATTTTACGCCGAAGATGTTTTGTTTTATTCATTCTTGATAGGTACTCAATTTTTGTTAAACACATTTTTTTCTATCTAATTAATAGATGGGACCTGAACAGGTACTACCACTCCAACCTTGTTGGGTTATTTTATGCCGAGGAGGTTTTATCTTATTCGTTCTTGATAGGTAAAGCAAAGTTAACAGATTGGGATTCAGAATTTTCCTTCTCCTAGACTGGTTGCCATACCAAAGTTACAGAGTTCATCTGCCCTACTATTTACCCATAGCAAGAGGGAAAATGGTTGTATTCATACCTTTCCCAAGGGTATTAGCACTATGTGAAATGCAAAAAGCCTAGTCCAGGATTTTAACTTGTCTCATCATACTCATTTCCTGCAATGGTAACCATTACACTATGGGTGCTTCCACAACCAAAAAAATAATGTCTTATAAATGCCTATTTAATAAAGTTGGTAGAGTGGCCTATTGTCAGTAATAACTATACAGCAAGGGAGTCTATCCCCTTTTCGCTAGACCAGGGAGATATTTTTTTTTTCTTTTTCTTTCCTGCAGCGGAGCGTTACACCTACCGTCAGCTCCCCACTTTACTGCACAGATCAGATTACCCAATCTGTGCTACTCTAGCACCAAATTGGCAGGGCTGGTATCAAGCCCAGAACCTTGTGATTCCAAGGTGAGTGCTCTAACAACTAAGCTAAACTGACTCATTTAATAGCCGACCATAATTGAGTTTCATTTTTGTAAGAAATTGCAAAAAAAATAACAAGGCAGGGATGTCAATTATGAGGGAATTATTTGATCAGCATTCGTTTCTGATTCAAAGAAAAAAAAAAAAAAAAAAAAAAAAAAAAAGACCCAAATAGGCCCCCCCCCCAAAAAACAATTACATATAAATATATAGATATATAAAAATTCTATTTATGTTTTCAACTTCCAATGAAAATTTTTCTAATTATAAGAAATTATGTTAAATAAAAAAAAAAAAAAAAAAAAAGCGAATCAAAGGTTCAGTACATTAATTTCTTTATTCTCTCCAAATATTTCTCTAAGAGTCTTTGAGTTTCTTCAATGAAGAATCATTAATTGTTTGACAAATATTCTCTATATCAATATCCGGTTATCTTCAAGGTATGCACTCCCAAATTTTTCAGCTTAAAAAAGCTCCTTTCAAATTAGCTACAGGAGCCAACCTCATACACTTCACTTGATCTGCCTTTTTCAGGAAAATAAACTTTTTGTTTTTCTTTGAATTCTTAAATAATTTTATTTTAGAATGAATTATTTTGGCATTTTTCAATATATCTCATTGGGTTTTTTTTCTTTTTCTTTTAACAATGAATTAACTTTTTTTTCCAATAATAAAAATTGAAAACATTTTTTTTAACAATGATTTGAAAAAAAAATTTTTAAGAATTCACGTGAAACACAAAAAAGAGTTTCAAAGTTGTTCTATTTTTTTTTTATTACACCCATCCCCTCTGTTTCAAATCTTTTTATCTGCATTCTTATTTAATTTCATTAGCCTTTCTAATTTAATATAATATTTTATTACACTAAAACTTAAACACTTGCACCTGGAGGGTGCATATATTGCTAGTTTTTAAAATGGACAGAGAAAAATTAATGTCATTTCTTCAGAATGACAAAATATAATTACAGTAATCAATAAAATTAATTTTTAATTGGATATTTACATTAATTAAATTTAACATTAAATAAGATGGCAGGTATGAGGGAGGTTGGAAAAGTCAGGTAGAAAGTAACCTTAACTAATCCAACATGTTTATTTCTGTAAAAATACAACCTTGTGTATATATTACCAGCACTACTATGTCACTTTTCCCCTCGTGGGGTAATGGTTAGTAAGCTCTTGCAGATCCATTACTAATGGCATGTCAACTCATCTGGGTTTATTCTATACCTACAGGTTTGGGAACTGTATACACTGTATATTTATTCACATATTTAAACATATTTTTTTCACACACACAGTTATGGTATAAAGTATTCCAATCTAAAACAAATTTTTTCACACAGTTATGGTATAAAGTATTCCAATCTAAAACAATTTTTTTCACACAGTTATTATCAGTCATGGTATAAAGTATTCCAATCTAAAACAAATAATTTGTAAACAGATCTACTTGATCCATAACTAGGACTAACAGGGACAACCACTCCGGGTCAGAGTGGACCTGTAAATAATGGCAATGAAGGAGTGCTCCCCAGTAACTAGCACTCCAGAACTGGAGTCTCTCAACCATATGAAGTTTAGTATCATATCGAGGACACAACTTTTTTTGCGAGGTTGGGGGTCATCACAATAGCGGTGTGTCCGTTTGAGGCGTTTTACTCGAGATAAAATAAATGAGCTCTAAAAAAATCAAGGATGTCTTGTGTTCAACAAACTATCAATGGCACACGATCCTTATCATTACTTGCTATTATTAGACATGAACAATAGCAACAATAGGATAGTGAATAAGATGCTGTTGGGATTTTTTCTGTGTCTGTAAAATAATTAAATGGGGAAATGTGGAAAAAAACGCAAAATTTTAATTATACATTATGTAAGTAAAGTAAGTAAAGTTGACGGGGCAGCCTAAAGTCGGTATCAGCCAGTCAGCGAGGGAGTCTATCCCCTTTTCAATAGCGATTGAAAGGAGATTGTTTTGTGGAAATTAACTGGAATTTGGGATGACGTATGAAAGGCTGACCTCTTGGCTTCTGATTGGCTGAAAAGTGCCAACAGGGTGAAGAGTGAAAAGGAGATTGTGAGAGGAGAGAGTTGGTTCAAAGTTTTCTAAGCAGACATATTCAAGAGGTGAGAGTCTGGCTGAAGGTTTGGAAGAGACACATTGCAATGGCAGTGGGTCTGTTTGAGGCCTTTTACTTGAGATAAAATAAATGAGCTAGAAAAGAAAAAAAAAATTAATTAAAAAAAAATCTTGTGACCATGATTAAAAACTCTGAACAGTACAAGAGAATTCCAAGAAGTTCCAGACCCCTCAAGGATGGAGATAAATCAGCCAGCCCAACAACAGACCTCGCACCTCCAATCCAGAATAGCAGACACCACAGATTCAAATTAGTATAGAAATTACATACTCCTTCAATTAGATGCCACATCATATATTCAATTGATTTCTAATGATGATTACAACCTACTTTATACCGCTCTCAATGGCTCTTCCACCATTGTAAAAAAAAAAAACTGATGGTTAGTTCATTATAATTGAGCAGAGTGACTCAGATTACAATAATAATAAGGGCCAGGTTAGCTCAGTCGGTAGAGTGTTCGGATAGAAACCACAAGGTTCCTAGTTCGATACCGGCCCTCGCCAACTCAGCGTATGAGTAGCACAGGGATCTGTGCGGTAAAGTAAGGAGCTGATGGTAGGTGTGGCGCTTCATCTCAGACACCATAACAATCTCCTTGGTCTAGTGCTATTGAAAAGAGGATAGACTCCCTCGCTGATACCGACTTTAGGCCGCCCCGATGACTTTACTTTTACTTAGTCCTTTTAAATAAGTCTCGCAATGTTAGAAAAATAGTGCACTTAAACTTTGTTGGCTGAGGGGCCTTCACACTCTAACATCAATTCGTCTCCCAAAGATACAGGAAGTAAGTTCAAATCTTGCCAGAGGTAGCTTTTTCCAATCTATGCTACTTAAGAAATACAGAGAGTTAAAGAGAAAAAAAAAAAAAAGAAAAAAAAAAAAAAAAAAAAAAAAAGAAAGATAAGAAAAGAAAAAAGAAAAGAAAAAAAAGAAAAAAAAGAAAAGAAAAAAAAAGAAAAGCAATATTGCACCCCACCCTCACCTACCCTCAACTTTTCACAGGGAAAAAAAAAAAATTACCATATTATACGAGAGTATCTCCAATACTACCCGGAACTATTTGTTGACTTTTGCAGCTGGAAATTGCAGGCATACCAGTTGGCCTAGCCTTGGTCAACTATTTGCAGCAAAGTTTGTATCTCGCGTATGGTACAGCCTTCTAATATTAGACTAAAATTTAGGTCTTGTATGATATGCAAGATATACACACTAGTCAACAATTATCAGTGATAATACTTCATTAGTAGGACCTGTGGATATACCACAGTATGATAATTTAATCATCACAACTTTTGATATGTTTACTTAAGAACTATTGCAAAATAGTTCAGTACATAGAAAGTATAATAATCTTGATTTAACTTGTTTATTTTTTTTTTCTTTCCTTCTTTTCACCTTTTCATTGTGTTAATTTGAAATAGATTAAAGTTATTGCTTCCTCATGCTCACCCCCTTTCTCTATCTTTCCCCTACGTATATATGAATGGATGGATACCTTGGTTCAGATGTAAACTTATTTCAGCATATTTTTGCCTCCTCAGTCTTATTTTTACTGGTTTGAAGACCTCACACCCGGTCTTATTGGCATGGTCTTCAGATTTCATACCAATAAGACCAGGTGTGAGGTCTTCAAATTAGTAAAAATCAGACCGAGGAGGCAAACAAATACCCAAATAAATTTATATCTAAACTAAGGCATTCATTTATTTATAATACTCTGTATATGTAAAGATATATACATAAATCTTTATATGTACGTTTGAGTTCTCAATTTTGGTTGAAACCTAACAAGGAAACACCTGATATCATTATATATATATATATATATATATATATATATATATATATGTATGTGTGTGTGTGTGTCACCAATTTACAAAATACTGATAAAAATGCATTTCTGCATTTGGGCACCTTGTATCGTGTAATGTGTAATAGAGCTTTGTTAGAGAGTTTGATTCTCACTGGGTGCCTTGTACTTCTGGCCTTAAATTAACATTTATACTAAACAGTTATTAAATCAAAGGCACGTGGTGTTAATGTTGCAGGAAATGGACTGTGATTGTGTATGTTAGCTCAGTCGGTAGAGCGTTAGGCTAGAAACCACAAGGTTCCTAGTTCGATACCGGTCCTCGCCAACTCAGCATATGAGTAGCACAGGGATCTGTGCGGTAAAGTAAGGAGCTGATGGTAGGTGTGTCGCTCCACCTCAGATGCTAAAACAATCTCCTTGGTCTAGCGCTATTGAAAAGGAGATAGACTCCCTCGCTGACTGGCTGATACCGACTTTAGGCCGCCCCGTCGACTTTACTTTATATATATATATATATATATATTATATATGTGTGTGTGTTTAAATCCTGAGCCATGAAATGATGAAACAGAGCTGTATGTGAATTAATATATATATATATATATATATATATATATATATATATGTGTGTGTGTGTTCAAATCCTGAGCTATGAAGCGGTGAAACAGGACTGTATGTGAATGACTATATATAAATATATACTTATATACATACACACACATACAGTATAGCATTTATACTAAGCAGTTACAAAGCCAGAGAAGAAGAAAAAATCATGCTGTCATCTTAGTGTATATTAAAGATACTTATGTACTTATTCTTTACAACTTTTATTGTTCCATGTCGTTTGAAATGAAGAAGAAAGGTCTTTTTGGTCAATGTTGACAAGTCGGACTAAATGCGACACGTATTCCAGTTAGACAAGTGTCAAGAAATAAAATTCACAGATTTGAAGTACAAAACAGTCTTTTTTTTTTTTTTCATTTCTTATAAATAGCATGTTCTAAAAAGAGAGAGAGAGGGAGAGAAAGGGAGAGAGACGGAGAGAAAGGGAGAGAGACGGAGAGGGAGGGGGGTTTGCAAGTAAATGAAAAACTGCCTTTTCAGCACCGTAGCAACACGACTGGATTTCGACACACAGCTCTGAGCAGCACAAAATGGCAGCGTCTTGGAATGTCAGTCTCTTAAAAGGGCATCTGTGCAAAGGAACATGTCACCTGTCCTATAGATTGACAAAAAAGGTGCCATAAGGTAATACGATGCACAGAGACAACGTTAATGAGAATTCAAGGTGTAAGGAGAAGGGAAATGTGCATTTATCAGGAGAGAGAGAGAGAGGGGGGGAGAGAGAGAGAGAGGGGGGAGAGAGAGAGAGAGAGGGAGAGAGAGGAGGGAGGGAGAGGGAGAGGGAGAGAGAGAGGGAGAGAGGGGGAGAGAGAGAGAGGGGAGAGAGAGGGAGAGAGAGAGAGAGGAGAGAGAGAGAGGGAGAGAGAGAGAGAGGGAGGGAGAGAGGGAGAGAGGGAGGGAGAGAGGAGAGAGAGGAGGGAGAGGAGGGGGAGGGAGAGAGAGAGAGAGAGAGAGAGAGAGGGAGAGAAGAGAGAGAGAGAGAGAGAGAGAGAGAGAGAGAGAGAGGAGAGAGAGAGAGAGAGAGAAGAGAGAGAAGAGAGAGAGAAGGGGAGGTAAAAATAGAGAAAAAAATGGGAGTGCGCGCGGTGTGTGTGTATGTATGTATATATATATATACTACCATATATATGGATATGTGTGTGTTTATGTGCGTGCATATATATTATGTGTGAGTGTGTATTTATGTGCATAAATACGCATGTGTGTGTTTATGTGCATAAATGTGTGTGTGTGTATATATATATGTATATAAATATATACTACCATTTTTTGTGTGTATATATATATATATATATGTGTATGTGGAGAAAAGTAGACAAACACGGGATGTTGTGGAAACTTGATGTTTATTGTCGACGGTGCAACGTTTCGGTCTCTTATTAGACCATCTTCAGGACTTGAATATAGTTCTTACTCCAATGATGGAAATTCTCAAAATGCTGAAAACGGAAGGTCGTCAGTAGGGGGAAGTGTAGTTGGGGGTGGTTAGTGGATTCTTCTTCTCTCTGGAATGGGGAGTGCCGAAATGGTCAATGGTGGTACCACAGGTGTTTGATTGTGGGGATTGGTTAGCTAAATATGTGTATGTGTGTGTGTGTGTGTGTCTGTTTAATTGTTTTTTGTTTATGTGTGATTGGGAACTGGATTTGTCGTTAAGTTATATGTGTGTTGTTGGTATGTTGGTGTGATTTTTTTTGATTTATTATTTATTTTATTTTATTTTATTTTATTTATTTATTTTTTTTTTGTGAGGGTTTGTAAGGGTAAGATTTGTTAAAATTGTAAGTGAGCATATGTATAATGTTATATACTATTATTGTTATTATTATTATTATTATTATCATATATATTATAATGTCATTCATTATTTATGAATATTTAACATTATGTCTATCTGTCTGTCGGTCTATCTAACTATCTATCTATTTAGCTTGAGTGTGTTCATGTCTATCAACCTATCTTTTTTTTTTTTTGTTTTTTTTGTTGTTTTTTTTTGTTTGTTTTTTTTATTGTGTGTCTGTTCATCTATATTTGGTCTTTTCAGTCCATCTATCTATCTATCTATTTTTATTAGGTTGTTACTTATCTTTTTGTGTATCTGTCTATGTATCTGAATTGAATATGTAGCTGGTATGTATGTATGAGACTTTAATTAATTTTTTTTTTATTTATATATATCTATTTGTTTATTTTTTAAATTATTTTTTTTTATATTTATTTTTTTTTTTTTTATTAAATTTATTTTTAAAAAGATTTTTATTTATTTATTATTTTTTTTTTTATTATTTATTTTATTTATTTATTTTTTTTTTTTTTTTTATTAAATTTAATATAGGTTTTATTTAAGTGAAGGGGGGTGAGATTTGTTAAAATTGTACGAGCGTGTGTGTATAATGTTATATCTTATTGTTATTATTGTTTTTATTATTATTATTATTATTATTATTATTATTATTATTATTATTATTATTGTTATTAATGGCGATATTATTATTGTTGATGTTATTATGTGTTATATAGCTTTGTGACATATCCATGTCTTTATCTATTTTGATTTATCTTCAATCTGGTAATTTCATGTGTGTCTGTTTGTTTGCGATGATTTGTTTGTGCTGTCTGTCTGTCTATCTATCTATTTATTCTTTTTTTTTTTTTTTTTTTTTTTTTGTCTGTGAATATTTATCTATATCTCTATCCATCCATCTGTCTATCTATCTATCTATCTATTTAGCTTGAATGTGTTCATGTCTATCAATCTGTTGTCTATATGTGTGTCTGTTCATCTATTTTTGATCTTTCTGTCCATCTGTATGTCTGTTTATATTCTGTATGTCTCTATTTTATCTATGTATCTGTCTATATATCTAACTAGAGTGTGTTATATATGTGTATGTACATATATATTATGTGTGTGTTTCTGTGTATAACTATGTGGGTGTCTATGAGCATAAATATGTATTTGTGTGTGCGTGCGTATATACGTATACACACACACACACACACATATATATATATATATATATATATATACACACACGCGAACACATTCGTGTGTGCATGTGTGTCAAACCAGCCAAGCAAATAATGTTTGCCATTCCCATTTAAACAAATTCTCTATTGACAATAAAGCAAAAGAAAAGCCATAAATACAGGAAACAAAGTCACAATACATTTCTTCTTTAGTCTCGTCTTCAACTATTTTATAAAAAGACCGGATTTTTGCAAGTATGTTATTCTAGTATTTATTGTAAGTATTTTTCTTAAAATAAAAAAAAAATTAAAAATTTAAAAAAAAAAAAAAAAAAAAAAAAAAAATGTCACCTCATAGTGAGATTTTTGTTAGAGCAATAACAATTTATTCAGAGAATAAAAGAGCATCAAACTTAATTACAATTGAGAATCTGCTATCATGCTCACCCTGATCATTATATATAATTTCTCAAGGGAAAATGTTATTTTAAGTTATTTCTCCTCATATACTTGTTTTTTTTTATTTTTAATTTTTAAATGACATCAGTCTTTGTGGGTTATTTAATATGAAAGTCATCCTTATAGAAGACCAGTAGTGGTATGACTTAAGCTATAGCTAGAGGGATGAGGGAGGTTCATACCTTTCCCAATGGTATTACTCAGAAAGTGAATGTATTAGGTTGGTAGGTTATTTTACGGCATATCAACCCATTTTGGGTCATCTAATGCCGAATCAAAGGGCCGGTTTAGCTAAGTCGGTCAAGCGTTCGGCTAGGAATCACAAGGTTCCTGGTTCGATACCAGTCCTTGCCAACTCAGCGTATGAGTAGCACAGGGATCTATGCGGTAAAGTGAGGAGCTGATGGTAGGCGTGGCGCTCCAACTCAGCGTATGAGTAGCACAGGGATCTATGCGGTAAAGTGAGGAGCTGATGGTAGGCGTGGCGCTCCACCTCAGATGCTAAAATAATCTCCTTGGTCTAGCGCTATTGAAAAGGGGATAGACTCCCTCGCTGACTGGCTGATACTGACTTTAGGCCGCCCCGACGACTTTACTTTAATGCCGAATTAACTCATTTTGATATTCGGTTTACTTATAGTATCTGCAGTTGCTTAAATGGTCACCCATCTAAGTATTGAACAGGCTCATCACTGCTTAACTTTGGTGATCAAGTGCGAACCTGTGCTTTCAACATAATGAGACCATAAGTAGCATGGCTGGAGTTTAATCTCTATCGGTACAATGTAGCCGAATCTATGCCGAAGACGTTTTATTCTAGTCATGCTTGATGGGCACGTTCAAAGTTTTAACACATTTTTTTCCTATTTAACCTATAGATGGGACTCTAAAAAGATTACCACTCCGGGTCAAAGTGGACCTGGTAGTAATGGCGATGAAGGTCTATTTGTTTTATAGCATATCAACCTCAATTGGCCAACAAAATTTTGAAATAAATTTATTCTTGACGGGTACTCAATCATTTTTCCATTTAACCTATAGATGGGACCCTAACAGGTACTACCATTCTGTGTCAGCATTGCCCTGGGAGTAATAGTGATGAAGGGGTACTCCACACTCCCCAGAGCTCCAGAATTGTTGTTTTTTATTTTTAAAGCATATTAACCTCAGTGGGTCATTTAATGCCGACAATGTTTTGAAATAAATTCATTCTTAATGGGTAATACAATTTTGTTTATCAACTCATGTTTTTCTATTTAACCCATAGATGGGACCCTAACAGGTACTACCACTCCGGGTCCAGAATTGGAACTTCACCATTAGATACAGTTTAACATCATACCCAGGACACCAAGACCCTCAGCCACCGCTTTCTTGAATTAGTTGAACTTGATTACATAGACTTGAAATCAATTAATACAACTTAAAAAGAAAAAAAAAATATTTTCAAAAATAATTTGGTTAAGTTGGATTCCATTTTTGTAGTGAGTAACTTGACAGCATTAATTCTTTTTGATGTAAATGGGGAAAAAAAAAAAAATTTAATGGAAAAATATTGAAAACAATAAAATCAAAAACAGATTTTTTAAAATTGTTAAAAAAAGAATCCTCCACTTTGTATCAAGTACATTTTATGACAACATGTCAGATTTTAGAGAAACATTCTATCAGTTTAGATAAATTTCCCCCCCCCCCCACACACACTTCTGATGACTCCCATTTCATGTTGTAATGGTTATTATCATTGGAAATGGAAACAGCGACCCATGTTCAAATTTTGGATCAGGCTCTGTTTGTTACTCCCATAGCACTAATATCATACATCTTTGGCCTCTTAAATTCTTATAATGTCTTTCTATCTTCTATCGAGTGTCTGAGTTCTTTGTATCAGGGTGGGACAAGTTTCTCTCTGGTTTTCGTTTTCTTTGGTTTGGATTGGTTTGTTTTCTTTTATGGCATATCAACCTCAGTGGGTCATTTAATGCTGATAAAGTTTTGAAATAAAGTCATTCGTAATGGATACTCAATTTTTTATAAACACATTTTTCTATTTAACCCATACATGGGACTTTAACATAATTAACACAACTTAATGCCTCTACCCCAGCTATGGTTAGCGGAATGAGAACAGGTTTGCTTTGGTTTGGTTTATGGCATATAAACCTAAGTGGGTCATTTAATGCCGATAAAGTTTTGAAATAAATCAGTTCTTAATGGATAATACAATTTTTTTTATAAATACATTTTTCTATTTAACCCATACATGGGACTTTAACAGGTCCTACCTCTCCGAGTCAGTGTGGACCAGGGAGCAATGGTGATGAAGGGGTGCTCCACATTCCCCCAAACCTCCAAAACTGGAACCTCACCATCAGATAGAGCTTAACATCATTACCAGGACATGAAGACCATCAGCCACTGCCTTCTAGCACATATATGTCTCTGGTTCTGGGTTCCATTTTCTGTTCTTCAGACATGGAGACATTTTTGAGTACACATTTTGTATCTAATTCCCCCAGTAAATTCTTAATTCGCATGTGTGTGGGAAATCAGCAATAGACAAAATATGCATCTGCTCTGAAGGGCTGTCTGGTCTCCACTCAGGGGGGGGGGGGGATTTTTTTTTTTTTTTTTAAAGTGAAATAGATCACTAATTAGGACTGAGCCTATTCTAGTAGTGATCACCCCAAGTGAAGTTTAACAGGTTTGAATTCAGAGTTTTCCTTCTCCTAGACTGGTTGCCTAACCAAGGTTAAAGAGCCCAGCCTTCCCTACTATTTACCCATAGCTGGAGGGAGAGTAGTTGGATTCATACCTTTCCCAAGGGTATTAGCGCTAAATGAAATGCAATTACCACATGCAGGATTTGAACTCGGGGCGACAAGTCCATTTCCCATGACTTTAAACATTACACCACGTGAGAAATATTATTTTTGTTAACTGATACTTGAGTTACAACAAAAATCTATACTCCACTTCCTTACAAAAATGATAGGTTATGCCTATATAACACAATGTGAACATATACATCTTTTATTTTAACATGTGTAACTTTTTTATGTTGATGCATTTAAAGTAAATTGCCTTATCTATATGCATCAGAATTTTAATATTAGTAATTCAAAATGATGATTAATAATTAAGACCCCACCCACTAAAAACAGTAACACCCAAACTATAAACCCCTAAAAATAAAATTCGCATAATCTTAAATCTTTCCCAAAGTTTTAAAAAGATTAGATTTTATGGCTTTCATTTCCCTTAGTTCAACCATTTTGAAATGTTTACACAATTATTGATTAAAGCTGAAAATGCAACAAGATAAATTGATCTCAGGAGTCGTTTAAATTACCCCCTTTCAAAGTTAATATTAATAAAAAAAATAAAGAAGATGTTTAAAGTGTAAACAAGTCCTAACTTAATTACAAGATACTGATTAATTTAACTGAAAATTAAAACTCAACCCCCTCCACAACTATGGGTAAATAGTAGGACTGACTGGAATCTCTATCATTGCTATGGCAACTGGGTTTGGTTTGGTTTCTTTGTTTAATGTCATATCAATCTTGGTGGGTTACATAATGCCAAAGCCATTTGTTACTGAATGCAATGTAATTTTCCCAAGTACTTTCAGCACTAAAAAGTGCTATCCTCAAGAGGTTGGATGTAATTGAGCCATTTTGTTCCCAGTTGTATTTGTACACAAAAATCTTAGGCCAAAAACTTTCAGCAGACCCCTTATATTACACTGCAATTTCTACATCAAATGCCCCAGCTATGGGTTAAATAGTACCACTACTGTTCTTCTTCAAGGATGGCTTTGGCATTAGATAACCCACTAAGATTGATATGCCATTAAACAAATAAACCAAACCTACATTAAATCTGCAATGCTTTCATTTTTTTAAAGTAATAATACTTTTGGATGAATAATGCAAAAAGTGTTGAAATTGGATCTTAAGTCTTACTAACTGTTAAAGAAGAAAAGAGTATTTTTAAAACTAATAGTTGTCACATTTGCATATGATTTGCATAAACTGAATATAATTATGTCTACAAAGAATACTTTTAAATAACCCTTCCACACGTTTTTTTTTTCCTTTACTTTTTCAACTGCCTGAAAAAAAAAGTTTTTATTTACAAAAATCAAAAAGTTATTTTTTGAAAAAAAATAAAAACTTTAGAAAAAAATTTTTTTTTTTAATACAAAAAACTTATTCCTGTAAAAGAAAAAACTAATTCAAAATAAAAAATAAAAAAAAACTTTAAATGTGAATTTTGCTTTTTAGATGAAACATCAATCATTATTTATTTGACTTTTGTTGAATTTTTTTTTTTAATTTTAGCTGCATTATTTTTTTATCAACTCAGATAGGTTATCATTTCTATTATAATAACAAGTGGCATTAATTAAAGACAAAGGACTAGCAGGACCTGTGGATATAACAAAGTATGATGATTTGGTTATTACAATTTTTGATAGGTTTACTTAAGAGCTATTGCAAATAGTTCAGTATGTAACAAGTATAATAATCTTGCCTAGTAGGATCTGTGGATATAACACAGTATGATGATTTGATTATTATAATGTTTGATATATTAAGAGCTATTACAAAATAGTTCAATATGTAAAATGTATAATAATCTTGACTAGTAGTACCTGTGGATATACCACAGTATGATGATTTAATTATTACTATGTTTGATATGTTACTTAAGAGCTATTACAAATAGTTCAGTATACAAAAAATATAAGAATATTGATTTAACTCACTTTTTTCCCCTTTTCATCTTTTATTAGAATGTTTAATATATTTACTTAAGAGCTATTACAAATAATTCAATATGTCAAAAGTATAATAATTTTGACTAGCAGGACCTGTGGATATACCACAGTATGATGATTTAATTATTACAATGTTTATTATGTTTACTTAAGAGCTATTGCAAATAGTTCAGTATGTACAAAGTATAAGAATCTTGATTTAACATTCTTCACTCTTTTTTTCCTTCTTTTCATTATATTTGATTGAAACAGATTCGTATTATCGCTTCTGCACACTCACCCTCTCCATCTTTTATCATTGTTTCAGATATATGCTTACTGTTGTTGAAATGATGGCTTGTAAGTAAAAAAAAAAAAGGTAACTAAAATAAAAGATTCAAGAAAATACTAGTTGAAATTGATTTTTCAAATGATATAAATTCTAAAGGAAGGGGGGGGGGATTTTATACAATCTAAAAATCAAAACAACTTTTTAATAATAAAAAATGAAATCAATAAAATAGAATAAAAAAATAATCATAAAACAAATGTGATTTTTTTTTAAAGCAAATAGACAAATATAAATTATCTATAGCAAACAATAAGCACAACTAATATATATAAGTAAAAAAAAAAAATGAAAATGTTCTAAAGCGTAAACAGCACTTTTATATTAACAGGAAATATTGGCAAGATGTAAAGATTTTATCTAAAAAGAAAAACAGAATTTTCAACATTTTCTCCACAAATTTATAACCATGAAAATTTTTTTTATAAAAACTTAAAATGCAAATAGAGATTCAAGTTTAATTCTTTTGTCCGGTTTATAAAGATTGTACCTTAGAGATATGACAAGAAAATAAAAAATTGAACTGTGTTAAAAACATATACAGCACTATACAAAATCTTTGGCAATATGTAATAGTTGAATTTTTCCTTTTTTTGAATCTAGAACGATAACAGAATTTTAAACATTTACTCAAAAAAATGAAATAAAATAAAAAAATTATATATATATAAAATGACAAAGGTAAGATTTTATCTTCTCCAATAGCTTTTATAATAATTATATTAATTTGAGGCTTCAAAAGAGTCTAATAATAGATGAGGAATTCAAAAAAATTTTTATCCTTTATTTTTTTTTTCTTTTAGTTTTGAGATTTTTCATTTATTCCACCCATCTCATTCTTTTCATTTCATTGTGCCATTAATTCTTAAATATATATATATATATATATATATATTTGAGTGAATGTGTAAAAATCTATATATATATATATATATATATATATATAAAAATAATTTTTTTTTTTTTTTTGACTAAATGTTTAAAATTCTTTATATATCATTTTTTTTACTAAATGTTTAAAATTCTTTATATATCATTTTTTTTTACTAAAAGTTTAAAATTCTTATATATATATATATATATATATATATATATATATATATATATATATTTTTATATATATTTATATATATATATATATATATATATATACACAGAGAAAAAAACTAAGAATAAATAACTCCTCCTTAATCTGAACTTGTTTAATTGTAATTTTAGCTGTTGGCAATTGTTTTATTCTTTGCTCCAAAATTCTTCTGAAAGATGATAGCAAAAGGGTTTGCTGAGGAGAGGAGAATGAATTGAAATGTTCCATTTTCTGATTTCCTAAATAATCATAGAAAACACAGCGGAAAAGCAGCAACACCCAACGTTTCAAACAATTGGTTCATTATTGAAGTTTACATTTGGGGGGTAATGTTAATGCAGACGACCAGGGTGGGTGTTGCTCTTCTTATATTGGATTTTGTAGAAAAATAAATAAATAAATAAAAACATACTGAGGACATTTTCTTCCCATTTAGAATAAAAAAGAAAAAAAGGAAAAGGAAAAAGCCCATAACTAATTTTGACTATTAAGTTCTTTCCTAAAAAGAGGATTTCCCTTCAGTATTTCCATTACTAATTAAATCGGTGCTTTTTTTTTTTATTATTAGTAAGTTTGTCTCCGATTTCACAAGGCAATTATTTATGAACTTTCTAAGACCCCCCCCCCCATGATGTAATAATAAATACACTAATAAAAGTTTTAGTTGCAATCGTTTTTTTTTCTAGAAAATTACATTAAAGAAATTTAAAGCATATATATATATCATTTATATATAGGTATTTATATACCTATGGACTCGTCGCCCCAAGTTCAAATCCTGGATACGATAATTGCATTTCACTTAGCACTAATACCTTGGGAAAGGTATGAATCCTACTCTCCTTGATAATCTCCTTGATCTGGTGCTAGTGAAAAGGGGATAGACTCCCTCACTGTATGTACTGACATTAGGCCGACTTTTTACTTTTTATATTTATAAGTGTATTTAGACAGCAATTCTTCTTGTAGACATGTTTTTTACAAAAAAGAGAACAGGAAAATTTATTAGTTTTCATTTGGACGGTTTTCAAATTTGATGTCTTTGAGCAAAATTGTGTAAGAATTTTACAAAGTTCAAGTAATTTTTATTTTTTTTTATTTCCGCCATTTTGTTTCAAATCCGCCATTTTTTTTTTTTCTTTTTTTTTTACATCCGCCATTGTCAAGAAATAGTAAGGAGTTAAAATCCAATATTTTGATAGTGTTGATTAAAGTATTTATAGAAAATGTTAATTTAATTTTTAACAAGAAATTGTCTGAGTGTCATTATTTTTGTTGCAAGTGTTAAAGGCATTTTAAGACACTGACAGATTAGTTTTGTGAAATAAAAAGAATAAAAAAATTAAAAAGATGAAAATAAGAGATTAAGTTTTGAATAAGTCAGGAGATTTTGCAGACTTCAGCAGGGAAAAGATTTTGACTAGAAAAGGAAAAACTATTTTTAGGTTATCAGACTTAGAAAGGAAACATTAATAAATTGTTTAAAAAGAAACTCAAGAATATATGAAAGAACTTGTTAGAAGTATTTGAATAGAATATTTGCTTCCAGTCACTTGGTTTTAACTCTTAACATCCTGTTGAGAATTTTCTAAGTCCAGAGCCCCATTCCTCTAAGGGTTTATCAATGAATGGCTAAAAATGGCCTTTTCATTTAAAGTTACCTGTTATTTCCCTTAAATTAAAAACTTCTAAATATGTTTAATATTACATTTAAACAAAGGCTATCATTTCGGGCAGATTTAGAAAATTAATGTGACTTCTGGCTGGGCAGAAGGAGGCAGTATAGCACGTTAAGAGTTAAGAGCTAAAGCTTTACCCCACTATCAATGTCCCCTCCCACACCCACTAAAAAAAAAAAAAAAAAAAAAAAAAAAATGAAGAAACAAATTTATTGCATTTAACATGCAAAGCATGAAGCATGTTCTGTGGTTCTGAATGTTAAATTTTGGAAAATTATTATTAATAAGATTGTTTAAATGAAGGACAAATTCTTGATTATTCTAAAACGTTAGTATTATTTGGATTATTTGGACTATTGTCCTCATCTTTATTGTTATCTACACTATTTCTCTGAATTTTTGAGATGAGGCTTGATAATTTGTATTATTTGGATTATTTGGACTATTGTCCTCATCTTTATTGTTATCTACACTATTTCTCTGAATTTTTGAGATGAGGCTTGATAATTAGTATTATTTGGATTATTTGGACTATTGTCCTCATCTTTATTGTTATCTACACTATTTCTCTGAATTTTGAGATGAGGCTTGATAATTAGTATTATTTGGATTATTTGACTATTGTCTCATTATTGTTATCTACACTATTTCTCTGAATTTTTGAGATGAGGCTTGATAATTAGTATTATTTGGATTATTTGGACTATTGTCCTCATCTTTATTGTTATCTACCCTATTTCTCTGAATTTTTGAGATGAGGCTTGATAATTTGTATTATTTGTATTATTTGGACTATTGTCCTCATCTTTATTGTTATCTACACTATTTCTCTGAATTTTTGAGATGAGGCTTGATAATTAGTATTATTTGTATTATTTGGACTATTGTCCTCATCTTTATTGTTATCTACCCTATTTCTCTGAATTTTTGAGATGAGGCTTGATAATTAGTATTATTCGGACTATTGTCCTCATCTGTATTGTTATCTGTACAATGTTTCGGCCAATGTGTCCTCCGGCCTTCTTCAGGTATTTCTTGTTGAACTCCGGAATCCTCTTGTCGTAATCAGAAACCATCACCAAACTTTGAACCGAACCGTTTATTCAACCCACGGAGGTATCCCGTTCTCATTCCGCTAACCATAGCTGGGGTACAGGTGTTAAGCTGTGTTAATTATTATTCTATGTTACTACTGCCACTGACCAGGATTGAACCTGCAGTCTAGAGATAACTGTCACTTAGAACTGTCTTAACCCAACCCCTTTACCTACCATGCTATGTGTCCAATTATTATTAATAACATTGTTAAATGAAGGAAACATTTTCTATTATTCTAAAACCTTGTGAAATAGATTGAAAAATCACATTGCTTTTTTGAAGAATTACCAAACTGTTAAATTAATTTTGATCTCCCCCTCCTTGCTCAAAATCATTTATGGCCTTTGTAATCTTAACCAATGGAAAAAAAATAAAATAAAAGAAACAAAGATCTTTTTGTTTGTTCAAAAACTCATGACCAATATTTTCTTTAGTTTTTATGAGGATTCATGTTGTATAGAAAATACTGGTCATTTTTTTTTTTTATTGATTAAGATGGCAGAAGCTATTAGGAATTTTGAGGGGAGGGGGGGAAATAAATTTATTAGTTTGGCAACTCTTCCAAAACGGCAATGTGTTTTTTTTTTTTTAAATCTCTTTGACAAGATTTTAGAATAGAAAACTTTTTTTTTCTTCATCTAACAAAGCTATTAAAAATAATTTTCCAAAATTTAATTTATAAATGAATTTAGAAAAAAATCTAAAAGATTGATTTAAATTTAAATAAAAAAATCTAAAGAATCTTAAAATAAATTTAGAATTTTTTTTTTTTTTTTAAATAAATTTAGAATTTTTTTTTTTTAATCTAGAAAAAAATAAAATAAAAAATACCCAAAATTAATAATAAAAAAAAATTCCCCAAAAGCAATGCTATTAAAAATAATTATACAACAAGTTGTAATTCACATTTTCAATGTCCTTGATCAACAGAAAAAAAAAAAAATTCTTTTCTTCGTTTAACAATTACTCCTCCCCCCACAAAAAAATTAGCATTCCCAAAAATAAAATAATTAAATGAATCAAACCTTTTTATATTGATTGCACAAATGTTCCATTTCTTTGGGGGGGTGGATTTTTTTTTTTTTTTTTTTTAAAGCCAAGAAATTAGAAGCAAATTGTCTGGTTGTTCAAATATTTCTAAGAAGCAACATATATATATATATATATATATATATATATATATATATATATATATATATATATAGTGTTTTCGTAGTAAGTTATTATTCAGGCAGGTATTGTTAAAGACTATGGAATATGTCTTCTTTATGATCTTCAGTTGTAGACGTTCAAGTCTTCTTGTAATTTTTCTTAGATGGGGATCCTAAGGACACATGGTGAAATGAACAAAATCACTTGGGTATAAAGTATTGGACAATTTCTCCACCATCTGGATCCTGATCTATGAAAAATTACAAGAAGACTTGAACAACTACAACTGAAAATCATGAAGAAGAAATATTCCGTGGTCTTCAACAGCACCTGCCTATACACACACACACACACATATATATATATGTGAGTAAAATGAGGAAATTAATCCGACAGTATGTAAAGAAAATGTAGAACAAACACGAGATGTTACAATAGATGGAAATTTACAAGTCGTTGTGTCAATATTCAAACAATTCGGTTTATAAAGGAAATCTTCTTCAGGACAAAGAAACTTATCAAGGAGAAAAAAGGATTTATGTGGATAAAAGATGATGGATATTTTGAATGCGTTGAGTTTGGAAAATGCGTAGAAAAGGTTTGTTATCAATAACGTCATCAACATTCAATTATGAACGCTAATCAATGAATGGTAACAAACTTTTTCTACACATTTTCCAAACTCAATGCATTTAAAACATCCATCATCTTTTAACTACATAATTTTTTATCCATGACTAGTTTCATATTATCCTGAAGAAATTTTCTTTATAAACAAAAATTTTCAAACATCAACATTACGACTAATAAATTTCCTATTGTAACATCGTGTTTTTTTTATATTTTCTCCACACACACACATTTTTTATAATGGTATATACAGGAATAACCTACTCGAGTTTCACCATAAGGATCTTCAGAGTTAAATCCACTGAATTAATCAAGATATTGATTAATTGCAGTTAACTGCACAAGAGTATTTTGTTGTTATAACCACAAAAAACTCTCATGCAGTTAACTGCAATTTATCAATATCTTGATTAATTCAGTGGATTTAACTCTGAAGATCCTTATGGTGAAACTAGAGTAAGTTATTCCTGTATATACTATTATAATAAATTCGCTCTACTTACGTATTGACCACTTTATATATGTTATATTGCTGTCTTATCATTGTGAAACATGTATCAACTAACTATTGAACCAATTTCACCGGTAAGTCCCTATTTTCATATATATAATACGAAAAGAGAAAAGTAAAATGTAGATGCATTAGAATTGGGATATAAGGCACTAAGAACTGTAAAGGAAGGGTTGTTGAGGAATGGTAAAAAGGAACTACAAGAAAAAGCTTTAAACTATGATACTACAAGCAAAAAAGAAATGAAAAGGAAATTTCCAAATGGGGTTGTTAGAAAAGAAAGATTTTGTAAAACAAAAGATTGAAGAAAATGCATTTTTTTTTTCCTTCAGTTCTAGAGCTAAAGTAGCAAACAATAGTACAACATTCATAGAGCAGTAGTAGCAGGGCGAGTAGCAT
This sequence comes from Doryteuthis pealeii, assembly GCA_023376005.1. Taxonomy (NCBI): domain Eukaryota; kingdom Metazoa; phylum Mollusca; class Cephalopoda; order Myopsida; family Loliginidae; genus Doryteuthis; species Doryteuthis pealeii. The sequence goes on along the minus strand of CM042156.1, from coordinate 89,297,204 downwards.
TGATAAAAGCGACATTTGGGTAAGCGATAAGAGAATTTAGAAATAGTTACCCCGGTTTTGCTGCGCCTAAGTACCTGAAATAATTAAGTGACACATTGAAACACATTGATCTTCAGGAGAGAAAAAACAGAAAAGAAGGTGAGAAAATCTTTGGTTTAAACTAGAAATAATCACAGAAGTTTTGAATGTTAACCCATGGTTATCAGATGTCCAGTATTCACATGTAAAAGAAAATGAAAAAGAAAAAATGAAAAAAAAAAAAAAAAAAAAAAAATGAAAAAAGAAAAAAAAATGAAAAAAGAAAAAAAATGAAAAAAGAAAAAAATGAAAAAAAAATGAAAAAAGAAAAAAATGAAAAGAAAAAAAATGAAAAAAAATGAAAAAAAAATGATAAAAAAAGAAACTGACAAAGAAAGCGACAAAGAAAAAAAACAAAAAACAAAAGAGAAAATAAAAAAGAAAAAAAAAGAAAAAAGTATTGATATATAGATTGTTTTCAAACGACTCTCACAGTCTCCTTATTCTCTGTGATAAATTTATTTTTCCTCATATAAACAAAAGTCCTGATGAAGATCTACTAAAACCGATTGAAACACTGCAGCGCTGGTGTAATAAACATCACTCATTTTATGAACCTGTGTTTTTTCAAATTTTTCACTATATTACATAGATTGTTCTATACACACACACATTGGCCAAAATGTTGTGTATATAACAATGACAGTCTGAAAAAAAATCTAAATAATACAGAGAAATATTTATTTACAGAATATCCACATTGATATCTAAGGAGTGGTAAAAATAGAGACCCAAGGCCCAGTACATAAGCTACTCTTAAATGCATTGGACGAGTCCTAAATAAAAGTCTATGTAGGTAAGAGCAGATCATCACTGCTCCACTCTACAACACCTTGATAATGAGCACAATACCATTAGAACATTCTTAGAGAATAAAGCAATTTCCATTCCAAGTTGAAATTTAACAATAATAGTGTGGGGTTCATTTTCACACTGTATTGTAATGGTGTAATTTTGTATCGTCACAGAAAGAAGGAGACAAGAGGTGCCTTTCAGAGAAATACAGAAGATATACACATATTGATATCTAAGAGGTGGTAAAAATAGAGATGCAAGGCTCAGTGTATAAGCTACTCTCTTAATGCATTGGATGAGTCCAAATAAAAAGTCTATGTAGGTAAGAGCTGATCAGCACTGCTCCACTCTATAAGAACCCCCCCCCAGTTCAGAGTGCAGACATCTTTATATATCTAACCCATTTTTTACATGAAAAGAATTGTCTTTATAATAAACTTTTTATTGCTAGTATCTGACGTGATCTACCTGGGCTTAAAATGTCAGCCTGCTTATGGGTTCAAAAGGTGATAAGAGTTTTAAAAATAAAATAAAATAAGAAAGAATAAAAAAGATTATAAATAAATTTTGGACCATATGACCTTTAGGCACCCCTTTTGCGATCTTGATTCATAAGGACATCTTTTTTCATTTACACCGTCAAAATCCGGTTGTTTGTTAACAGACGATTCTTAGAGTTTCTTTCTTTTAATTTATAACCCTAACCCCTAACAAACAACCAGATATTGACGGTGTAAATGAAAAAAATGTCCTTATGAATCGAAATCACAAAAAGGGTGCCTAAAGGTCATATGGTCCTAAATTAAAAAAAAAAAAAAAAAAAAAAAAAATTAATCTAAAGAATAAATCAAAGAAAAAAATTAGGGGTCTGGATTAGCTCTGTTGGTAGAGCGTTTGGCTAGAAACCGCAAGGTTCCTAGTTCGATACCCGGCCTCGCCAACTCAGCGTTATGAGTAGCACAGGGATCTGTGTGGTAAAGTAAGGAGTTGCTGGTAGGTGTGGCACTCCACCTCAGATGCTAAAATAATCTCCTTGGTCTAGCGCTAGTGAAAAGGGGATAGACTCCCTCGCTGCTTGGCTGATACCGACATTGGCCACCCCGACGACTTTTTTTTTTATTTCAGTGTGGTTGGTTGAATTTTACTGCATGTCAACCCTTGTTGGGTTATTCTATGCTGAAAATGTTTTGTTCTATTCAATCTTGCTGGCTACTCAAATTTTTTTAAACACATTCTTTCCTATTCAACCCTAGCAGATACTACCACTCTGGGTCAGAGTGGCCCTGGGAGTAATGGTGATGAAGGGGTACTCCACATACCCCAGAGCTCAAGAATTGGAACCTCACCATCAAATGCAGTTTAACGTCAGACCGATAACACAGTGGTGTAATGGATAACATTCTGGACTGTGACATCAAAATAAATGAGTTTAAACTTCAGTCACACTATTGCAGTCATTTTTGGACTAATGCCCTTAAGAACGATATAAATCCCCTCATTCCCCAAGATATGGGTTAAATAGTGCTATTACTACTGTTCTTTTACTGTGTTTTCCTAGCGTGATTTTTCAGGATGATTTTAATATAAACTCTCCTCTTAAAATGAAAATAAATACCCAACAAGAATGAATAAAGCAAAAACATCTTTGGCATAAAATAATCCAAGGATTGACATGCCATAAAATCCAACCAACCAACCTCCATCCCCTCTTTTCTTTGGAGATCATCAAAATAATTGTCTCTTTTGGGAGATGCATATACCATGTTTCTCTGAAAATAAGACCTACCATGATTTTTCAGGAGGATTTTGATATTAATAAGCCCTAGTTGAGAGTGGCAGACAGATGAAAGAAATAAGAATTCTTCACAATCACATCATTGCAACACAAACACTCGACATTCCCGAAAAATAAGCCCTAGTGTTATATTTCGGAGTGAAAATTAATATAAGCTCTGTCTTATTTATTTTCATGGCACAAGAATGGCTTTGGCATTAAATAACCCATGAAGTTTGATATGCCATTAAACAAAAGAAAAACAAACCAAGATTTGTCCGACTTCCACCACGTGTTTTGCTGTGACATTAACTGCTTGCATAAGGTCACCTACGCCTTTTATATAAGGTCAAAAAAAAAAAAAAAAAAAAAAAAAAAAATGAGAAGGGGGGTGGGAGGAATTAACATTCTTTCTGTTCTTGAATACAATACCCACCTATCTCTCCAATAAAATGGATTTGTTGTAAAGACATTTATGATAAGTTTGAAGCAATGGTTCTATCACCATCCACCTAGTGACATACTGCACTTTAGAGATTTCACGATTGAAATATTTACGTGTTTTGTTTTATTCTTTGTTTTATTTTTATTTTGATTCTGATTTTTAATACGATTACAAAATCAATCCGTTTACTGTCCTGTTAGAATAAGGAGGTCATCATCTGACCACTGACTTATTGTTTAATCCCCCACGTGACATTTTTAATTAGCACACTTCTGGGTTGACATTTCATTTACTTTAAATGTACCCCGTTAAGATGGACTAGCGGGACCTGTGGATATACCACAGTATGATAATTTCATTATTACAACGCTTGATATGTAAAAGTATAATAATCTTCATTTAACTCTCACTTTTTTTCTTTCCGTCTGTCCTTTCACACACACAATATATATGTGGTAGTAATATCTCTTCTACTGAAAGTGATGAATAGGAAAGGCATGGTCGGCTATAAACATTATAAGTCATATGGAAATCCGATCTACCTGACAAGCTAAAACGACAATTCTTCCAAGCGGTGGTTGTATCAGTACTGCTGTATGGCTGCACCAGTTGGACCCAAATGAAGCGCCTTGAGAATAACATAGATGGGAGCTGCACAAGAATGCGGTCTTGAACAAGTTGTGGAAATAGTACCCCACAAGGAAGCAGCTGTACAGCCACCTGCCCCCTATCACACAAACTATCCGAGTGAGGTGGGCAAAACATGCTAGTGTGCTGGGGGATCAAGGACAATGTTCTTCTGAGGAAGCCAACACATGGACATGTTAATGTGGGCCGCCCAGCAAGGACCTACATTGACCAGCTCTGCGCAGCTACTGGATGCTGTGCAGAAGACCTCCCTGGAGCAATGAATGATAAAGAAGGTTGGCGAGAGATTGTCATGGATATCCGTGCTAATTGCGTGACCTGAGTATGTGTTATATATATATTATATATATAATATATATTATATATATTATGTGTGTGTGTGTGTGTGTGTGTGTGTGTGTGTGTGTGGTTGAAAATAGAGGAGAAAAGTGGATATAACAACACAGGCTGAAGCTTTTTCAAACTTTATTAACTTTAATTTAGTTGCTGTGGTTATATCCACTTTTTTCCTCTATTTTCAACCACATTTTGTCAGATTTATTCAATCCTTCACTCCTCATATATGTGTGTGTGTGTGTGTGTGCATGAAAGCTGAAATAATTCAGAAAAATGGTGAAGCAATTTATACATTTGTTGCAATTTTTCAAAATGTTCACATTGAATAAAATGCTAACGAGTTTTATAATTCAAAAATAATTTATAATAAAAATGAGACCACTGTTAATAAACTTTTTAACAATAATAAAAATAAAAAATAAAAAGTTAACTCCCAAAGTTTCCATTATTTTTCCACCATGTGACATCTGGTTGAACTAATCTATATTTAGATCAACCCATTTATTTCAAAATGTCCAGGAAAATAGAAAACTGGTTTAAAAAAGGTTACACTGAAATATTAAGCATAAAAGAAATATTTATATTTAAAAAAGATATTAGTTAAAATATCCTAACTTAGAATACAATTCTGGTATTAGGAAAGTGAAAGAAAAAAATGGAAAAATCTTGCTTAAGGATCTGTAATGTTATGGACTACATATAAGCTGAGCCATTGTTGATGCTAAGAGGTGAAAAAAAAAATTGCTGTGGCAAGATTGAATAATTCTTTGGAAAATGGCAGCGAGATAGAGAATGAATTTTCAATAGAGCCATTCAAAAAAAAAAAAAAAAAAAAAAAAAATGCTTATCAGAATTGCTGAGGGTTAATAAAGTAGAAATGCCGGCCATAAGAGTTGCATTGGCTAAGGAACAAGGGGGGGGTGTTAGAGAGAGAGAGAGAGAGAGAGAGAAAAAAAGCTACAAAAGATGTTGGTAAAATTGGACAAAATTGAAAAATTATTTAAAAAAGATAGACGACACCTGTTGTATTTGTAAGAAATGAAAATAAAATTGAATCTAAATAAGTAGAAATTGGGGAAAAATATGATTTGTCAAGAAGGGGACAGATTTGTTTGTCAAGGAAGGGGACAAAAAAAGAGACCCCCCCCAAAAAAAAACACCCAAAAACAAAACAGGGACCAAAAAAAAAAAAAAAAAAAAAAAAAAAGCAGAATTTTGTCTGTCAAGGTTTTGGTTGGTTTGGTTCATTTTACGGCATATCAACCTCAGTGGGTCATTTAATGCAGACAAAGTTTTGAAATGAATTCATTCTTAAATGGATACTCAGTTCTTTTTTTTTAAACCCATTTTTCTATTTAACCCATAGATGGGACCCTAACAGGTACTACTACTCTAGTAGAACTAGAACCTCACCCCCAGCCACTGCCTTCTAGCACCCATATGATAAAAAGGGTTAGGGCTTGCCATGAAGGCAGTAGGGTTGGTACAATCATATAGGTACTAGAGCTCGACATGATCAGCCTATTGATCAGAGGAGGCCTCTCTGCTGACTGCCTGTCTAGCCCAAGTAAGAGCCAAAGTGGAGTGTTGCATGTCATGGACTGCTCAGCCACCAGAGTCTGTCAAGGAAGGGAAAAAAAAGGGGGATACGCCCCTCCCCCCCAAAAAAAAAGACCCTCGAGACTTTGTGCAACCAAATAAAGAAATTTGAACATCTTCATAGAAGTGGAAATTACAAGTCAAAAAGTCCAAAAAAGAATATAATTGTCAAGTATGTGAACAAGACAAATGTTCAATTGTCTGAATAATTCTTTGAATAGATTTTCACTAATCTGGCAATGTTCGTTCCTTGAAGAGGAACGGATTAATGAAAACATCAAATATCAAAGAAGGATTACCTTCTCTTAGCAGCTGGCCTTGGCCAAGGTGAAAGCATGATGCCAGAGGCCTATCCCTCCAGGTAACAGCTGCCCCCTCAATTTAAGGGGGCAGGGCTGGGTTTATATCCCGGTGCCCAAGGTACACCGAAAAGGAAAGTCTTTACATATTTTTTTTCTAAAGGTAAAATAATTACATAACTTATTAAAACAAAAATGAATGAAAGTTAAATGAAAGTTAAAACAATATGTAGGGGCTACAAGGCCTTTAGACCACCCTGTACATTGAAAAAGATTCCCTAACCTCTAAACATAGAATGACCCTAGACAGGTTGACATACTCTTAAAATCACCCTGACTGACTAGTTAATGTTAAGACCTTTAGACCACCCTGTACATTGAAAAAGATTCCCTAACCTCTAAACATAGAATGCTAGACAGGTTGACATACTCTTTAAAATCACCCCTGACTGACTAGTTAATGTTAAGACCTTTAGACCACACTGTACATTGAAAAAGATTCCCTAACCTCTAAACATAGAATAACCCTAGACAGGTTGACATACTCTTAAATCACCCCTGACTGACTAGTTAATGTTAAGACCTTTAGACCACCCTGTACATTGAAAAAGATCCCTAACCTCTAAACATAGAATGACCCTAGACAGGTTGACATACTCTTAAAAATCACCCCTGACTGACTAGTTAATTTAAGACCTTAGACCACACTGTACATTGAAAAAGATTCCCTAACCTCTAAACATAGAATGACCCTAGACAGGTTGACATACTCTTAAAAATCACCCCTGACTGACTAGTTAATGTTAAGACCTTTAGACCACACTGTACATTGAAAAGATTCCCTAACCTCTAAACATAGAATAACCCTAGACAGGTGACATACTCTTAAAATCACCCCTGACTGACTAGTTAATGTTAACTGACATCTGTAGTTTCAAAGATTTGTTGTTATAGGTTAGTGACAATGGCAGCCATATTGATTGCATATTTATTTAGTGATCAAGAAACGGTTCTTGATGGAATCCTGCAGAAAATAATTGAGAGGAATATAGAGCAACTACATTTCATTAAGGAATCTTTTCTTTTTTTTTCTTTTCATGGAGATTTCTTGAAAATTAATAGATTAGCCTTTCTCTTTTTCTAATTGTACGACATCTCTGTCTAATTAGGCACTTAAATTTCGGGATAATCTTCATCATCAAAGGCTTTGTATGTAGTGTGTTGTTGAGATAAAGACGTTAAGAGCTGAGATCAAGAAGAATGGTTGCTCTTTTAATTAATCTTTCACACTGACAGCAACCACCAATTGACTCTTAACAATTTTGTCAGCAGATTTTTTTTTTTTTAAAGATATCAAAGGTAAACGAGGCTGTCCATTCATTTTTTTTCTTTTCTTTTCTCTCCTCCTTTTTCTGAAGATCATTATTAATTCAATTAGTTTTAATTTTATTCATAATGTGGATTTACTGATAGAAACTAGAATTGTTCTGTCTATTAAAGTTCTAAGAATAAGGAAACAGTAAAAATTTTGTCTTTGGGGAAATTATATAGATGCAAAGACTAAACTAACTTTTTGGTACAAGTGTTCAATATATAATAATAATATCTTATTATAATGGAGATTGTGTGTTTTTCTGTCTGTAACCGAAACTATATTCCTGCTCAAGTCACAATTCTCTTAGTTATTGACATCACATTCTCCATGATCTTATTTTTATCTAAACCTCAATTATTAATAAAATTGTCTTACATTATTAATACTGTTAACTATGTCTACATACTGACAACATGCAATTATATTTATATATACAACAAAATAGCGGTTTACAGTTTGAACAGGAAGGCTAATTTGCATATTAATATTAAAAATCGAATTTAATAAATATGTGCTTAGTATTATTGATTTCTAACTGTTTGGTTTTATTCTAATGAATATAAGCAAAAATCTCTTCAATGAATCTTAAATGAAATCCATTAACAAGAAAAAATAACTGTCATTTTATTCTTTACTTCCTCTTTAACTAATACTTAAATTAGAAAAAATACCAATGAAAGACGAGAGTAATGGAAGAGTAAGTTTCAGTCGTTACATTTTTTATTATACTCCCTCTGTTTCAAATATTTTTATCTGTATTCTTATTTAGTTTCATTAGCCTTTCTAATTTAATACAATATTTTATTACATTAAAACTTAAATACTTGTACCCGGAGGGTGCATATATTTGCTAGTATATATAATATATATTCAATATATAATAATAAAAATATTATATATATATATATATATATATATATATATATATATATATATATAAAAAAAGTAAAGTCGACGGGGCGGCCTAAAGTCGATATCAGCCAGTCAGCGAGGGAGTCTATCTCCTTTTCAATAGCACTAGACCAAGGAGATTGTTTTAGCATCTGAGGTGGAGTGCCACACCTACCATCAGCTCCTTACTTTACCGCACAGATCCCTGTGCTACTCATACGCTGAGTTGGCGAGGACCGGTATCGAACTAGGAACCTTGTGGTTTCTAGCTGAACGCTCTACCGACTGAGCTTACCCGAAAATAGAAAATTCTCATTGATGCATTCCACATCAGGATATTGAACTTGCTATGAAAAAAATCAGGAATCATTAATAACTTAAAATTAGTTAATTTTGAGACGTTTTTGATAGCATTTTTGGATTCCTTGGGTCAAAAAGTTTTTATAAACCAGTCTTTAGGAGTGGGCAAGCTCTAGAACTCATTTTACATATTTTACAAAAGGTCACGATTTTTTGCACACTCACACCCCAATTTAGAAAGCTAAATATCGACATAAATCTAATTTTGGGAATTAGAAGCTGAAATTTTTGGGATTGTCTAACTTTAACGTATTCCGCACCTGGACAAAATTTCAGAAAAATTGAAGAGTATGGGTGACAATTTTTTTTTTCTGGATCATTTTACAAGGAATTACCCATCTCAAAGATATGAATATTTGTTAATTCTACAGCCTTTTTTCCCCAATTCAAATAATTATTTGCTTTCCAAAAGAGTTAAGAGTGTAAAGGTATGATGTGGTTACCTATTGTTTAGAGGTAATTGTTATTTACCACAACCTCCCACCAGGTTAGGATGTGACACAAGGTCTTTTTAATGTGGGAAACCATGCACAAACCGAAGCTCATGCGATGGCTAGTCAAAAAAATGCATGGATCCCATCGGCATTCCCTTTTCGGGGGTACCTTGGGCACCGGGCTTTCCAACAATGCTGTACATTAATTTATAGGATGGTCAGAAAGTCTTGTCACCACTACATATTGTTTTAAATTTCATTAATTTTTGTTTTAATAATACTAGCAAAAACCCCCACTCAACCCCCCCAAAAAAAAAACCCAAATTATTTGAGTGGGGTAGAATTAAAAATTCAATCTCATAGGGTTTTTATCATAAGTAAGATCATTAAATCTATTAAAGGAATAGTAGTAAAGTCGTCTGGGTGGCCTAAAGTCGGTATCAGCCAATCAGCGAGGGAGTCTATCCCCTTTCACTAGCGCTAGACCAAGGAGATTGTTTTTTTTTGCGTCTGAGGTGGAGCGCCACACCTACCATCAAAGGAATAAAAAAACATAAAACAATTTGAAATGGAAACTTAGTTCTGTCCCCCTCAAATAAAATTGTGCGCACCTATCCATTATCAATTAAATAATTATTTTGAATATTCTACACATAAATTTTACACAAAATCTTAAGTATTTATTTATTTATAAACTTTTAGTTAACTTTTTTTTTACTGAAAAAAGGGCGTAAGTAAAAAAAAAAATATATATATAGGCTGGTCCAAAAATAGGTATACACTTTACACAGTCATGCCTGGTTATGTGGTCTGACAAGTTGAATGAAGTCCCATCAGACCAATTGATCTTATCAAGATCGTCTGTTTTGTTAGAGATTTGGTCACGCTTCATCTCCCAAAACTTTTAATGACAAATCATTTGTCACAATACTTATAAAAAATAAAATACATTAGAAATTAAATAACTGTAAACCTACACTTTGGCCCACCCTATGTGGGTACACACACACACACACACAGTATATCTAATCTAATAAAATATATAAGAAATTATACTTTACATCTTTTGTGAGTGTATATTTACCAACCCCTCCCCACATGAGCAGGATGCGACACAAGGTCAATTTCTTAAGTTTAACAGGTTTGAATTCAGAGTTTTCCTTCTCCTAGACTGGTTACCTAGCCATGGTTAAAGAGTCCAGTCTGCTCTGCTATTTACCCATAGTTGGAGGGAGAATTGGATTCATACCTTTCCCAAGGGTATTAGCGCTATGTGAAATGCCAACAGCTTCGTCTAGGAATTGAACTCGTTGACGAGTCCATTTCCTACGACTCTAACCATTAGACCACGCACCTCCCTTTTGTGAGTGTATATGTATGTATTATATATATTATCCGGTCAAATTTATCTTTTAAAAAAATTCGCTCTGCAAACTCACTTTTCCTTAATCCCAATTATATACCCAGAGCTCAATGGGTGACCCAACAGGTGATGTTTTGTCTAGTGTATAATCATGCTGTATCGATATTGAGCACTTTATAAATACAGCTAACTTTATAAATATAGCACGCACGCACACATATATATATATATATATATAATATATATATATATATATATATATATAAAAAGCTGTATCCATTAGAATTATGTGGAATGCACGCATAATAATTCCAACAATTTAAGTTATAAATAAACTGAGAAAATTGTGGATTTCTATTTTAAAATTGACAATTACTATTACATAAATATAACCTTAGAAAAAGGAGAAAAATTGAAATTTGTTTTTGAGAAGTAGGTAGCTCAGTTTTGTAGTAATATATATTTATCTTATTTGAGAATAAAAAATCAGGTGGGTGGGTTTGATTTAGATTAAGGTTAATGTTGCCAATTCAAAAGAAAGTTTAACAACAACAACAACAACAACAGTCAAGGATAATTAGAAAAGTTGATAAAAAAATAAGATTAGAAGTTATTAACTTTTTCATCTAAACTTTCAATCCTGTTTTTTCTAATATACAATTTTTAAAATAGAATATGCAAATTAGCTTTCCTCATTAGGAAAAGAAAGAAAAAAAGAAAAAGAAAAAAGAAAAAGGAAAAAAAAAAAAAAAGAACAAAAAAAAGAGGAAAAAGAAAAAAAAAAAAAAAAAAAAAAGAAAAAAGAGAAAAAGAAAAAAAAAGAAAGAAAAAAAAAAAGAAAAAAAGAAAAAAAAAGAAAAAAGAAAGAAAAAAGAAAGAAAAAAGAGAAAAAAGAAAAAAGAAGAAGAAAAAAAGAAAGAGAAAGAGAGAAAAAGAAGAGAAAAAAAGAAGGAGAAAAAAAGAAGAAAAAAAAGGAGAAAAAAAAGAAGAAAAAAGAAAAAGAAAAAGGAGAAAAAAAGAAAAAAGAGAAAAAAGAAGAAGGAGAAAAAAGAAGAAGGAGAAAAAAGAAGAAGGAGAAAAAAGAAGAAGGAGAAAAAAAGAAGAGAAAAAAGAAGAAGAAAAAAGAAGAAGAGAAAAAGAAAGAGAAAAAAAGGAGAAAAAAAGAGAGAAAAAATATTTCCTTATATTTTTCCTTTTTCTTTCTTTTTCCTTTCTTTTTTCTTTTCTCTTTTTTCCTAATGAGGAAAGCTAATTTGCATATTCTACTTTAAAAATTGTATATGAGAAAAAAGTGAAAAAAGAAGAAAGAGAAAAAAGAAGTGAAAAAGAAGTGAAAAAGAAGAAAGAGAAAAAGAAGTGAAAAAAGAAGAAAGAGAAAAAAGAAGTGAAAAAAGAAGAGAGAAAAAAGAAGAAAGAAAAAAAGAAGAAAGAGAAAAAAGAAGAAAGAGAAAAAAAGAAAGAGAAAAAAACAAAAAAAGAGAAAAAAACAAAAAAAAGAGAAAAACAAAAAAAGAGAAAAAAACAAAAAAAGAGAAAAGAGGAAAAAGAGAAAAAAGATACCCCCCCTCCAAAAAAAATCATTACTTATGTCAAGTTAAATAGTAAAGCTATGCTTAAACTTGTTTTAGTGACAATTTTATATAAAAAAAAATCCCTGACCCAGATAGAGACAGCAAATACACACACACACAGTTACACACCATTTGACATGAGTGGGTGTAGACACCCCCCCCCTCCCTCATGAAGTGAATTTCCTTGTCAGGAAATGTACAGACTATTTTACATATTCATCTCGATATTCAACACACCTAGCATATATATATATATATATATATATATATATATATATAAAAAAATTTAAAAAAAACTTATTCCCTTCTTTGTTTGGTCAAGAACTTTTCAGCAACTCCTTAATTATTAATCTGTTCCACATGTAAATATCAGTATGAGTTTTGTTTTCAGTAGAGAAATGACCTGGAGAAGGATGGGCTCTACCAATCTATTCTTGCACAATACATGCTACACAAGTAGCATCCCCACAATCAAACAGGTTACAAGACCAGACAAATACTACATGTTCATAAAGTCCATGGTCACTTTTAGAAAAATTAAATTTTGTCCGTGAAGGAGATTTGGGCTTTTCAAATTTGATTTCTGTAGTTAAACTGGTTGAGTTACAACTTTTTTTTCTTCTTCTTCAAATTGTCAATGATTATATTGAAATTCAACAGAGCAGAAGAGGTGCAAAAATGACCGATGTTTTCATCTCATATATATATATATATATATATGTATATTATATATATATATATAATATGTATATATATATGTGTGTGTGTGTGTGTGTGTGTGTGTGTGTGTGTGTGACAGTACCAAATACATCGCAGTACATTTTTGTTTATATTCAAGAGTGTAAACTAAATATGCTTTACATATTTTTAATAGATAAGCCAAATTTTTCTCGAAATAAAAGGATATATACATATACAAAGAGAGAGAGAGAGAGGGAGAGAGAGAGAGAGAGAGAGAGAGAGAGAGAGAGAGAGGGAGAGGAGAGAGAGAGGGGAGGGAGAGAAGAGGGGAGGGAGAGAGGGGTGAGGGAGAGAGGGAGTGAGAGAAGAGGGGAGAGAGAGAGAGGGAGAGAGAGAGGGAGAGAGAGAGGGAGAGAGGGGGGAGAGAGAGGGAGAGAGGGGGGAGAGGAGAGGGGGAGAGAAGGGGAGAGAGAGAGGGGAGGAAGAGAGGATGAGAGTGAGAAGAGTGAGTGAGAGTGAGTGTGAGTTTTTAGAGTCTTACTATTTGAAGTGGGGTGGGTGTCAGTTTTTTTTATGTAATTAAAAAAAAATCATCATAGACGTTTTTAATAATAATTCAAATATTATTTTTGAAGTTTTAAGATAATTTGTATCATTTGGATTTTTCAAACAGTTGTCCTCATCTTTATTGTTATATACAAAATGTTTCTGGTGTTTCTCGTCAAACTTGGGAACCTTCACAGAACTTCAAACCGAACCCTTTATTCAATCAACCGAGATTGATGTTTCTCATTCCTTTAACCATAAACAGGTACAAATAGTCAGCTATATTAAGTATTCTATATCATTATTGCCCATGGTCTGGATTGAACCTGAAACCTACAGATGATTGTCACTCAGAACTGTATTTTGAACCCTTATATCAGTTGTGTCATGTATCCAACTGGATTTTAAATTTGGTTTTAAGAAAAAGTTATTTGTAAAAATTCTCGCTTTTCTATATTCAAAAGAGATTTAGATTTTGTTGGAATATTTTGTATATAAGGTGTGCTCCAATTCCTCACCTGGATTTAGAGACTAACCAAAGTCACAGGGTTTACTCCTCTGACCAATCACTAGCCATACTGTGTAGCTGATACACTACTTAAACACCCACACTGGCCATAATTCTAATTGCACTCATTGAGGGACTTACAATACTTAGGATTACCAGACGATTACCAATACTCAGGACTCTTTACCAAGGGATTACCAAGGATTCAATTCCACTGGACAAGCACTCTTGCTTAAGGCCTACAGGATGGCCCAAAAGATTGTAACAGATTTAGATTTCAATATTTAGTAAAAATGAGAGGTACATCTTTTCTTGAGAAGCAAGCGAGCCATACCATAGTATTTGCAATCAGATTGTGCAATAGTAACAAATTAGATTAGAGAAAAATAGACAACTGATTAGGACTGAGGTTATTCTAGTAGTGACCATCCCAAACAGAGTATAACAGGTTGGAATCAAGTTTTTCCTTCTCCTAGACAGGTTGCCTAACCAAGGTTAAAGAGCCTAATCTGCTCTACTATTTACCCATAGCTGGAGGGAGAGTAGTTGGATTCATACCTTTCCCAAGGGTATTAGCGCTACATGAACTGTAGCTTCATCCAGGATTTGAACTCAATGACTATTCATTACACCACACGCCTCCAATTGACTAAATCCTTCTTTCCTAGCCTAAATCATCAAATCTTTAACCTTATTCAGAGTTAGTTACACTACTGACCAAGCTAAACCAGATACTCATTCTCAGGCTTGGTTTGGTTTTGTTTTACGGCATATCAACCTCAGTGGGTCATTTAATGCCAATAAAGTTTTGAAATAAATCCATTCTTAATGGATAATACAATTTTCTTATAAATACATTTTTCTATTTAACCCATACATGGGATCCTAACAGGTACTACCACTTTGGGTCAGAGTGGACCCGGGTGCAATGGTGATGAAGGGGTGATGATTCATACATTTCCCAAGGGTATTAGCGCTATGTGAACTGTAGCTTCGTCCAGGATTTGAACTCGGATCGACAAGTGCATTTCCTACGACTAACCATTACGCCAACTATATATCTTTTGTTTGCAACTCACCCCAACTGTGGTGGCTTGCTCACCAGATCTATTCGACTTGAAAGCTCAGGGGTTTTAAATGTCACCTGTAGACTAAAAGATTGGTCATGAAATTGTAGCAATCCCAGAGGCAATCGCTGCAAGAGGCTTCAGGAAGACAAGTATTTGAATGATATTTTTAAAAAGTAAAGTCATCAGGGAGGCCTAAAGTTGGTATCAGCCAAACAGTGAGGGAGTCTATCCTCTTTTCAATAGCGCTAGACCAAGGAGATTGTTTTTTTTAGGATCCTGACTTCCTTCAGTTTTTTCTTTGATGTTTCCTCTAAATGCAGTCACTCATATCAGTGTACTTTTCTTTTAGCATCTGAAGTGGAGCACTTTACCCCACAGGTCCCTGTGCTACTCATAGACTGAGTTGACGAGGGATGGTATCGAACCAGGAACCATGAAGTTCCCAGCCTAACACTCTACCGACTGAGCTAAATCAAATGTTGTAATAACTAAAATATTATACTGTGGTATATCCACAGGTCCTGCGAGTTAAACATTATTAGAGAAAGTAAAATGGCCATTATGTAAAATAGCAACTTCAGCTTAGTATTATCTGCATTATTCGGACTATTGTCCCCATCTTCATTGTTATCTGTACAACGTTTCGGCCGATGTGCCCTCCGGCCTTCTTCAGGTATTTCTTGTCGGACTCAGGAACCATCTCGGATTCGGGAACCTTTCGAAGGATACATCAGCCGAAACATTGTACAGATAACAATGAAGATGAGGACAATAGTCCGAATAATGCAGATAATATCAATTATCAAGCCTCATCTAAAAAATTCAGAGATATAGCAACTTAAGCATCAGTTGAAAATAAAAAAAATTGTTTTCATTTTCTAACAGTTCACAGAGATTCTATGAAACTGTTATAGGTGATATACCCTATTGACCAATGGAATGCGCCGACAGGTTACTATAAGTAACAGGGATAATTGTGGCTTGAAGTAAGCCAATGCGTGTAAGCCAATAACTCTATTTTGACCGACGTAATTTCCACTTATCTCTATTGTATTTGTCTACTTTCTGTTAATACATTTTACTACATTTGTTACCTGTCATTTTGTTCTTACAAACAAACATTAAATGAAAAACATTTTTCTCTATTCCATTGAATACAGTTTTGTTGTTGTTGAGTATTCAATTATGTTTTTTAGGTTAAGAAAGAAAGAATCATTGAACGTGACTTTTTTTTTTGCTTTAAAATTCCATACACTTGATACACACAAACTATCTTGTCAATTATATTTTCTTAGTCATTCGTATTTATTGTTTCACTTTGCTGACGATTCAATGAATCATTTTTAGCTTTATATTAAAAAAAAAAAAAAAAAAAAAAAAAAAGAACGTGCCTCCTTGATCTGTCTCACTAAACAACTTTTTTAAAAAAATCTTTAAAAAAATGACAATTTTTAAAAGGCTACAAAAACTACAAAATTTTTTCCCTAAAAACACTTGAAGATGATTACAAGCAAGTTTATACTTGAAAGCATTGGAATATATCTATTTATTAGTTGCAGAAAAATGTTTTTCACGCCATCACGTTTTCGGTGTTCAAGAGAACTAAAAAAATTATAGGTAGCAAATTTTATATATACTTGTCTGGTTTAGAATTATTTTTTATTTCTCTCCGTCTTTTAATTAGTCTGAACTTTAGTTTTTAAATCTAAACTGTTTCCCTTTGAAATTAAAGATTAGTTTTCCATACGCTTATCAGGCAAAAGTAATTTGTAATTCCATCTGCAACTTTTTGATGAATATATATATAATATATATATATATATATATATATATATATATATATATATAAAAAAGGGTTTTGTAATTTGCTTGAAGCATTGTGTATATATTGGTTTGTTGGTTGGTTTTGAAGGCTGTCACAATGCGAGTGTAAAGAAAAAGAAAGGTAACTATGATGTTTTGTTAACCTGTCATTTATTTCTCAATATTTCGGGAAGAAATTTTTTTTTTTTTTTTTTTCTTTCCGAAATATTGAGAAATAAATGACAGGTTAACAAAAAACATCATAGTTACCTTCTTTTTTCTTTACACTCGCATTGTGACAGCCTTCAAAACCAACCAACAAACCAATATATATATATATATATATTCAATAAAGTTAGTGGTCTGATGAAACTCATAGGTATACATAGCTACCCATGGGTAGAAATAGATCTATAACTGCAAAATAGCAAATTTTTAAGCCTTTTTCTTTACCAATTATATTGCTCTGTTCAATGATATTGAACATCGAAAACAACTCTAACATTCTGTTGTATGAAAAAAGGTCCAACCTAGAATCATTCTAATACCAACTAACCTGGTAATCTATCTATATGTGTGTGTGCATGTGTATATATATATAAGTTAAAAGAAAGGAAATGAATCCAACGGTATGAGTACAGATAAAAGGATATGCCATTTTGTGGTGTTTTCATATCCTTTTATCTATACTCATATATATATATATATATATATCTTATTATAATGGAGATTGTGTGTTTTTCTGTCTGTAACCGAAACTATATCACTACTCAAGTCACATTCTCCATGATTTTATTTTTATTTAAACCTCAATCTCTAATAAAATTGTTTGACATTATTAATACTGTTAATCATATCTACAAATGAACAAATATGCAATTGTATTTATATATACACTAAAATAGCAGTTTACAGTGTGAACAGGAAGGCTAATTTGCATATTGAAATTAAAAATTTGATTTTAATAAATATGTGCTTAGTATTATTGATTTTTAATCGTATGGTTTTATCTTAATGATTATGATAAAAAATTTCTTCAATAAATCTTAAAAGAAATCGATTAACGAGAAGAAATAATTCTGATTTTATTCTTTACTTCCTATTTTAACTAAGTTATTAAATTAGGAAAATTTAGTAATGAAAGACGAGAGTGATAGAAGTGTAAGTTTCAGTTGTTCTATTTTTCGATTATACACCCCTCTGTTTCAAATCCTTTTATCTGCATTCTTATTTAGTTTCATTAGCCTTTCTAATTTAATATATTCTATTACATTAAAACTTAAATACTTGCACCCGGAGGGTGCATATATTTGCTAGTATATATAAAATGGATAAAAGTAACCTACTCGAGTTTCATCTTCTGATTCGTCAGGGTTAGAAGATGAAACTCGAGTAGGTTACTTTTATCCATTATATAAATAAATTTTGCTCTACATTGTATTGAGCACTTTGTTTTTTCTCAGTCTTAACCCCTGGATACTGTGCACTTCCAACGATCGTACCCGTACCTACCGGTAAGCCACTACTCATACATTAACACACACACACACACACACATATATATATATATATATATATATATATATACACACATATGTGTGTGTGTGTGTATATAGTATTCTATTTGGAGAAATTCCTGTATAAGCTTAGCATATCTGTCACCACACCTCCCTGAGGACCATCTATTCAGACAAGTACTGCAGTCAGTCATGTCAGTCAGTGGATTATTTTAGAGCAATTTCATTGTAAAAAGGTGGCCACGTGAAGTTCTGCTTGGAACAGGTGTCGGTTGTATCAAGTGAAAAAGCAAAAACCAACAAATGTGGTTGTGTCACGAAGAGAAACATTAAAAGTTCAGTAGAACCGACTGGTTTATTATTTAATTATTGCACATTCCCTTTGTACGGCCAAAACGGCTGTTGTTGAGGAATTGTGCTATTGGTACTATGTATAGAATGAACATCATACTCACCTTCACAGGAAGGCTGTGACTAGCGTCCAGTTACCAGACAAAAAAAAATGAAGACTCTGTAGCAACTGAGAGGTCGTGGTCAAGTGTTCAGTATATATATATATATATATATATATATAATATATATATATATATATATACACACACAATGAAGTTTGGTATGTACGTGTCAACATATAACTCCAAAACAGGTGGTCACTCAGATTTGAAATCTTGCATACACATTAATAACCATCTAAGAAACATGCCAAATTTGTTTATTGATATTTACTGATTAATTAATTAAACCAAAATCAAACCAATTTGAGGAACTGTCCGTATACCAGCTGCTGCTGCTAATAAAATATTGTTCGCTGCCTGCTTTCTATTATAAGCGATATCAGCAGTTTAGTGAACAAAATTTTAGTAAACAAAAGCCGTTCAGTTCAGAATCTCTCGCCTATTTATGGTCCAATCTTTAAAATATTTATATGGTTAGAAATAAAATAAAATAATCTTTCTAAATATGTAATTTGTATGTGTTTTTATCTATTGAATTATTTTCTACAGCGAGTTAGGTATGTATCATGCGTCCCTGAGGCACAAAAATCCAAAAGGACGCAGTAAAATTGTATCTATACATCCCAGTGTTTTTCTTTTTTCTTCCCTTACCATTTCAATCTAAATACATTTCAATAGTTTCTTAGAAATGAATTACACAGGATAGGTTACAAGGTAGGAGTTAGCTGGCTTCAGTTGGGACCCATAAATTTTCCCGGGGACTCATTCAATGCAAATATGTGTGTCCCAGGATGCACTATATCAAAAAGCTATCAGCATCACTACAGACCTTATAACTTCTGACTGTAACCTTGCCTGAGACCATATCTTTAGACAAGTATAATCAATTCCACTTAGCGGTTTTATATAATTGAGAAAATAAAGATCTTTAGTTTTTTTTTTCCTTTTTCTTTGGTGAGCTCAGTTCTGAAAACACTAAGAACCATTTGAATAAAACACTGAAAAATTCACTTTACAATTTCTTTGATGCCAAAAGCAGTTTGGAATGTAAAATTTGTTTATTTTTCTTTTGGTATTTTTAATACAAACGTTTTATTATAAAAGTCACTTGAATGTTTACTAAAGATTTGTTTATTTGAATAGTCATATCAATTTCATCACATCCAACAAATAAAAAAAAAAAAAAAGAAAAAAGTCTCATTAAAAAAATTGTCTACAAAGAAAATCTTTCTTCCTATTTATCACTTTTATGGGAATTAAAAGAATAAACCAGAAAGTGTCGACAGATTCGGACAAAAAAAAAAAAAAAAAAAAAAAGACATTTAATTCTAAAAGTTTCATTATAAGCTTTACATTTGTATGGGATTTATTCAGATACAAGCAGGACCTGTGGATATACCACATTATGATAGTCTAATTATTACAACATTTGATATGTTTACTTAAGACCAATTGCGAAATAGTTCAATATGTAAAAAGTATAATAATCTTGACTACCAAGACCTGTGGATATATCACAGTATTATAATTCAATTACTACGTTTGATATGTTTACTTAAGACCTATTGCGAAATAGTTCCATATGTAAAAAGTATAATAATCTTGACTACCAAGACCTGTGGATATATCACAGTATTATAATTCAATTACTACGTTTGATATGTTTACTTAAGACCTATTGTGAAATAGTTCCATATGTAAAAAGTACAATAATCTTGACTACCAGGACCTGTGGATATAACACATTATGATAGTCTAATTATTACAACGTTTGATGTGTTTACTTAAGAGGTATTGCATAATAGTTCAATATGTAAAAAATATAATAATCTTGATTTAACTTTGCTTATTTTCCCTTAATATTCCTACATATCAGCTGTTAACTTTTTTTTTTACCAAAGGGGGTGTTGCAAGTTGATTACTGTTGTACAATTAAGGAACATGAGTATTATTATAGGACCTGTGGATATACCACATTATATGTTTACTTAAGAGCTATTGCGAAATTGTTCTATATGTAAAAAGGATAATAATCTTGACTAGCAGACCTGTGGATATATCACAGTATGATAATTTAATTATTACAACATTTGATATGTTTACTTAAGACCTATTGAAAAATAGTTCAGTATGTAAAAAATATAATAATCTTGATTTAACTTTGCTTATTTTCCCTTAATAATCCTACATATCAGCTGTTGACTTTTTTTTTTTTACCAAGAGGGTGTTGCAAGTTGATAACTGTCGTACAATTAAGGAACATGAGTATTATTATAGGACCTGTGGATGTACCACAGTATAATGATTTAATTATTATGTTTAATGTGTTTACTTAAGAGCTATTGAAAATTGTTTAATATGTAAAAATATAATAATCTTGATTTAAATCTCTCCCACTCTTTATTAAAAGAGGTGTTGTAAAATATTTACATTGATTTGCTAATAGAAATTTGGGGGAAGGTGTCTAAATTATCTACACTTAATTTACTGATGAAAAAGTGACAAAAACACAACTCAGAAAATATCTAAGTAGGGTTGGATTATCGCCTGATGCTGGCTTATAAGCATAGCATAAATTAAGGCAGGAGACTAGGACTCCCTATCTAATTATTACAATGTTTGATATAATTACTTAAGAGCTATTGTAAATAGTTTAATATGTAAAAAAATATAATCTTGATTTAACTCTCTCTCACTCTTTCTTAAAAGGGGTATTGTTAAATATTTACATTGATTTGCCAATAAACATTTGGGGGGAGGCGTTTAAATTATGTACATTAATTTGCTGACAAAAAGTGACAAAACACGACTCAAAAAATATCTTAGTTGGGCCGTTAAAGCATAGCGTAAATTCAGCGGACCGAATGACAAAATCAAAATTACCAAAATAATTTTTTTTTTTTTTAAAATTCATTTTAATTTTATGTTGGGCATTTAAGTGACACAAGACCATTTGGAATGTTTCATTTTAAAAATTGGGTGAAATAAAATGGGACAAATAAGAAATCTGCATAATTTGGATTTACATTTTTGCATCTTGAATGATTTGGATGGGCTTATTAACCAGAGGGTGTTGCAGGATGATAAGGGTCGGAAGATTAAGGAACACCAGTATTAATATATAAATAGTTTTGGAAGTGCTTTTTTTTTTTTTTCTCATGCTATTTTTTTGCTTTAAAAAAGAAAAAATCCATCGCCCCGACCTCCCCATGCCCTTGCACACCCATGCAATTCTTGTCCGCTACTGGCCAACATTTGGATCCACTGACATTTCAATTTTCTCAAATTTAAACAACTAAAAATTAAACTATTTCTCTGAATTTTTTGAGATGAGGCTTGATAATTTGTATTATTTAAGAAATACCTGAAGAAGGCAGGAGAGTACATCGGCCGAAACGTTGTACAGATAACAATGAAGATGAGGACAATAGTCCGAATAATACAAATTCCCATAAATTGTTATTAAATTGCATTTTTTCAAATATTATTAGTAGCAGCAGTAGGTGTAAATATTTATCTTGGCATCAAACCAATCTGATGTAGAACTTGATAAATAATACTTATTATAAAAATAAAATAAAATTAACTTTTTATTAAAACAAAAATCAATAGACAATTTTTCTATCTGAGAAACTAACAGATGTTTGTGCATACATGATATATATATATATATATATGTTCATGCACGCATGATATTAAAAGAACTATTAAATTGTGGTTGGCTCTATAGATAAATTATGTTTAAATATATATATACATATATATTAATAATTAGTTTATTGTAATTATTTTCATTCATCTATAAGAAAAGATAACTGATGAATTGTTATCTTAAATTCAATATTGCCTGAATAAACTTAAATTAAAGAAAATGCATAGGAATAATATTTTCAACACTTTATAAGTACAATATATATATGGGAAGCGCGTGGTGTAATGGTTAAAGTAATGGGAAATGGACTCGTCACCCCGAGTTCAAATCCTGGATGTGTTAATTCATTTCACTTAGAGCTAATACCCTTGGGAAAGGTATGAATCCTAATCTCCCTCCAGCTATGGATAAATAGTAGGGCAGACTAGGCTCTTTAACCTTGGTTAGGCAACTGGTCTAGGAGAAGGAAAACTCTGAATTCAAACCTCTTGAACTCCGCTTAAGAAATTGACCTTGTGTCACATCCTGCTCGTGTGGAGGGGTTGGTAAATATATATAAGTACAATATACTCGATTGATTGGTTGGTTGGATTTCATGGCATGTCAACCCTTGCTGGGTTATTTTATACCAAATACATTTTGCTTGATTCAATCTTGATGGGTATTAAAAAGATGTTTTCTAAACTCAGTTTTTTTTAAACACTTTTTTTTCTATTTAACCCATAAATTGGACAATTTGGATGGTCTTATTTTTAATCAGAGGGTGTTGCAAGATGATAACGATTGTACTTTTAGGGAAGACAAAGAACATAATTATCTGGTGCTTCTTATCTGCCAAATTATTTCTAATCGCCTCAGCTAAATAATGTACCATTCCATGTTTAATATAAAGGGAAGAAAAAAGACATGCTACACAGAAAGAATATAAGAAAGAGTAGAGGAAAGATAGAAAGAAGGGGCGAAAGTGATAATGCTAATCTGTTTCAATTGAACATAATGAAAAGAAGGAAAGAAAGAAAAAGAGTGAGAGAGAGTTAAATCAAGATTATTATACTTTTCCATATTGAACTATTTCACAATAGCTCTTAAGCAAAGATATTGAACATAATAATTAAATTATCCACAGGTCCTGCTAGTCTATAATATTTCTGCTATAAATCATTCAATATTTATGCATATGTAACGGTCATTCACCTTATATTAGATAAAGTCCAAAGAAAGAAAAAAAAAAAACAAACAAAAAAGAAACCAAACAAAATGAACAAAAGAAAAAAAACCTTTCCAAGTAGAGAAAGATGAGGGGGGGGGTGAGTGCATAGAAGCAATAATGCTAATCTGTTTCAATCGAACATAATGAAAAGAAGAAAGCAAAGGAGAGATAGAGAGAGAGAGAAAGTTAAGATTACTATACTTTTTACATATTGAACTATTTCACAATAGCTCTTAAGCAAAGATATTGAATGTAATAATTAAATTATCTATGGTCCTGCTAGGCTATAATATTTCTGCTATAAATCATTCAATATTTATGCATATGTAATGGTCATTCACCTTATATTAAATAAAGAGTGAGAGAGAGTTAAATCAAGATTATTATACTTTTACATATTGAACTATTTCACAATAGCTCTTAACAAAGATATTGAACGTAATAATTAAATTATCTACAGGTCCTGCTAGTCTATAATATTTCTGCTATAAATCATTCAATATTTATGCATATGTAATGGTCATTCACCTTATATTAAATAAAGAGTGAGAGAGAGTTAAATCAAGATTATTATACTTTTACATATTGAACTATTTCACAATAGCTCTTAAGCAAAGATATTGAACGTAATAATTAAATTATCCACAGGTTCTGCTAGTCTATATTATTTCTGCTATAAATCATTCAATATTTATGCATATGTAACGGTCATTCACCTTATATTAGATAAAGACCGAAGAAAGAAAAAAAAAGAAAAAAAAAAAAGCCAACAAAAAACAACAAAAAGAAGAAACCAAACAAAAGAAAAGAAAATCTCTCCAGCAAGTAGAGAAAGGAGAGACGATTGAATGTAGGTAAAGAGATGACAATATTTCTCCTCCAATTGCTGCATATACAAGAGTTTCAACATGGTGCCTGTTTGAGGGCTGAACATGTATAAAGAGGGAAATGAGTTCACCGATTCCTAAGAGTGACAAGAGCAGCAGTCTGTGAGAATGCCAGGAAATCTATTAAGGTAAGAAGATTTAGACTTGGGGAATGCTTGTAACGTTGCCTCCAACAAGAAAAACATGGGAAGCAGGTACTTGTGCTTCTCTTATGAGGTCAAGGCTACGCTGTGTATTGTAATAATTCTTATTAATAGACTAAAAAAGCAGGCGTTACTGATAAGGAAATCCCACCCCACCCCCACCAAACAGTACAATGTCAAGGTCATATCTGTTTATTTTATTAAACTGATGTATGAAGAGAAAAAAAAAAGCACTTGAAATCACGTTAAAAATAAGCCCTCGTGTTATATTTTTTCAGGGTGATTTTATATTAGGGAAATGAAAACTTTCAGGTTAGAATTTAATGTAGTTATAATTAGCTCTTTTTGGAGACCACAGAAAAGGTAACCCAAGGCAAAAAAGACCTGGTGGGATGTCAGGATTTTTTCCCTCCAAATATAGATAAAATCTTCATTATTTTTTGCACAAAAAGCAAGTTCTGGTGATAGTGAATGTGTATATATATGGCTTTTTTTTAGCCAATTTTTGGGAGAATATGTGCTTAATTGAAGTTGTACCTAATTTTGAAAATTAATTAATAATTGATTAATTAGGCGGGCATACCTATTCAAATGTAAGGCTAAACAAATCGAGAAAAATATATATATTTACTCTGTAGTTAATTGTTTTATATTCAGTTTCCTCCAGACATACATACATACACACAACTGTCATTTATACATGTATAGATAGATAGATATAGATAAAATATTTCTTATGTATATATTGATACTCATGTCAAAGTTCTGGTGATAATGAATGTGTTTATATATATTTACTCTGTAATTAAGTTATTTAATACAATTGTGTCCCATCTATGGGTTAAATAGAAAAATGTATTTATAAAAAAATTGTATTATCCATTAAGAATTGATTTATTTCAAAAACTTTATCGGCATTAAATGACCCACTGAGGTTGATATGCCGTAAAACAAACCAAATTAATACAATTGAAAATATTAGACTTTAAACATAATATCCTTCTAAGTGTTTCTTTAGACCGCACTTAATAGAACCCATTTGGGGTAATCTGAAAGATATGCAGACCAATGAAAACACAATTTAATGTTACCAGGATTCCCTGAAAAATAAAACCTACATGCAATATAAGACCTAGGGTGATTTTTTAGGATAATTTTAATAAGTCTTCCCTTTAAAATAAACCCTAGTTTGAAAAATATGTAAATAATTATTTACATCATTTTTAAAAACACTTTCGTTGCCTGAAGACTGCCGCAGAGCAAGAAACCAAACGGTAGCAAAATTGTTCCAATGATAATAAATATAAGCTAAATTTTATTTATTTATTTATTAACGCTCTATCACAGATATTGAGCACTCTTCTAATAAATGTATGTTGGATTACTACGCTTTCAAGTATATAGTGCCAAACATACACATTGATATATATATATATATATATATATATATATATATATATATATATATATATATCAATGTGTATGGTTAGCACTATTATATTTGAAGAAGTGGTAACTTCCCATGTTCATGATTTCATATTTTTCTGGTTTGTATACCTACTCTACTATAGTGACATCAATCACTTTTTCTTACAAAAATTTTCTTGCATCTATATATATATATTTGGGAGAATATGTGCTTAATTGAAGTCATACCTAATTTTGAAAATTAATTAATAATTAGGTGGGCATACCTATTCAAATGTAAGGCTAAACAAATCACTCTGCTGATGAGGCCTAATAGGCCGATATGTACATACAGAGATTGATTTTTCTCAATTTGTTTAGCCTTACATTTGAATAGGTATGCCCACCTAATTAATTAATTATTATTTAATTAATTTTCAAAATTAGGTACGACTTCAATTAAGCACATATTCCTCCCAAAAATTGTCGGCTAAAGAAAGCCATATCAAAAACACATCGTTTGTTTATTTACTTTTCACACACACACATATATATATATATATATATATATATATATATATAAATAAAAAGGTAGTATGAACATGGAGTCAACACCTGATTACTGACAATTTCTCGCCTATGCAATCTTCAGACCAAATGCTACCTTAAATCAAAAAAGCTATCAGCATCACTGTAAACATATCAAACATTGTAATAATTCAATCATCATACTGTGCTATATTCACAGGACTTGCTAGGCTTTAAATATTTCATTATTTTTTTTTACTTTCAAGAACATGAGTAATGTTGCCCGAGATTTTTGTGTTGGAGGGTTAAAAAGAATAACTCAAAGAGTTTCTATAATAAAACAATAATAGAATATAAAAGTTAAGATAAGATTTTTAGCAGAAAACAAAACATTTGAAAATAGAAGAAATTTTTGAGAAAGTGCAAAAGTCTGCAAAGAAAATTGCTTCCTCAGCAACGAAAATGTTTTCCGCATTATTTATACCCGCAAGCAAATCCCACTCATCTAATCTGAATTTAGTACAAGTCATAAAATATATTATCAGCTATTTTCAGATTTATCAACTTATTGTAATGTTGTGAAGGGTATTCCAAAACTAACGCCTCTTCTTATTTATTTCCAAAAGAAGAGTACAACAGATATGGAGAGTACAGTTGCAAGCACATCTTAAAAACCAGACCTGACCAAACCCAATGAATGGTAATTTTGAATTCAGAATAAAATGGCGATCATATATCACTTGGTAAACCTTTCACCTTTAAAAAATTTATTTTTTAACGCAGGCCAATGTTATTATTTCATTTTAAATATCTACAAGGTGTGATGGATAAATTTGGAAAGAAACAGTTTTGTTTACTAAAATTTTGTTCACTAAACTGCTGATATCGCTTATAATAGAAAGCAGGCAGTGAACAATATTTTATTAGCAACAGCAGCAGCTGGTATACGGACAGTTCCTCAAATTGGTTGATTTTGGTTTAATTAATTAATCAGTAAATATCAATAAACAAATGCGAGGAATGGACAGACGCGAGGTTCGACTGATGTGCCCGGATGTTTGGGTAATGTGCCCATAAGCAACCAAAGCGATAGGGCGAAGGTAAGGCGGAGAAGGATTTGGCCTACGTGGGACGGCAGTCAGTAAAGATTATTTTGACGATGATGACGGATTTTTCAGCTGCTGGTCGAAGACTGTTGACTCAAATATATTATTTTCCCCCCTCTATTTTTTCTTCCCTTTCTATAAAAACGAAACAGTTTTTTTTCCACTGTCAACATCAGCAATCATTCTGTTGTTAGAGGTTAGGGAATTGCAAATTATTTGTATTAGATAGGAATACTTGAAACTATACAACTGTTTGCAATTGTATTAGATAAGAATACTTTGATACATGATACAGCTGTGTGCAAATTATTTGTATTAGATAGGAATACTTATATATATATATACTATATTAAAAAAACTCGAGAAACAAAAAAGGTAAATATAAGCATAGAATATATGCAATAATTCAGACTTCAACAACTACCAATCTGGGTCAGAGTGGACATGGGAGTAATGACAATAAAGGGGTACTCCACACTCCCCAGAGCTCCAGAATTGGAACCTCACCACTAGATACAGTTTAACGTCATACCCAGGACACAATATAGTCCCTTGTGTAGGGGCTCCTGGCCTTGCATACTCGTCCTTCGGCCGGGGGGTCCAGTGAGCTTCGGCCACTGGATCAGAGTAAAGTACAAATAATAGCGTCGATCCCAGGGGGCTTTCCCCCCAGGCAATACCTGCCCCCTTGGGGGCAGGGCTGGGTTTATTGCCCAGCGCCTGAGCGCTCCCCTTGAGGGGGAATGCCGAGGGGATCGACGCAATTTTTGTTCTTTGTGCTTCGGCTTATGGGTGGGCCCACATTAAAACGAGGCCTTGTGCCCAGTCCATACAAGTGGGGTATGAGACAAATATTCCCAAGACACAATATAGTCACAGAGTATTCTAAGCTCTGCTGACTGGGTACAGATTTTCATTTTTACTATTTGTCTGAACTTTTTAGATGAGGCTTAATTTGTATTATTTGGACTATTGTCTTTGTTGTTATATACACAACGATTCAGCTGATATGCCTTCTTTTCCAGTTAGACACATGGTGCAACAGGAATATGCAACAGAGATTGAGTTAATACAGTTCTAAGTGACAATAATCTCTAGGCTGCAGGTTCAATCCTGGTCAAGAGCAATAACAACATAGAATATTTAACATTTCTAACACTTGTAGTGTACCTGATCATAGTTAACAGAATGAGAACAGTCTATCCCAGTGGATTAAATAAAGGGTTCGGTTCAAAGTTTCAAGAAGGCTCCCGAGTTCGAGAAGGCCGAGGACACATTGGCTGAAATTGGAGCTCTGGGCAGTATAAAGTACCCCTTCATTTCCCAGGCCCATTCTGACCCAGAGTGGTAGTTGTTGAAGTCTGAATTATTGCATATATTGTATGTTTATATTTACATTTTTTGTTGAGTTTTTTAAGTTATAATATAAAGTATTCCTATCCAATACAAATAATTGCAAGCTGTATCATGTTAAGTATTCCTATCAATACAAATTTGCAAACAATTGAATAGTTTCAAGTATTCCTATCTAATACAAATAATTTACAATTCCAAATAATACAAATTTTCATTTTTGTCATATTAGCAAAAATGGTTCAAATTCAATATTAAGACATTATATAAAATTATCTTTATAATTATCTTTTACTCTACATTTTGATCTGATAAAATCTTAGTATCAATTATCTTTTCTTTTGCTATTTGAGGCTTCCACTTTTTTTTCTTCTTCTTTTGGTTCTAAAGAAATTAAAATACCTAATGAATGATTATGTTAATTAGAAAAGAGTTTTCCCTTAACAATGAATAATTTTTTTAATGTTTAACAATTTGGAGCATGGCAGGTAATGAACTGAATAATTTTAATGTTATTAGAAATTCATGTGCCCAACAGTGTTTAGATTAAAAATAACGCCAAGAGGAAAGAAGAATTATTATTCTTCATACAATTATTCATTACAGAAAGATTTTTTTTCAGTACATGGCGAGACAAACATAATAGGACAATCATCTTTAAAAAAAAAACTAGAAGTGGCTACCCAGCATCACCTGGGTAGAGTGGTGTGGGGAGGGTAAAATTAGTCTTGCAATTCCATTATTACTACGAATCGCAAGTTCGATCCTCACTGGATGCGCCATAAAAAATCCCCACGTAAAAAAAGACCTGGTGGGACGTCAGGAATTTTTTTCTCCAAATATAGATAAAATCTTCATTATTTTTGCACAAAAGCAACTCTGGTGATAGTGAATGTGTTTATATATATTTACACTGTAGTTAATTGTTTTATATTCATAGTTTCCTCTGGACATACATATGCACAACTGTCCTTTATATTATGTATATGTAACGTGATTATGAAGGTCCACTGGAGTTTGATAGCGGAAATAAAACTGTGGGCGGACTGCTATAGAAAGAGAGGAAGAAGAAATAAGAGAAAGTAAAGGTTAAAAAAAGGAGTAGTGGACACACAATGGGTTGCCAGTAATTTGACCGAGGTATGACCCCTGGAAGAGGAACTGAAAGCTGACCAGAAGTCGGGTATTGACCGGAAACGTAAATCACGATGAATGAGGAACAATAAGATCAGTCTCGTTTTGCTTTCCAGCAACGTAGGGTTCGGACGGGTCTTCTGGTCCTAGTTTGGGACAGCGAGATAGTTGGTACAGGAATTTAACAGTGTCCTCCCTTCTTTCTCTCTGTCTTTCCTTCTCTCCGAACAGAGCCCACGACACGAGCCCGAAAATAAATGCTAAGCCCTTGTGACAATATATCTCACGTGTTGTACCTTTTTTTTATTGACAATGATGACCTGCCGCGTAACAAATACCCTTTTGGTACCGCGATGATATTATAATACTACAAATACCTTTTTATTGCCGTGAATTTTGAGGCACGTTGACAAGGCCGGCCACGTTACATATATATAGATAAGACATTTCTTATAAATATTGATACTCATTTCCTTAAAAATAAAACCAATATCAATTTGCATTAACCCCTGATTAAGAAAATGAGGCTGTCCAATATGATATGCAAAAATGTAAAAAGAAAGGGAAGAAAAGGGAGATTCTACACAGAGAAAAAAAATATAAGAAAAAGAGAGAGAGAAAGAAAAGAGAAAGAAAGAAAGAAAAGAAAAAAGAGAGAAAGAAAAGAAAAAAAGAGAGAAAGAAAAGAAAAAGAGAGAAAGAAAAAGAAAAAAGAGAGAAAGAGATAGAAGAGAGAGTGTGTATGAGAAATGAGAGAGAGAATATGAGAGAGAGAGAGAGAGAGAGAGAGGAGATAAAGAGAGAGAGAGAGAGATAAAGAGAAAGAGAGAGAGATAAAGAGAAAGAGAGAGATAAAGAGAAAGAAGAGAGAAAAGAGAGAGAGATAAAGAGAGAGAGAGAATAAAAGAGAGAGAGAATAAAGAGAGAGAGAGAAAGAGAGAGAGAGTAAAAGAGAGAGAGAGATAAGAGAGAGAGAGATGAAAGAGAGAGATCGGAGAGATATAAAGAGAAAGAGATCGGAAATATAAAGGAGAAAGAGAATCGAGAGATAATAAAGAGAAAGAGATGAGATAAAGAGAAAGAAGAATGAGATAAAGAGATAGGATATAGATAAGAGAAAGAGAGAGATATAGATAGAGAGAAAGAAAGAAGAAGAAAGATAAAAGAAAAGAGAGAGAAAGAAGAAATAAGAGAAGAAAAGATAAAGAAAAAGAAAGAAGAGAAGAGAAAAGGAAGAAAGAAAGAGAGATAAAGAAGAAAGAGAGAAAGAAAGAAAGAGAAAGAAAAAGAGAGAAAGAAGAAAAGAGAAAGAAAAAGAAAAGAAAAGAGAAGAAAGAAGAAAAGAAAAGAGAAAGAGAACAAGATAGAAGAGAAAGAAAAAGAGAGAAAAAGAGAAAGAAAGAGAAAAGAAAAAAGAGAGAAAGAAAAAGAAGAAAGAAAGAAGAGAGAAAAAGAAAAGAGAAAGAAAAGAGAGAAAGAAAGAAAGAGAAAGAAAGAGAAAGAAAAGGAGAAGAATATAATGAGGAAAGGAGAAAGAAAAAAGAAAGAGATAAATAGAAAGAGAAAGTATAAAGAGAGATATAGATAGAAAGAGAAAGATAAAGAGAGATATAAGATAGAAAGAGAAGGATAAAGAGAGATTAATAGATAGGAAATAAAGATAAAAGGACGATATAGATAGAAAAGAAAGATNGAGAAAAGAAAAAGAAAAAGAGAAAGAGAAGAAAAGAAAAAGAGAGAAAGAAGAAAGAGAGAAAGAAAGAAAAAGAAAAAGAAGGAAAGAAAAGAAAAGAGAAGAAAAAGAAAAAGAGAAAAGAGAGAAGAAAGAAAAAGAGAGAAGAAAAGAAAAAGAGAAAGAGAAAGAGAAAAGAGAAAGAAAAAGAGAAAGAAAAGAAGAGAAGAAAAAGAAAAAAAAGAAAAAAGAAGAAAGAAGAAGAAAAGAGAAAGAAAAAGAAAAGAGAAAAGAGAAAAGAAAGAGAGAAAGAAGAAAAAGAGAAGAAGAAAAGAAAAAGAGAGAAACGAAAGAAAAAGGAGAAAGAAAGAAAAAGAAGAGAAAAAGAAAAGAAAAAGAGAAAAGAAAAAGAGAAAAAAGAGAAGAAAAGAAAGAAAAAGGAAAGAAAAAGAAAAAGAGAAAGAGAAAAAGAAAAAGAGAAAGAAAAAGAAAAAGAGAGAAAAGAAAAAGAAAGAAGAGAAAGAAAGAAAAGAGAGAAAGAAAAAAGAGAGAAAGAAAAAGAGAGAAAAGAAGAAAGGAGAAAGAAAGAAGAGAAAGAAAAGAGAGAAAAGAAAAGAGAGAAAGAAAAAGAAGAGAAGAAAAAGAGAGAAAGAAAAAGAGAGAGAAAAGAGAGAAAGAAAAAAGAGAAGAAAAGAGAAAAAAAAGAAAAAAAAAGAGAAAAAAGAGAAAAAAAGACAAAGAGAAAGAAAAAGAAAAGAGAAAGAAAAAAAGAGAAAGAAAAAAGAGAAAGAAAAGACAAAGAGAAAGAAAAAAGAGTCTGCATGTGTGGGTGTGTGTGATGTGAGTGTATGTCCAGAAGAGTGTGGGTGTGCATGCATGTATGAATGAGAGACAAATAAGCAAAAAGGAATGAATATATCCACCTGCATTCACTTTACCTCCCTCCCCCCAAAACTTTTCATCTTTCACACAAACCATCTTATTCAGTCCATCTCAAAAATTCAACACATTCACCAGATAAAATGTCAAATCTTTCTTCAATTCATTATTTATCATAATTAACATTTATTCATAAGAAGAACATCTTTTCGTATTGATAAAGAAAATAACTGATTTTTATGAGCTTGACGCATTGTCAAATAATTGACTAGAATTTTTCAACAAATAGTTTTCTTTTTTTCCCCAACATACAAACTAAAAATAGTGTGTAATATGACACAAGATAAGCACACAGTGAGACCAAACTCACATCCTCTTTTGATAATAATAATGAAATTTATTGGCGTACAGTGCTCAGGTGCACACTCATCAAAAGTCTCATGTCTAGTACGTAGAATAATGTATTAAGTGTCAGGAACATGAATAGCGTACAGTAATAATAATACATGTAAGTGTACAGTGCTGCAGGTGCACGCACAACTCATACAAAGTCTCATGTCTAGTACATAGAATAATGTATTAAGTGTCAGGAAAATGAATAGCATACAGTAATAATATACGTGTATGTGTACAGTGCTCAGGTGCACCACAACTCATCAATGCTCAATATATATTACATAGAATAATGTACTAAATGTCAAGAAAATAAATAGCGTACATTAATAATTGTATGTGTGCGTGCATGTGTGTGTAAAGGGGGGTATCAGGTATAGTTTCGTCAAATTACAGGAAGCATGGGAGGTTTTGACAGATGCAGTGTTTCGGCAGCCTACAACTGATGCAGGTAGTTTTATTCCATGTCTCAGCAACTCTGAGCATGAAAAAATGTTTCTGAAAGTCATGTGAGCTATACTATTTCGACTTTGTAGGCATGCCACATGAAACACATTTTTTTCTATCTAATCCATAGATAGGACCCTAATAGGTACTACCACTCTACGTCAGAGTGCACCTGGGAGTAATGGTGATGAAAGGGTACTGTACATTCCCAAGAGCTCGAGAATTGGAACCTCACCATTAGATAGAATTTAACGTCATACCCAGGATACCATGACCCTTAGCCACCGCCTTCCTAGCACTTATATGATGAAAAGGGTTGAGGGTTGTCATAAGGGCAATAGGGTTGGGACAAATATATAGATGCTAGGACTTGACATGACCAGCTGATTGATCGGAGTGGTCTCTCTGACTGTCCCTCTAGCCTTAGTAAGGGCCAAAGTGGAGTGTTGCATGTCATGGACTGCTCAGCCACCAGGGTCCAGCTTTAAGCATCACGGATCACCACCATGGCCAACAGGTGGCCCATTGATAGTGGGGGCTTTAACCCTCTGTAGAGGTGCAGTCGGGTATTCCAAAAGCATTTAGCCGGTTTAGCTTCAGTCGGTAGAGCGTTCGAATCTAGAACCACAAGGTTTCTGGGTTCGATACTGGTCTCGCAACTCAGCGTAATGAGTAGTTACAACAGAGAACTGTGCAGTTAAAGTAAGGAGCTAATTGTAGTGTGGATGCTCCATCTCAGACACTAAAATAATAATCTTGGCCTAGTGGTAGTGAAAAGGGGATGACTCCCTTGCTTTCTGGCTCATTTATTAGTACTAGCAAATATTATGCACCCTCCGGGTGCAAGTTTAAGTTTTAATTATAAAAATATTATATTAAATTAGAAAGCTAATGAAACTGAATAAGAATGTAGATAAAAAGATTTGAAACAGAGGGAGTATAATCGAAAAATAGAACAACTGAAACTTACTCTCTCATCACTCTCGTCTTTCATTGTTATTTTTTTTTCTAAGTATTTAGTTTAAAAGAGGAAGTAAAGAATAAATGACAGTTATTTTTCTTGTTAATGGAATTCATTTAGATTCATTGAAGAGATTTTTGCTTATATTCATTAAAATAAAACCAACAATTAGAAATCAATAACACTGAGCATAATATTTATTAAATTCGATTTTTTTAATATCACTATGCAAATTAGCCTTCCCGTTCACACTGTAAACGCCATTTTGTTGTATATTAAATATAATTGCATGTTGTTAGTATGTAGATTATGGTTAACAGTATTGATAATGTAAAACAATTTTATTAATAATTGAGGTATAGATATAAATAAAATCATGGAGAATGTGACGTCAATAACTAAGGGAATTGTGACTTGAGTAGTGATTTAGTTTCGTTACAGACAAACAAACACACAATCTCTATTATAATAAGATTTATTAGTTAAGTGAAATAATTTAGAATGATTTTACTTTAAGCCTGTGTTGCTCAAAGCATTCAGTACCCACTAGTACGGACCTGTGAATATACCACACGTATAGAGGATTAATTATTACGTTTTATATGTTTACAACTCAGCATATGAGTAGCCAGGTAACTGTGCGGTAAAGTAGGAGCTGATGGTAGGTGTGGCCCTCCACCTCAGACGCCAAAACAATCTCCTGGTCTAGCGTTAGTAAAAAGAGGATATAGACTCCCCCGTTTTCTGGCATTACCAACTTTAGGTCCCCGATGACTCTACTTTACTTATTTGAATATTGCAAAACTTTTGACTCACTATATAATTTCTCAAGCCGACAGTAATTTTAACCCTCTAAAAAAACATTAAGTACTGAACACCAGATTATTTCACATTTTTTATCAATATAATCTAATTGAAAAGTACTTGTATGAAGAAAATAAAAATATGTATATGTTTGGCCATTGATAGCATTTGCATTTCAACAGCTGAAGAGGACAGATAAATTTATCAACAAGAAATATTTCAAACAAAAACCAAACAACTTTAGAAAACTTTCTATCTCAATTATTTTTTTGTTTTGTTTTGTTGATACTTAGCCAACGAGATTTCTATAATATTTTCAAGTTCACTTGATTTTATCTAAATAATGGAAAGCAGAAGATTGCCGTTGGCTTGAAACTGATGATGAAAAATAAAATAAAATAATAAATAATAAAAGGTTTATATATTGTTCTAGTTATCTATTCCCATAGATTATAGATATATAGTTATAGTTTTATATTAATATATATATATATATATGTATAGATATGTATATGTATATTATGGACTCTCTCGTCGATTTTCAACGCATGAGGTTTACACACACAGTGATTTGTTTATAGTGGTTGAGCTTGTGGTTGGACCATCCACACTTTTTGGCACAGTCGATAGGAAGAATTGGTGCATCAAGGTTGCACAAACCCAATCAAAGACCGACCTCAGGAATTTTAATTCAGAGTTATCCCTCTCCTAGACTGGTTACCTACCCAAAGTGAAGGCCAGTCTGCCCTACTATTTATATGTTATATGTATATATAGATTATAGTGGAAATTAAAAAAGGCAGGTCTCCTGTTTAACAATTTTATTAACAATCTTTTCAAACTTTCTGGCCAACTTTTTTACATTTGGATGAATCCGTAGATTAGTTCACCGAAGTTCGCATCCCAAATATTTGTCACTTCGAAGTGCCATCATCAGGGTGATGTGGTTATGTTCCAGTTTTTCAAGTTAGTATATTAAGGAACATAAACTGGAACATAATTGTCAATATCAGCAAGAAAAAGTATAAAAATGAAAAAGGATATAAAATTTTTCATTTTAACAACAGTGTTTTTTTCATACCCTTTTTATCTTTAAATATATACATACATACATACATAATAATATCGATTGAGAGATATGGTTGAAAATAGGAAAAAAGTGGATATACAACACAGCAACTAGATTCAATTGAATATTTCGCTTCATTGTTTCGCTGAAGCTTTTTAAAAATTTATTGACTTTAATTTAGTTGCTGTGTTGTCATATCCACTTTTTTCCCTGTATTTTCCACCACATTTTGTCTATTTATTCAATCCTTCACTTCTCATATATATATATATATATATATATATAATTGAAAATTAATTAGTTAATAATTAATGAATTTAGGCAGAGATATAGTTTCAAATGTAGGCTAAACAAATCGAGAAATGTCACTCCTGAAGTACATTTCAACCTATTAGGTTCATCAGCAAGGTTATAGACATGGGAAGACTGCTCCGGTGTGGACTCGAAACCTCGACTGTCAAGCTGACAGGTGAGTCTATAACCGTTACACAAGCTTGCCATATACACATCCAAGTTTTACTGAAAAGGATTTTCAGGAAAACTGATAGTTGCTTCTGTTACCGAATTGGTATTG
The DNA here is from genome assembly GCA_023376005.1 of Doryteuthis pealeii. Classification (NCBI taxonomy): domain Eukaryota; kingdom Metazoa; phylum Mollusca; class Cephalopoda; order Myopsida; family Loliginidae; genus Doryteuthis; species Doryteuthis pealeii. The sequence continues at coordinate 89,260,437 of CM042156.1, read as the reverse complement.
GAACACTTTTGAATAATTGTTGTTATTGCAATTCATTTGGTTATTTACCCCCCCCCCGACAGTCATTATTTTGACATGATTGTTTTTTGCCCATGCTTCGATGACGTCATTGTCTTAACACACACACAGGTGTGTGTTGTTATTACGCTAACTTAAATCCACTGTCAAACAGCACATCTTTTAGATAAAAAGAAACATAATATGGATTGCTGCTGCTGTTGTTTATTATTCTATGAGGGGTGGGGGTAAGCAAACTAAGTAATATATTCCAGTTGGGTTAGAGAAAATTACAAAGAATGTATTTATGAATTATTTCAAGCGAAATTGCAGCAATTAAGGAGACACAAAAAAACGTGCATTATTAATAAGACAATTAAAAAAATAAAAAAGAGAAAGAAATCCGAAGAAGCCATTAGCATGAAACTATAAAACTCAAAAAAAATGACATTTAGTACGTGCATTAGAAGACAAAAAAGTATAAAAATAAAGCTTACATGAGCAAGAACTAAAAAGACTTCAATAGATCAAAAAAATTATAGATATAAAGGAAAATTCCTGCATGTTGTACATGAGCACTGAAATATGTTTTAAAAGAAAAATAAGTCGAAGTCGTTGACCATGTTAGGCAAATTAACAGACACTTAATTGATTCCATCCATAAGCTATTATAGGTGCATATAAAACCCGACTTAAAAAAGAAAATCTTAATAGAAATCAAACAATTTATGAATATAAAGAAAGATTCTGATATGTCTGACAACACTGGAATCGATGTCTTTTATAAAGGAAAATACCTAAGTAAGTTGGTTGCATGTTATGCTGCTCGTATAAGATTCCATCCATAAGCATGTACAATAGTTAGCCATTAGAAATTCTTATAAAATATACATGATACCAAAATCTTAAATTTAAATGACAAAACATTCTTTAATATAACATTTAAATCCTAAAAAATACGCAGTCATTTCGTCCAGCCAAGTACATTCATTTTCCTAATCACCCCAAATGATAACCTTTGTTTAAAATGTATATATAAACATTTAAGATAGTCTTTGAGTATAAGAAATAACAGGTAACTTTAATGAAACGGCCATTTTACTCATTTTTGATAAAGTTATAGGAATTGGGCTCTGGACGTCATTCCAGACATAAAGACTGCTCAACCACCTTCTAAGCCACTATATAAAAAGGGGTTTGGGGCTTGCATGAGGGCAAGGGTGGGGGGCAATCATATAGGTGCTAGGCTGCTTACCGCTGATTGATTCAAGAGGTAGCCCTCTCGCCTCCCCCCATCTAGGTAATAAGACCAAAGTGGAGTGTTGCATGTCAAGACTTAGGATTCCATCCTTAAGCATTATAGGTGCCCGCCCCCCAGTCAAAAGGTGCCCCATGGGGGGGTCTTAAGTCAGTGTATTTGAAACGCCCAATGATGAGGCTGAAAAAAAGTATAACTTAGATTTGACACAAGTTAACAAAGTCGGATTTGTAAATTGTTTTGTGAAGCTACACTAACAACTATGCAATGAGGATCTTTTTTTTTTAATGGCAGTCAATGTATCTGGGTATTCATGCTAGAGGTTGGACCAACATTTAATGATTTGTTTTGACATATACACATTATTTCTATCAGATAAAAATATTTACAAAAGTCTATTTGGTCTATAACAGGAATTACCATCCAGGAAGGTGACCTGGGAGTAAATAGCAAAGAAGGTTATTTATGCCAAATTGTCCCTGTAGAGAATAGAAGTATACCATTAAACCCATAGCTAGTGGGGTGAGAGGTTAATACTTTTTTGCAAGCGAACGTCTGAGAAGGAACATAATAGTCTAGCGCGATTTATCTTTCGGCCTGGAGGAGTTATCGCCCGAGCTTTTGTCGTTTTCCCACCAGGGACGTATGACTATTTAGTGGCCTGATTCGAATTTCTTCTCTCTCTTGTCCTCGCTACGAGACCACATGGGTTAACACGGTTCCTTTCTACCGCTTCGGTGCTCCAGGCCCCCTCCTTGTAAGTCTTTCTATCTATGAAGCTCCGTCGTTTATATATATGTAGTTTATCTACTTTGTATTTGTCTCTTAGTATCCATTACTCTTCTATTATGTACCTTGTAAATTCATTCCTGTTATCTGGGTTAAAAATGTATTGTCCTCAACCCTTTCGAGTTGTATGTTCTCAAATATTCACTTGAATCTTACAATAGTATGATTGGAGTTATTGGTTTGGTTTGGTTTGGTTTGTGTTTGTTTTACGGCATATCAACCTTGTGGGTCATTTAATGCATAAGTTTACAATGAAATCAATTCCAATGATAATACAAAATTTTTTTATGAATACAATTTTTCTATTACTCCATAGAGGCCCTAACAGGTACTACATCCGGTCAGAGTGGACAGGGAGCAAATGGTGATGAAGGGGTGCTCCACATTCCCAAAACCTCCAAAATCTGGAACCTCACCATCAGATAGAGTTAACGTCCTTCAGGACATGTAGACCGCAGCCACCGCCTTCGCTAGCACCCATATGAATAAAAAGGGTTGGGCTTGCCATAAGAGCAATAAGGTTGGGAAAATCCATATAGGTGCTAGGGCTTGACGTGACCAAGACGTTGATCGAGGGGGCCTCTCGACCGACCGTACTAGCCCAAGATGGCCAAAGTGGAGTATTGCAAATAGACTGGAGTTCAAATTCGCTTACTATGATGTTGAAATCCGGTGTGTGTTAGCCATTACGCCATGAAGACTCCCCATCTTTTCTAAGAGATGGGGAGATTCATCCCTCTACAGAGGATAAAGAGCAAGTAAAGTTGCAGAATGGCTATTGTGGATCAGCCAGACAGTGAGGGAGTCCATCCCTTTTCACTAGTGCTAAACCAGAGAGATCGTTTTTGCCAAGGTGCATGCCCACATACTGGCAGCTCCCTACTTTAAAGCACTGATCAGATACCTATATTTGTGCTACTCAGGCACTGAGTGGCGGATGGGTATCGAACCTGGAACCTTGTGATTCCTAGGTGAGTGCTCTACTGACGCAAAACCAGCAACCTATTCTAAGCCCCACCAACACTACATGAGAAGGGATCAAATTAAAAAAAACAATTATGTGTTTTCTTAATGTGACAAAAATTATGAAACCAAAGAACCATGAGGGAGCCACATTGTATATTATCGTTAAATATAAAAGGAAAATTGTTTCTCTTGAGAAAATGGAAATTTGATTTATTTTCCTTTGAGTTTGATTGATTTTAAAAGGTTTTAATAATCTGAGCTCGGTCATCAAATAACTTTGTTTTTATTTTTATTTCATAGCACAAACGAGCGGTTAACCAATGAAAGTGCATCACATGATTGTTAAGTGAATGATTAAGTGATAATATATAAGGAAATATTATAATATGATTATTATATGATGAAGTGACTAGTCTAGATGGAAGTATTATGATAGAGAGAGAAGAGAGGAGAAGAAGAGATAGATAAAAAGAGAGAGAAGAGAGAAAAGAGATAGAGATAAGAGGATAGATGAGAAGAGATAAGAGATGAAGATAGAGGAGAAATAGATAAGAGAGAGAGAGAGAGATAAATTGAGAATATAGAGAGAGAGATAAGAGAAGAGAGAGAAAGAGAGAGGAGAAGAGATATAATAGAGGGAGGAGATAAGGAGAGAAAGAGATATAGATAGAGAGAGTAAAGAGAGGAGAGATAAAGAGAGAGAGAGATACAGAGAGAGAGAGATAAGAGAGAGAGAGATAAAGAGAGAGAATCGAGAGATTAAGAGAAAGAGATCGAGAGATATAAGAGAAAGAGATCGAGAGATATAAAGAGAAAGGATGAGATAATCAAGAGAAAGCGATGAGATAAGAGATAGGATATAGATAGAGAAGGAGAGAGATATAGATAGAGAGAAAGAGAGAGAAAAGAGAGAGATGAAAGAGATAGATAGAGGTAGAGAAAGAAAGAAATATAATATATATATATATATATATATATATATATATATATATATATAGATAGAGAGAGAGAGAGAGAGAGAGAGAGAGAGAGAGAGAGAGAGAGAGAGAGAGAGAGAGAGAGAAGAGAGAGAAAGAGTGATCAATGGTGCATCCAGCATTCAAATATCCAAATGAGAACGAGGGGGGTTGGTAAGTGGGAGAAATCTTCTACCTGTTTATTGGCAATGGGATGGAGTGGGTGGGAGTTGAATGCAATTTCGGAAGAAATAAATAAGCAAATAGAAAGAATAATTATCAAAATAATCTACAGCATCCGTTTGCTGGAAATTGAACATTATATATATATATATATATTAGAAGTGGCTATGCTGCCTGGATAGAGGGGAACCCTAGGGTATTGATTTGATTACTTTTGAGATTCACAAATGCTGGACATTTTAAAGTAGGGTTTCAATGCTATTTCTACAAATATTTTAATCTTTAAATATCTTTGAATATAAATCAAATTTCATGATTTTTGCACAAAAAGCAAGAACTGTTGATATTTAATGTGTATATATATTTATTTTGTTGTTAATTGTTTTATTTTGGTAGTTTCATTTTCACATATATACATACAAACACACCAACTGCCCTTTATATATGTATAGATAGATTAAATAGATAATATGAGTTCTATATTTATAAGTAAACCGTGCTCAATATCATTGATAGAGCATTTATATAGTTTCTCGCTAATGTGATCTTCAGACCAATATATATATTATAATATATAGATAGAGATATATATATATATATATAGATATATAGAGAGAGAGAGAGAGAGAGAGAGAGATAGAGAGAGAGAGAGAGAGATAGAGAGAGAGATATAGAGAGAGAGAGAGAGAGAGAGATAGAGAGAGAGAGAAGAGAGTAGAGAAGAGAGAGAGGAAGAGAGAGAGAGAGATAGAGAGAGAGAGAGAGAGAATATGAGAGAGAGAGAGAGAGAGATGAGAGAGAGAGAGAGAGAGATATATGAGAGAGAGAGAGAGATAGAGAGAGAGAGAGATATATAGAGAGAGAGAGAGATAGAAGAGAGAGAGAAGAGATATATAGAGAGAGAGATAGAGAGAGAGAGAGAGAGAGAGTGTATAAGAGAGAGAGAGAGAGAGAGAGAGTGTATAAGAGAGAGAGGAGAGAGAGAGAGAGAGATAGAAGAGAGAGAGAGAGAGTGTATAAGAGAGGAGAGAGAGTGTGTATAAGAGAGAGAGAGAGAGTGATAGTATAGAGAGAGAGAGAGAGAGAAGAGAGAGAGAGAATATGAGAGAGAGAGAGATAGAGAGAGAGAGAAATTTTAAGAGAATGATTATATCATTGTTATATATGGCTATTTTCATAGGAAATGAAATGAGCAATCCGAGTTCAAATCCTGGATGAAGCTGTTTTTTTGTATTTCACTTCACACTAATGGAAAAGGTATGAATCCATCTGTTATTGACCCACCCCTCAAGCTACGGGTAAATAGTAGGTCAGAGTGCCTTGGTCCATCAACCAGCCTCGGAGAAGAAAGACTGGATTCAAACCAACTTTACCTTGTTCTTTGGAATCTGTGTACAGCGGCTTCAGCCATTGGACCAGTAAGATATCAACGTGATCCCAGGGAGCTATTCCCCCAGGAAACAACTGTCCCCTTGATTTAAAAGGGCAGGGCTGGGTTTATTGCCCAGTGCCTGAGGCACCTCAAAAGAGGAATGCTGAAGGGATTCATTAAATTTTTAAACACTAGCCATGCATGAGCTTTTGAGTTGCATGATCCATTAAAATGATCCTTGTGTTTGACTGACATGGTAGGATGCTTAGTTTGTTTTACGACATATCAACCTCAATGGGTCATTTAATGCTGACAAAGTTTTGAAATAAAGTCATTCTTAATGGATACTCAATTTTTTTTTATAAACACATTTTTCTATTTAACCCATAGATAGGACACTAACAGGTACTACCACTCCTGGTCAGAGTGGACCAGGGAGCAATGGTGATGAAGGGGTGCTCCACATTCCCCAAACCTCCAGAACTGGAACCTCACCATCAGATAGAGTTTAGCATCATTCCCAGGACATGAAGACCCTCAGCCACTGCCTTCTAGCACCCATATGATAAAAAGGGGTTGGGGCTTGCCATAAAGGCAATAGGGTTGGGGCGATATGGTAGGATGACAGTAAATATTTAGTCTGCTTAAAAATTTTACCTCGTGTCACATCCTGCTCATTGCAGACAGGGGCTAAATACGTAGATGGATGAACAGACAGGAATGGCAGATAGCATAAGCAATCTGCATGCTAGGTGAAGCAAAATTTGGCAAATTCTAAGGAGAGAAAATATTCGTATACAGTGACAGAAACTAATTAAAAAAAAAAAAAAAAAAAAAACTCATGTGTGAAACTAGCATGTTTACCAGTCGCAGGAATTTCATTTTAAATACTTGTGTTCCCTAAAAGTATGACTGTCATCATCATTGACCTGACCCCAAACTCGACAAGCAGAAAAAAAAAAAAAAAAAAAAAAAAAAGAAAAAAAAACACGTCACATTTGAGCTAAGTTAAGGAACTGTTGTTTTTACAATTGTGTTCTATGAATTTTCTTGTTTATTAATTCTTACCTTTCATTTTGCTAACACTTTATTTTATTTTATCTTTATGTTCCCCACATACTAATAGACCTTCTCCCCCCCCCACATACTAATAGACCTTCTCCCCACCCATTAATTAATATATACTAGTTGAGGTAGCTGACCCTACTTGGGAAATCCCCCCCCACTTTAAGAGAACATTGTAAGGCTAGGAGGTGGAGAGAGAGAGAGAGAGAGAGAGAGAGAAAAAAAAAAACTTAAATCAAGTTTATTATACTTTTTACATATTGAGCTCTTAAGTAAACATTAAACGTAATAATCAAATTATCATACTGTGGTAAAAGGTATCATATGGTATATCCACAGGTCCTGCTAACAATTTAGAATTCACAATGACCTAAGTTGAGAAAGTGTAAAAAAGAGAGAAAGAGTTTGAGTAAAATTGTATAAATTGTAGACTGTAAGTAATGGATTCAGATATTGAAAGATGTGAAAGTAATGCAGGAGAAGAAGAAGAAGAAGAAATTGTCAATAGCAAAATGGAGAAGCGCTCAAATTCTATAAAAGCAAAAGCAATATGAGAAGGGAAAGTGGAAATGTGGCAATGTGGAAAGCAGGTGAAGAAACTCAGATGTCAATAAGAATTGAAATGGCGGAGGATGAAAATGATCAAAAGAAGAAACAACCTTATACAAAAGACCTTAGAAAAGATTCTTTGTAGTAGTGATATCCTGATAAGGGAAGGAAAACAAAGAAAAAAGATGCAAAAAATGTACAAAAAAAATATAAAGTGCAAAAAAATGAAAAAAGAGGGAAGTGCAAAGAAAAAGAAAAATAGAAAAAGGAAAAAGTGTAAAAAAAAAAAAAGAAGGGGGGGCAAAAAAGGCGGGGGGGGCAGAGTGCAAAAAAAGAGCAAAAGAAAAGAAAAAAAGAAAATAAAGAAATGCAAAAAAAAAAGAAATGCAAAAAAAAAAAAAGAAATGCAAAAAAAGAAAAAAAAAGAAAAAAAAAAAAAAAATGCAAAAAAAAGAAAAAAAGAAATGCAAAAAAAGAAGAAAAAAGAAATGCAAAAAAAGAAGAAAAAAAAGAAATGCAAAAAAAAAAAAAGAAATGCAAAAAAAAAAAAAAAAAGAAATGCAAAAAAGATTATTTTTTAAGAAAATAAAAAAAAAAGTGAAAAAAAAAAAAATAAAAAAAAAATGCAGAAAATGTAAAAAAAGGAGGAGCAAAATGAGAGAAAACACCAACTAACACATGATGTCAGAAAATTTAATTTGTTGTATTAACATAATTTTAAACCAGGAGTAATTTTAGTTGTGGCATTCAGTGAGAATTGAACTCACTATTAATGTTTTGCTAGCCTAACTGACTAATAATTACACCCTGCAAAGTGCCAGGAGGGAAATGACTTGTATTGATATGCCTTTTAAGTTTGCATTTCAGTTCCGTTGAACAATTGTAATAACAGACAACAAGTTCCATGATCGGTTGACGGTAATTGGCCTCATTATCTACATTCTCACGGTCAATTGAATTTGCTTTTTCATGGAGACAAAAACAAAATACTAATGCTTATAATCTAATGACCATTGTTACCGTCAAAGGTGACACCAGTTTTTTCTTACTGTCAACGATCAGAAAAAAAAAATTGATTAAAAAAAAAAAAAATATTAAAGTTAGGGAATTATTATTGTTGACTACTTATAAACTTCCAAGTTAATAAAATTTTAACCAAAGATTACCAAAAAACAATTTTACAATAACATTATTCACTTGTGTGGGCAAGATAATCTATCAATAATTATACATACTAGCAAATATATGCACCCTCCGGGTGCAAGTATTTAAGTTTTAATGTAATGAAATATCATATTAAATTAGAAACGCTAATGAAACTAAATAAGAATGCAGATAAAAAGATTTGAAACAGGGGGATATAATCAAAAAATAGAATAACTAAAATTTATTCTTCCATCACTCTCGTCTTTCATTGTTATTTTTTCTAATTTAAGTATTTAGTTAAAAGATGAAGTAAAGAATAAAATGACAGTTATCTTTTCTTGTTAATGGATTTCATTTAAGATTTATTGAAGAGATTTGTGCTTATATTCATTAAAATAAAACCAAACAATTAGAAACCAATAATACTAAGCATATATTTATTAAAATTACATTTTTAATATCAATATGCAAATTAGCCTTCCCGTTCACACTGTAAACCGCTATTTTGTTGTATATATAAATACAGTTGCATGCTATTAGTATGTAGATATGGTTAACAGTATAAATAATGTTAAACAATTTTATTAATAATTGAGGTTAAAATAAGGATAAATTCATGGTGAATGTGATGTCAATAACTAAGGGAATTGTGACTTGAGTAGTGATTTAGTTTCGGTTACAGACAGAAAAACACACAATCTCCATTATAATAAGATATAAAAGAGCAGTTAGTATGTATGTAGCATTACCAGGTCATTTGGTAAAATCGGGGGACATTGACAAATTTTCAGCTTAATCGGTTCAAATCACAATTTATCATGTATTTCTGGTCCAATATCAAAAATATTTATATGGTTGAAAGAAAAGAAAATAATCTTTCTAATTATGTAATTTTTATGTGTTTTTATCCATTGAATTATTTTTTTTACAGCCGAAAACAAAATTACTTTTTTTTTTTTTATGTACATATGTATGTTTGGATGAAACTAAGAAAATACAACAATTAATGACAAAGTAAATATTTATATATATATATATATATATATATATATATATATATATATATATATATATACACACACACATTAAATATCACTGGTGCTAGCTTTTTTTGTGCAAAAATTATGAAGATTTGATTTATATTTACAAAGATATATAAACTTAAAATATACATAATAATAATGGATATGCGACACTAACTTGCTAACCATTAAACAATATATTTTGGGGGTCCTCGCCATCTATGCTGGTGATGCTGGGTAGCCACCTCTATGCTGATAGCTTTTTGATTTAGTGTGTCCTAGGACACATATCTACTTTGAATGAGGCCCCAGGAAAATTTATGGATCCCAACTAAAGCCGTCTAACTCCTACCTTGTAACCTATCCTGTGTAATTCATTTCTAAGAAACTATTGAAATGTATTTACAGTTAGCTTGAAATGGTGAGGGAAGAACAAAGAAAAACACTGGCATGGATATGATTTTACTGCGTCCTTTTAGCGACATGTACCTATCAGCATCTTTCTCTCTCTCTCTCTCTCTTAATAATATATATATATATTATATATATATATATATATATATATATATTATTAAGGCAAAAATATAATGAAAGTTAAACTAATATGTAGGGGGTGACAATACTTTCTAATTCCCCTGTACAATATCAGTTCTTCACAATCACATCATGCAAAGCAAACATTTGACACCCCCCCCACAAAAAAAATAAGCCCTAGTGTTATATTTTGGAGTGAAAATTTATATAAGCCCTGTCTTATTTTTTTGGGGAATCATGGTTGTAGATTATTTATTACAAGAGTTTATAGAAAAATGTAAAAAGATCTCAGTTTACAAATTGGTTAAAACTCACTGAGCAAAAAGATGAATGCATCATTGTTAACTTGCAATAAATTTAAACACATCTGGAAGTATTCGCCCCCCCCATTTTAGTGATTTGTTTACCGCAAGTAAATAATCAGATTTAGTCGCAGGAGAATTTCAATTCTACACAATAAAAAAGTGAAAAAAAAAACAAAAAACAAACAAACAAAAAGAACATAAAAATAAAATCTACAGTTGCTGGCAGAATAGCTAATATTTTCCAGATTCGGAATCCCAACATATATTGTGTCAGATTGATCAAACGATAATGAAATCCGAGTATCCAACTAATACTTTTCAAATTATTTTTTAAGATCATTTTGATGTCTGCTGCGGAAAAAAAAAAGAATAAGAAGAAAAATATCTTAGAAAATCTGCTTGAAAAGACCTTTAAAAGTTTTCTTTCTGATTTGGAAGGAAGACAAAAAAAGAACTTGGAGATTTAAAGTTGTAATACAAATCAGAAGTTGGAAAAGATTAACTTAATAGAAATAAAAAGTAGGTTATGAGAAATTTATACATATACATATATGTGGTAAAGAATAAAGGAAAAAGTGGACAAAAAGAAAGCAAAACTCAAACAAGTAGATGTAGGAGATATATTTCATTCTATATATATAAGATATATAATATATATATATTCATACAAACCCGCCAGGAGACTAAAGCTAATAAGTAAAAAGTGCTCAATACCAAAGTAGAGCAAATAATAAAGATAAATCTAATGAGTCAGACGAACCTACTAAAAGTTTCGCTTAATGCTCTTCAGGGCTAATACCACATGCTTACATAAAATGAATATGTAGACATACATATATAATTTCCCACCAATTCTCCTGCCCCATTCCCCATAACATTCTTATAAACTTGTGAGCCCCTCCTCCTACTTATTCCTACTGCTACTGTTTATTTAAAAAAGAAACAATGAAAACATTTCACCAGTTCCGCACCTGATGATGGCACTAAGTAGCGCAGAAAGTACTTGTGTTAGAACCTTTGGTTGATTCATACACCAATTCCACCCTGATATCAAAAAGATGTCCAGACAATTAGAAAGGATTGAAAGAAGAATTGTCCCAGTTCAAAAATATATATATTATATATATATATATATATGTGTGTGTGTGTGTGTGTGTGTGTGTGTGTGTGTGTGTGTGTGTGTTGTTGAACTTGATGGACAATTCTTCTTTCAATCCTTTCTAATTTTCTGGACATCCTCCCCTCAGCATTTTACTTTACTTTTTAGGTGAAAATGCAAGTCTCTCTTATATAGATAGAATCTTTTTGTCTTGTCAGAATTGCCCAGGACTCATCAATCAAAAGTAGGTTCCACTTGACCGAGTTGGCCAAGTTCATTCTACTTAGTTTCAGTGCTGACATCTACCCATATCCCTGCAGAGCACTCAATCATCAGATATAAAAACAAAAAAAAAAAAAATCAACTGTGTCTATGCTACCATAACACACACACCTCTTAAAAGTAAAAAGTAAATAATGAATAATGAATAAGTAAATAATATTTTCTGTACACTTCCACTTCTTAAGTTGCTAATAGAATTTTTTGGTCTCATCTACAGACAATGAAAAACAAAATGTAAATAGGGAAAACAGCATCACATTTGTGCATCTTTGAAATTAAGGTAATTTATGAGGAACTTGTCCCGGTCTCCTGCCTCAAAAATTGCTACCCGGTGACTATTAAAATAACAACCCCAGCTCGCCGTAATTCTTGTTTATTTATCGTAATTTGTCGTAATTCTTGTTTAGATATGAAGATGGATATATAGTTTTGAATAGACTGAGATAGATAGATAGATAGATAAACAAACAAAATAATATAGATAGATATGAACAAATGGAGATAGATATTTTCGACAAGTAAATGTATTGGGGGGTGTCGCTTCTTTTTTGGTCGTAATTCTTGTTTATTTAAACTAAAAACAAGACATTAAACAAACTATAAAAAAAAAATCTTAGTATTTAAAGTAATATAGATAAATATGAACAAATTAAGATAGATATAGATAGATAGATAGATATGAAGATGGATAGTTTTGAATAGACTGAGCTGTGTCGTTATTTTAATAGTCACTGGCAGCAACTTTGAGGCAGGAGACCGGGACGCACTTCCTCATGAATTACTGAAATTAAACTCATACACCTTATTATAATGGAGATTCAGTGTCTGTCTATAGTCGAAACTATGTCACTGCTTACATCACAATACCCTCAGGAATTGCATAGGTTTATCAAGGAGCGTTTAATTTATAATCATAGTCAAAATACATAAATAAATATTTATTTATTATGTCTAGAAAAATCTGAATTAGATTTGCCTCAAAACATCCCATGTTAATAGTGCATTTAAAATCCTGCAATGTCTTATATATTATTAAGAAATAAAGGTTTACATAATATTGTTGTGGTTGATTTGCATCTGGTTTTAACCATACAGTTTAATAAATAATTACTTGGCATTATTGAACCCTAATATTGTTTTATTCTCCAACATATTAAAATCAATCCTATGAATGATTTCATATAGAAACTAATTAAAATATAATTAAAATAAGTGTAATATGCGTTTTTTATTTAATTTCGTTAGTCTTTCTGTTGAGTATTTGGCCGCCATCCTTGGTCAGTTGTAAAAGAACTTAAAGTAAGTAAGTCCCGAAATCTAGAATCCTTTGGTGAGTGAATAAGTCAATACAGAATCCTTTGGTAAGTTCTATGAGGTCCAGTGAGGTACTCCATGAGTATCCAAAGTGTAATGCCTAGGTGTTCTCAGACCTTCAGTATATATTATAATATCAGCAGCAGAGCGCTGTCAGTGACTGGTTGGTAGGTTGGTCACGTGACACTCGGCGAGTCTATATGTAGAAGTGACCGTCTGGCACACGACTTATATATAAAAAATTCCAACACTTTCTAATTTAATACATTTCATTATATCAAAACCTAAATACATATGCCTGGAGGGTGCATATTCTTGCTAGATCAAATAATTGGGAGAAAAAAAAAGATTACCCTTTGAAACTATAACACCAGTGCCTGGGGTTCAATCCATTCCAGGCCTAACAACTCAGATATATTTATTTTCTCATCTCCTCCAAAATGTGACACAGAATCAATTCTCAAGCAGAGTACAGCTAGTATGAATTCAGTTTTCCTTCTCGTAGACTGGTTGGTATAGCAAGACTAGAGAACCCAAACTGCCCTACTATTTACCTATAGCTGGCATGGGGGGGGAGTTGAACTATTTCCTATAAGATGATAACAGTTGCACTAAGCATGCCTCCTGAAGTAAGGGTGCATCTCAATCAAATGTGCTACACTACTGCTGTTAGGCAACACCGACGCAGAAAGGGGAACGTCCTGGTTGGAATTTGGGCCACACAGGTATATCTAAATTCTAGGTAATGGTATAAATACCGACTGCTTATGCTCAAAGAGTAATGCCGCATCTGTCAATTAATTTCTTGTCATTTTATAGCAGGAGTCTTCAAGACGTTTACAAAAAAGACAAAAAAAAAAAAGACACAAAAAAGCCCCCCCCCCAAAAAAAAAAATCAGAAAAAAGACATTCCTCTTTTTGCTGTGTTTTACGTTTTTTTTTGTAACTTCTTGATTAGTTGGGTATATTCTCATTGTAAGTAAAAAAAGTAAAGTAAAGTCATCGGGGCGGCCTAAAGTCGGTATCAGCCAATCAGCGAGGGAGTCTATCCCCTTTTCAATAGACCAAGGAGATTATTCAGCGTCTGAGGTGGAGCACCACACCTACCATCAGCTCCTTACTTTACCGCACAAATCCCTGTGCTACTCATATACGCTGAGTTGGCGAGGACCGGTATCGAACTAGGAACCTTGTGGTTTCTAGCCCAACGCTCTACCGACTGAGCTAACAAGTATATTCTGGCAATCAGTGCCACCTAATTTATTAACCTTGAATAGCACAGATCATTTTCATTCCAACAGTATCGTTAACAGGTAAATTGGTACCAGGTAACACTAGAGGCAACTTTGTTTGGATAGTGTGTAAGAATATTACACCACACCCTACTCAAAGTACCCGGGTAGATATGAATAAATAGATGGGTATTAAGACAATAGTCATTATGACTTCTGCGAATACAGAGCGTTATATACAATATATCAACACTAGCAGGACCTGTGGATATACCACAGTATGTAATTTAATTATTACAACCAGGTTAGCTCAGTCGGTAGAGTGTTCGGCTAGAAACCACAGGGATCTGTGCGGTAAAGTAAGGAGCTGATGGTAGGTGTGGCGCTCCACCTCAGATGCTAAAATAATCTCCTTGGTCTAGCGCTAATGAAAAGGAGATAGACTCCATCGCTGCATGGCTGATACCGACATTAGGGCGCCCCGACGACTTTACTTACTTACTTACTATTGCAAATGGGACCGGGTTAGCTCAGTCAGTAGAGCGTTCGGCTAGAAACCACAAGATTCCTAGTTCGATACCGGTCCTCGCCAACTCAGCGTATGAGTAGCACAGAGATCTGTGCGGTAAAGTAAGGAGCTGATGGTAGGTTTGGTGCACCATCTCAGACAAAAAACAATCTCCTTGGTCTAGCGCTATTGAAAAGGGGACAGACTCCCTCGCTGACTGGCTGATACTGACTTTAGACCGCCCCGACGACTTTACTTTTTTTTTTACTATTGCAAATAGTTCAATATGTAAAAAGTAAAATCATGATTTAACACTCTCATTTTTTTTCTTTCTTTCTTTTCATTATGTTCGATTAAAACAGATTAGCATTATTGCTTCCGCGCACTCAGCCCCTCTCTCTATCTTTCAACTATTTTCTTTCTTACATTTTTTCTGTGTAGCATGTCCTTTTTCTTCCCTTTCTTTATATAAAAATGAAATGGTCCGTTATTAGCTGAGGTGATGACACTCATAAGAAATAAGAATTCAGCAGATAAGCAACACCTGACAATCAGGATTTACATTTTTTGCATTTCGTGTTGGGCGATTTGTACCGTCTCATTTTTAACCAGAAGGTGTTGCAAGATGACAACAGTCGTACTATTAAGGAACACGAGTATTAATATATAAATGTGTGTATATTCAGTATTTCTCTGTAGGGTAACTCCTTGTCTCATTCTTGCTGTGACGATACAAAATTACACCATTACAATACAGAGTGAATGTGTACATTGACCCCCCCCCACACTATTATTATTAAATTTCAACTTGGACTGGAAATTGCTTTATTCTCTAAGAACATTCTAATGGGACATTTTTGCATTTCATCTTGGGTGATTTGGACAGTCTCATTTTTAACCAAGATGATAATGGTGGCATGAACACGAGTATTAATATATAGATTGAATATATTTATTAAAAGAGATAGATATTAAGCAATAAAACAGAAATAGAGCAGGTCTCAATAGAGAAAGGATGGTGCCCAAGGAATAACAAGTGTAGTAGGAGTGGGGTGGGTGGGTGAGAGGAGATAGTGAAGTTTTCTAGTAAAACATGACAGAGGCAAGCACAATCAATGAAGTCAGTGAAGGAATTGATCCAGGCTTTTGTACTGTAGCAGTGATGATATTCTACACCAGAGAATGTTTTGAAATAATACGAGTGAAATAAATCGGCACGTTTTTCATAAAGAGGCTTTTTTGATTAGGCTAAAGTTTTATGGACAATCACGGTTTCATAGATTAGATTCTACTTTGGACATGGGAACTATTTTTTTTTAGGGGAGAGAGAGCAGAGAGAGAGAGAGAGGCAGTAATATTATATATGAGTAAAGAGTAAGGAAATGAATCCGACTGTATATGTATAGATAAAAGGGGTATGAAAACACACAATGTTGTTAAAATGATATAAAAATATATTCATTCTAACAACATTGTGTTTTCATACCGTTATATATATATATATAGAATGAGAGAAGAGAGAGAGAAAGACAGAGAGAAGACAGAGAGAGAAAGAAAGAGAAAGAGAAAGAAGAGAAAGAAAGAGAAAGAAGAGAAAGAGAGAGAGAAAGAAAGAGAAAGACAGAGAGAGAAAGAAAGAGAGAGAGAGAAAGAAAGAGAGAGAGAGAGAGAAGAGAAGAGAGAGAGAAAGACAGAGAGAGAGAGAGAAAGACAGAGAGAAAGAAGAGAGAGAAAGACAGAGAGAGAAAGACAGAGAGAGAGAGAGAGAGAAGAAAGAAGAGAAAGAGAGAGAGAGAAAGAAAAGAGAACAGATAGAAAGAGAAAAATAGGAAAGAGAGAGGAATGGACTATATATATATATATATATATATATATATATATATATATGAAACACATAACACTGA
Source organism: Doryteuthis pealeii (assembly GCA_023376005.1). Classification (NCBI taxonomy): domain Eukaryota; kingdom Metazoa; phylum Mollusca; class Cephalopoda; order Myopsida; family Loliginidae; genus Doryteuthis; species Doryteuthis pealeii. The sequence goes on along the minus strand of CM042156.1, from coordinate 89,243,956 downwards.
AACCAGATATCTTTACCAGAGTCACCCGAAAAAAATATAAAGCTTCATGAATTATTTGTGTACCATTTTCAATAAAGTCAGCAGTCTGATGAAACTCATACGTATACACAGATATCTGTGAGCAGAAATAGATCTATAACTGCAAAATGGCCATTTTAAGTCTTTTTCTTTACCAATATATACATATATGTGTGTGTGTGTGTGTGTGTGTGTGTGTGTTGTATATTGTATATATATATATGTGTGTGTGTGGGGGGGGACAGAGAGTGAGAGAGAGTAAGCCTAACATTATGACAAGTTAAAGTCTGTTATTTTTACAAAGTGCACACACTTGGATGAATTTCAATTGTTACTATTTTGGTCATGTGTACCATAACAATAACACTTATCATTTCACACACATGCATTCTCATTTACAATAATAAAAAAAAAAAAAAATCTTTTAGTCTTTTTTTTTTAATTCCCTACTATTACACCATTTTATTTTTAGTCTTCAATCTCAAAGTTATTAGGCAAAACAAAACCGAAATCATTTTATGTCCAAATTGTAAATTGAATTAGAACGTCTCTTATAACGCATGTGACATCAACAGACAAGGGATAAACAAAAGAGAGAGAGAATTTTAAACACTTTCAGAATATTCAACACGTTCTGGAGTCCATTTTGATTTTGGGTGCACATTGTCCGATTGGCAGACGGAAGAGTTTAACTCTTAACATCCTGTTGAGAATTTTCAAAGTCCAGAGACCCGTTTCTATAAGGATTTACTAAAAAATGGCTTCTCTGGACTTTTGGATTAATATATATATATATATATATATATATATATAATAATAGAGAGAGAGAGAGAGAGAGAGAGAGAGAGGAGAGAGAGAGAAGAGAGAGAGAGAGAGAGAGAGAGAGAGAGAGAGAGAGAGAGAAGAGAGAGAAAGAGACAGAGAAAGAGAAAGAGAAAGAGAGAAGAGAAAGAGAAAGAGAAAGAGACAGAGAAAGAGAGAGAAAGAGAAGAGAAGAGAAGAGAGAGAGAAAGAGAGAGAAGAGAGAAGAGAGAGAGAAAGAGAAGAGAAGAGAGAGAGAGAAAGAGACAGAGAGAGAGAGAGAGAGAGAAGAGAGAGAGAGAGAGAGACAGAGAAAGAGAGAGAGAGAGAGAAAGAAGAGAAGAGAAAGAGAAGAGAGAGACAGAGAATTTCCTTTAAATCAAAGACTTCTAAATGTTTAATATTACATTTCAACAAAGGCTATCATTTGGGGCAGATTAGGAAAATGAATGTGACTTCTGGCTGGGCGGAATGAGGTGGTATAGGATGTTAAGAGTTAAAGTATAGCCAATCCAAATATGTAAATCTTAAAATTGTTATTGCATGAACTTTTGTTTAGTAAATTAGGGTGTCCCAGAAAAAAAACAGAACCCACAAATCTGTTAATTTTCCCAATAAACAAATAAATTAGGGTTTAGGGTTAGTTTAATGGGAAAATAAATAAATAATTTGGGTTTTGTTTTTTCTGGGTCAGCCTGTACAGAGTGACCCAGAAAAAACAGAACAATTATTTATTTATTTTCCCATTAAACTAACCCCCAACCCTAACTCCTAATTTATTTGTTTAATGGGAAAATTAACATTTTTATTACAATATTTGCGGGCTCTGTTTTTTCTGGGACACCCGAATTTACTAAATAAAAGTTCATAATTACCGAAAATTGTAATGTTTTCAGAGATGCTGATAGGTATGCATCCTGCATCCCTAATGCAATAAAATCGTAACCATACATCCCAGTGTTTTTCTTTCCCACCATTTCAAGCTAACTGTAAATACATTTCAATAGTTTCTTAGAAACGAATTACAAGGGATAGGGTAGAGAATAGAGGTTAGACAGCTTTAGTGTTTCCCCAGTTCATAAATAATTTTTTTTTTTAAATATACAATTTATTAAGAAATTTTAGTTGGGACCTATAAATTTTCTCGAGGACTCATTCAAAGCAAATATGTGTGTCCCAGGATGCACTAAATCAAAAAGCTATCAGCATCACTAGTTTTATTGAATACTAGCAGCACCTGTGGATATACCACGGTATGATAATTTAATTATTGGGAAATGGGAGGATACAGCCTTTCGTTAATTATTCTATTGTATTTTGCTTATACACTGCATTTATAACGGAAAAAGTACATCATCAAATTTCCTTCTTTTCCATACTTCAGGAAGTATTGTGTCAAGGCTTTCATCTTTTCTAGGTTTCACCGTTTTTAGCACTTCATTGTAAAGTGTTCTAGCTTGACGTCTAATTGGTTATTAATAATTTACTAGCAGGACATGTGGATATACCACAGTATGATTTTATTTATTACATTTGGTTTGTTTGGTTTGTTTTGTTTTGCGGCATATCAACCTCAGTGGGTCATTTAATGCTGATAAAGTTTTGAAATAAATCAATTCTTAATGGATAATACAATTTTTTTTATAAATATTTTTCTATTTAACCCATAGATGGGACCCTAACAGGTACTACCACTCCGGGTCAGAGTGGACCAGGGAGCAATGGTGATGAAGGGGTGCTCCACATTCCCCAAACCTCCAGAACTGGAACCTCGCCATCAGATAGAGTTTAACGTCATTCCCAGGACATGTAGACCCGCAGCCACCGCCTTCTAGCACCCATATGATAAAAAGGGGTTGGGGCTTGCCATAAGGGCAATAGGGTTGGGAAAATCATATAGGTGCTAGGGCTTGACGTGACCAGCCGATGGATCGGAGTGGGCCTCTCCGACCCGCCGTCTAGCCCAAGATAGGGCCAAAGTGGAGTATTGCATGTCATGAACTACAACATTTGATATGCTTACTTAAGAGCTATAACAAAATAATTCAATATGTCATTGGGGGTGGCCTAAAGTCGGTATCAGCCAGACAGCAAGGGAGTCTAACCCTTTTCACAAGCGCTAAATCAAGGAGATTGTTTTTTGCATCTGAGACGGAGCACCACACCTACCATCAGCTCCTCACTTTACCGCACAGATCCCTGTGCTACTCATTCGCTAAGCTGACGAGGGCTGGTAGCGAACCCAGAACTTTGTGCTTCGTAGTTGAACACCCTACCAACTGAGCTAAAAGAGCTCATGGTGTCACAAATACAATATGCAGTTAAAAAAGATATCTGTTGCCGTGGAACAATGGTTAGCATGCTTGTCTTGCAGAACCACGAGAGAAGAGAGTTTGATTCTCAATGTCGTGTGCCAGATGTTTTTACCAAGTCGACCTTTGCAAATATGTAACGAGGCATGGAACAAAGTGATAGTTCGTGCAGCAAGTTAGTCGTTCTGGGACGCCCATGAACCTCTATCAAAAAACTAGGCTAAGCAAATATTTGTTTGAGATGTGCACAATTTTCAAAGAAATAAGTTGTTGCTAGAGAAAGTCAGCAATCTCATGAATTCCTCATGTGGATGTCTGTCTGTCTGGTCAAACTCCTGACATAACCTAAAAATTATAATGAATGGGTTCATGTGAATTATGTTAACAGAGCTAAGAAATAAAAAAAAGGTGGATAGCAATGAAGAACAGACTAAAATTGGATCACAGAAAAATGAGCAAGTATATGAGTGAGTGAGAGACCCAAAAGAAAGTGAGTCAAGGAGTGAGAAACTCAGGGGGAGAGGGTGTGAGAGAGATAGAGCCAGTGTGTGTGAGAGAGAGAGAGAGCCAGTGTGAGTGTGTGTGAAAAAGAGAGAGAGAGCAGAGAGACTCAGAGAGAGAGAGAGAGAGAGAGAGACTCAGAGAGAGAGAGCCAGACAGAGCCAGAGAGAGAGAGAGAGAGAGACAGAGAGAGAGAGAGAGAGAGAGAGAGAGAGAGAGAGAGAGAGAGAGACTCAGAGAGAGAGAGAGAGAGACTCAGAGAGAGAGAGAGAGAGACTCAGAGAGAGAGAGAGAGAGTGAGAGAGAGAGAGAGACTCAGAGAGAGAGAGTGAGAGAGACTCAGAGAGAGAGAGTGAGAGAGACTCAGAGAGACTCAGAGAGAGAGAGAGAGAGTGAGAGACTCAATAATTTGCACACAGTTGTATGGTTTCAAGTATTCCTACATAATACAAATTATTTTGTACAAATTATATGATTTAAAGTAACTTCCTATTTGATAATCATTTGCACAGTTATATGGAATTAATTATCAAATCACTAAATACCATGTAACTGTGTAATCAATGGATAGGGCATTGATCAGAAAATGAATTTGATAGTGCAAATGGGGTTTGAACTCACTCACTATGATATCACTGTCCAGCACATTAGCCACTACACAATAAGAACCCCCTTCCCCACCCCCCCGTATAATGTTAGTTTTTTTTCTAAATAAAATCATCTCATAAAAAAACTAATATCCTCCTTTATTCACACAAGGGCACCATTGTTATAAACTGATACTAGAAATACAGTCATTAACCCCTCACCCATCCTGTTTCGGATTTAAAAAGGTTGAATTTTATAACTAATATGATTGTTCCCTACTTGTTAAAAAGATGACAATTCAGACGAGCTCAAGTGGATACAACACTTAATGCATATAATTTCATCTATTCTAAACAGCCTCTCTAGAGCCGTTACCAATCCAGAGATATTTGTGAGGCAACAAATTAAATGCAAGTTATAACCGTCCTTGTTTGTTGTCAAGGTTTAAAAAAAAAAAAAATTCAACTTTCAGATTTTCATAAGTTAAGAGTAAGGGAATGAATCCGATGGTATATGTATAGATAAAAGGGTATGAAAACACACAATGTTGTTAAAATGAATATATTCTTATAGCATTTTCATAGCTAATATTGAACAATATTTCGATTTATAAAAAATCATTAACAGAGCTTGTTTTTAATCCGGACTCATCGAGAGAGAAGCAGAAAAAAGAAGCTCTGATGATGATTTTTATAAATCGAAATATTATTCAATATTAGCTATGAATATGATATAAAATATTTTCATTTTAACAGCATTGTGTGTTTTCATACCCTTTTATATATATATATATATATTTATTATTATTATTATACTAAAGCTGAGTTAATCAACTTTTGCTTCCTAAAGGCCTTTTTACTGTTTAGTTTAATTACACGAAATTATACTAAATTATTCCTTAATTCTAGGATTAAATTATGTTTGAAAAAAATTCTGTTTTAATTGGTTCTAATTAGTTGTAAATTGCAATTAAGTCAAAACCAGTCCAATCTCTTTCTATGATAAATTTCACAACCAGCAACCTGTAGCTTAAATAAGGTCAAACATTTCCTTTCTTAGAAAGCTGACAAAATGATTTTAAGGTTTCATCTGGCTGTATTTTTTTTTCTTCTAAATTCTATTCGCTTTGCTAACTCCCTTTTCCCTAATTTCAATCAACTACCCAGAGCTGAATGGGTAACCCACTGGGTCACATTTTGTGGTTTCTAGCCGAACGCTCTACCGACTGAGCTAACCCGGTCCCTTTACATATACGGAGTATTATAAATAAATAAATATACCTTTAGAAAATAAATTTATTTTGACTTTGCCATCTCATCAATTCTGTTTTATTAATTATTTCACCCCTTGTCATGAACTGCTTAGCTACCAGGATTCCATCCTTAAGCATCATGGGTCACCACTCACGACCAACAGGTGGCCATAATTGGGGGGGGGGGGATCTTAACCCTCTGCAGAGGTATTGATGTATTCTACAGCCCAGCTGACAGGGCTATGATTATTATAGGTATCTGTAATATGGGGCAAGATATATATTAAGGCTAGCAGGACCTGTGGATATACCACAGTATAATTTGATTATTACAACGTTTGATATGTTTACTTTAGAACTATTGCTAAAGAGTTCAATATGTAAAAAGTATAATCTTGATTTAACTTTCCCCTCCCACTCTTTTTCCCTTCTTTTCATTATGTTCAATTAAAACAGATCAGCATTATCACTCCCACGCACTCACCCTTTCTCTATCTTTCCCCTACTCTTTCTTTCTTATTTCTTCTGTGTAGCATGTCATTTTTCTTCCCTTTCTTTATAATAAAAACGTCATGGTCCATTATTTAGCTGAGGTGATGACACTCATAAAAAAATAAGAAATTGGCAGATAAGAGACACCCTATCTTCAGGATTTACATTTTTTTTTCCATTTCATCTTGGATAATATGGATGGTCTCACATTTTAACCAATCGGAAGATTTAGGAACATGAGCATCATTTAGTATTATCTGCGTTATTCGGACTATTGTCCCCATCTTCATTGTTATTTGTACAACGTTTCGGCCGATATGCCCTCCAGCCTTCTTCAGGTATTTCTTGTCGGACTCGGGAACCTTCTTTTCGAACTCGGGACAATAGTCCGAATAACGCAGATAATACTAATCTTCAAGCCTCATCTCAAACATTCAGAGAAATGAGTATCAATATATAGATTTGCAATATGAGGCAAGGTAAATATATTAAGGTTTGAAGGTCTATTCATGAATGAAAACCGCTTGGCTTAGAAGAAACATAATCAGTACTTTTAAGTGACAAGAAAATGTTTGAAATGGAATCTAAGTCTTTAGTTATTTTTGCTGATAAAGCACGGCAGCCATTTTGTTTAATGGTAAAAGCAGTTTGTATAAACAATCTAACTTTACTCAATATCCTGTAAAGAGAGAGAGAGAAAAAGGGAAGGTCTTGAGATATACAAGATATAAAGAGACCTTTGCAGATTATAGATTATAGAAATCTTTATTAAATATAATAGCTGACATGCGAGTGATTTAATCCGTGTTTCATCAAGAGGTTTTCACAGTCTATTTAGATATTATTATGAGATTGGCTGGTTGGGTTTTTACAGCATGGAGAACAATTATTATAAGGTTAAATGATTTATTTCCTTATTTTTTTTGTTTTAGTACTTTCTTTTTTCTTTTTGTTTTATGGAATATCAACCTCAGTGGGTCATTTAATGCCGATAAAGTTTTGAAATAAAGTCATTCTTAATGGATACATAATTTATTTTTTTATTTTTTTTTTAATCCATTTTTCTATTTAACCCATAGATGGGACCCTAACAGATACTACCACTCCGGGTCAGAGTGTACCAAGGAGCAATGGTGATGAAGGGGTGTTCCACATTCCCCAAACCTCCAAAACTGGAACCTCACCATCAGATAGAGTTTAGCATCATTCCCAGGACATGTAGACCCTCAGTCACAGCCTTCTAGCACCCACATGATAAAAAGGGTTGGGGCTTGCCATCGTTTTAGTAAAAGTGGTTGGTATAAAAGGACAGGCCATTCCCACACTTTTCTACTTGCAACCGATTGACCTTGTGTCAAACTAAGTAAATGATACACACACACACATGTGCGAGTTAAAGAGGCGCATGGTCTAATGGTTAGAGTCGTAAGAAATGGACTCGTCAACCAGAGTTCAATTCCTGGATAAAGCTGTTGGCATTTCTTATAGTGCTAATACACTTGGGAAAGGTATGGATCCAATTCTCCCTCCAGCTATGGGTAAATAGCAGGGTAGACTGGACTCTTTAACCATGGCTAGGTAACCAGTTTATGAGAAGGAAAACTCTGAATCCAAACCTGTTAAACTCCGCTTAAGAAATTGACCTTGTGTCACATCCTGCTCGTGCCAAGGGGGGGCGTTGGTAAATATATATATATGCATATATATGGTAAATATATATATATATATTGTAAAATATATATATTGCAATTTTAACGTAGGGTGGACATAGAGTGGATCTTCTGATATTGGTCTGAAGATCGCATAGGTGAAAAAATGTCATTAACCAGGTGTTAACTTAACTCAAATATAATGTTCTATCAATGATATTGAGTCTCTCTGCTTGGAAATATAGAACACATTATCTAAATATATATATATATATATATATAATATATATATTATATTTTTTTTTTCTGATATTCCATCTCTGAAGATAAAGTTTCTTTGAAATCGATAAGAAAAAATAAATCTTTTTGTTTTTATTTTATATGCATTGTAATTGCCTTCAAATCATTATATATTATAACATACTTAAAATGCTTCAGCAAATTACCAATTACTTTTTTTATTTATTTATATATATATATATATATATATATATATATATATATATATATATATATATATATAGAGAGAGAGAGAGAGAGAGAGAGAGAGAGAGAGAGAGAGAGAGAGAGAGAGAGAGAGAGAGAGAGAGAGAGAGAGAGAAGAGAGAAGAGAGAGAGAAAGAGAGAAGAAAGAGAGAGAGAGAGAAAGAGAGAGAGAGGGGGGGTGTAAAGAGGAAAAAGCTAAAGAAATATGGCTGATGGATGAATGTGTAACCATGAGATTTGATTGTTAATTTAAGGAACGGAAAAAAAAATCTTACTATAATGGAGATTATGTAACTGTAGCCCAAATGTCACCACTGATGTCACAATTTCCTTAGTTATTTAAATTATATTCTCAACGATTATGAAATAGTCATTATTGAATCTTAATTAGTATCTTATTTATTAACAATGCCTCTGTTAAAGTCTAGGTGAGTTAGATTTGCTGCAAAACTACCCATATCATTAATGCATTTAAAAGCCGGAAATATGTGTTATATATTGCTAAGAAATAAAGATTTACATAGTATATGGAGAGAATAATTTGTATTATGATTTTAACAAAACTGGGTTTAATAAATAATTATTTGCTGTTACTGATTTCTAATACTATCATGTTATTCTCAAACGTATTAAAAGCATTCCTATATATAATTAAAAAATGATTAAAATAAGTGTGATATTTTTATATTCGTTTATATTTAGTTTCATTAGTTTTTCTAATTCAATATATTTCATTACATTAAAACTGAAATACTTGGGCCCAGGGGGGCGCATACTTTTGAGAATAAAAAAAATAATGAAACAAATGACATACTGATTATTTGTATAGTGAATGTAAATAGATTTTTATTTTGTAAATTAGAGGAAATTTTCAATGTTGGGCTATTCAGGGAAGGCACTAATAATTACATTCCTAAAATGGTGAAGAGAAAACAATAGTTCAATGTACAATCATCAGGCCTAGCTGACAGCGTGGATTTCCATGGTTTCTCATATCAGCCATCGCCCCATTTGCTGGATTCTAATACTTCCTAAGAGTTCAATGATGCTAGCTGACAGCATGGATTTCCATGGTTCTCTCTTGCCACCCATCCCTATTGGTCATTGCCCCTCGCAGGTCTTCAGCATGACATCCAGAATCCACTCAAAACTGACTGATGTTGTTTTTTGTTGGTCAGCCTACACTGGTGTGTCCATGTGTAGGTGTCCACAGAAGTACATTCTTTACAAGTTCATCCCTGCTTGTCCAGCATGTCTTGATCATTTTACTTTTTGGGTAATTCCATGTCAAATCATCCAGGCAATGTCACCCACCCCCTTCAATTTTTCTGAAATTTTGTACAGATGTGGACTATGTTAAGGTTAGACAATCCCCAAAATTTGAGCTTCCAATTCAAAGAATTGACAGAGTTATGTCGATTTTTAGCTCTCCAAATTCGAGGAAGGGGTCACAAAAAATGTTGCCTTTTTGAAATCTATTTTTGCCTGTAAAATGAGTTCTAGAGTTTCCCTACTCCTAAAAATTGGTTTATAAAAGGGTATTAGTGCTATGTGAAATATAAACAGTCTCAACCAGGATTTGAAACTGAGTAGCACCCAAAATGGAACGCTGGGTTTATAAAATTCTTTTGTAACAAAATTCTAATGTATGAATCTTCTTTTTCTATCTGTAATTTGTTGTTAGTCTATAAGTTTATAAATGTGTTATGAAAGTGCTTGGTATGCTCGTGTGTATGTGTGTGTGTGTTTAATCAGTTTGCAAAGTGAATGGTTAAAACATTGAGAAAGTTGTTTTTTTTCCTTTTCGGATAATTATATTAACATATCTATCAGAATATCTTAATTTGTTGTTTATAGATTAAACATATTCACTGTAGAATCATTTGTTCAACAATATTAGTATCTAACACTTATTGTAGAGATAAAATCAGTGATGCTGATAGCTTTTTAATTTACTGAGTCCTGGGACCACAGATTTGATTTGAATGGGTCCCTGGGAAATGTGACGGGTCCCAACTAAAGTTTCTTAATAAATTGTAAGGTTAAATTGCAAAGCTTTAAGATTTATTTTTATCATCATCCCAAAAAACAATTTTAATCGTCCTGAATCACTTAAATTGACAGTACAAAAGTTTTTTTTCCTGGGACGCATGGATATAATTTTACTGTGTCTTTTAGATTTTTATGCGTCAGGGATGCAGGACGTGTAGCTATCCGCATCTCTGTAAAACTATTTATTAAAAGATGCTGATCACCATCAAAAAGTAATCATAACTTTTTTTCTCTTGATTTTCTTTCCTCTTCTTGGCGTCTTCACTTGATGTTCTGTTCTTCCGTATAGATATGTTTTTTTCCTCTTTGATGATGGCTACTAGAACGAGACTTTCGCATAATTTGATAGGCACAATAGGCGATTTTATGACACCATCTGCTTGTAAGAACTGTCATCTCAAAAGTTTTCAATAGGAGGAAAGATGAGAGAGACTGACTACTTTTTTTTTTTTTTTTTTTACTATTGTAAAATACAAGACTTAAGATTATACGTTAAGACGAATTTCCAGTCATTGTTGTTATTGATCAAGCAGAGGCAGGTGAGTGTTATATCTTGTATGGCAACGGAGACAGCTCCGAAACATTTACAATCGATTCTACGCATCTCTCATCACTGCCACGTTGTATTATCCATTACCATTTGCAAAATCCGCTAAGTGAGATACGTTCAAGGGTAATTATTTTACAAGCTAGTATTTACCGTAAAGACAGTTTAACATTAAAATCAGAGAGTCTTTCTTTATAACCATTGACGAAAAAGGATGGAACATTATCTGTACTAGCAAGAATATGGGCCCTCCTGGCATAAGTATTTAAGATTTAATGTAATGAAATATATTAAGTTAGAAAGACTAATGAAATTAGATAACATATATAAAAAGTATTTCTCTGAATGTTTGAGATGAGGCTTGAAGATTAGTATTATCTGCGTTATTCGGACTATTGGTCCCCATCTTCATTGTTATTTGTACAACGTTTCGGTTGATATGCCCTCCGGCCTTCTTCAGGTATTTCTTGTCGGATACGGGAACCTTCTTTTCAAACTCAGGAACTTTCTTGTCGTAATCGGGAGCCATCACAGAACTTTGAACCTAACCCTTTATTCAGTCCACGGGGGTATCCTGTTCTCATTCTGCTAACCATAGCTTGGGTAGGAGTTGTGTTAATTATTTTTTACGTCAAGAAAGTTCCAGAGTTCGAAAAGAAGGTTCCCGAGTCTGAAAAGAAATACCTGAAGGCCGAAACGTTGTACAAATAATAATGAAGATGGGGACAATAGTCCAAATAACACAGATAATATATAAAAAGATTACACTTATTTTAATTGGTTTCTGCATAAAATCGTTCATAAGATTTTACAAGCTAGTATTTACCATAAAGACAGTTTAACATTAAAATCAGAGTGTCTTTCTTTATAACCATTGATGAATAAGGATGAAACATTATCTGTACTAGCAAGAATATGCACCCTCCTGGTATAAGTATTTAAGTTTTAATGTATGTAATGAAATATATCAAATTAGAAAGACTAACGAAATTAAATAAGAACGCATATAAAAAGATTACACTTATTTTAATTATATTTTAATTGGTTTCTACATAAAATAATTCATAGATTTTACAAGCTAGCATTTACCATAAAGACAGTTTAATATTAAAATCAGAGTATCTTTCTTTATAACCATCGACGAATAAAGATGGCACATTATACTAGCAAGAATATGCGCCCTCCTGGTGTAAGTATTTAAGATTTAATGTAATGAAATACATTAAATCAGAAAGACTAATGAAATTAGATAAGAATGCAGATAAAAAGATTACACTTATTTTAATCATATTTTAATTGGTCTTTATATAGAATAATTCATCGGATTGATTTTAATACGTTGGAGAATAAAAAAATAATATTAGAGATCAATAACACCAAGTAATCATTTACCAAACCCGGATTTGTTAAAACCAGTATGCAAATTAACCACACCATATATTTTGCAAACCTTTATTTATTAGTGATATATAAAGACAAATTACAGGATTTTAAATGCACTAATAACATGGGCTGTTTTGAGGCAAATCTAACTCACATTTTCATAGAGACATGTTAATAAATAAGATTTATTCCATGTATTAATGATTTTGACTATAAATTAAATACTCATTGATAAACATACGCAATTCCTGAGGGTATTTGCCGTAAGCAGTAATGTAGTTTCAGTTTATTTTTTTCTAAGTGTTCATGATTCTTTAGAATTTTTAGAATCTTGATTCTAAAAATATATATTGAATAAATCCATATAAAATGGAATGCATTTAAAAAAAATTTTTTTTTGCATATTCTATCCGATCAGCCCCCCCTACCCAATCCACTGCAGAGCCAGATTTCTTCATGGTCTGCCAATCTAGGGAATAATAAGCCTTACCCATAAACATTTTTCCCCGTTTACATCTTCCAGTGACAAGGAATCATATTGGACACAGTCTAATAATCACACTTAAGAAATGACATATGATTAATGTGCCCTGTTGGCCACTGGGTCAAGGTAAGAGAAAAAGTAAAAGAAAAATCTCAAATCCTATTTTAAGAATACAATGGCACACATAGATTCTGTGCAGATCAGAGAATTGTGCATTCCTGTTTTTAAATAGTCAAGATATCTTAGGTCAATTATTTCTGGGCAGAAATCATTTTCTGAAACATTGTCAACATAACATAATTGAAATTCTTTGGATTTATTTGCACATCTGGATGGAAAGAAAGAAAGAGAGAGAAAGAGAAAAGAAAGAAGAGAGAAAGAGAAAGAAGAAGAGAGAAAGAGAAAAGAAAGAAGAGAGAGAAAGAGAGAAAGAGAAAAGAAAGAAAAAGAAAGCAAGAGAAAAAGAGAAGCAAGAGAAAGAAAAAGAAGAGAGAAAGAAAGAAAAAGAAGAGAGAAAAAGAAAAGAGAGAGAAAGAAAGAAAAAAGAAGAAAAGAAAAAGAAAGAAAGAAAAGAAAGAAAAGAAAAAGAAAGAAAAGAGAAAGAAGAAAAAAAAGAAAGAAAAAGAGAAAGAAAGAAAAAGAGAAAAAGAAAAGAAAGAAAGGAAAAGAGAAGAAGAAAGAAAGAAAGAAAAAGAGAAAGAAAGAAAAAGAGAAAGAAAGAAAAAGAGAAAGAAAAGAGAAAGAAAGAGAAAGAAAGAAAGAGAAAGAGAAAAAGAAAGAAAGAAAGAAAGAAAAAGAAAGAAAAAAGAAAGAAAAGAAGAAAAAGAAAGAAAAAGAAAGAAAAGAAGAAAGAAAAAGAGAAAAGAAAAGAAAAGAAAAGAAAAAAGAAAAAGAAAAGAAAAGAAAAAGAAAAAGAAAAAGAAAAAGAAAAAGAAAAAGAAAAAAAAAGAAAAAGAAAAAGAAAAAGAAAAAGAAAAAGAAAAAGAGAAAAAAGAGAAAAAGAAAAGAGAAAAGAAAAAGAAAAGAGAGAAAAAGAAAAAAGAAAAAAAGAAAAAAGAAAAAGAAAAAGAAAAAAAAGAAAAAGAAAAAGAAAAAGAAAAAAAAGAAAAAAAAAGAAAAAAATGTCTTCCCTGCTTTGGGGGTTGGCAGTTTACACTAGGGGGTTGAAGTAAATAAAAACAATTCACCAACATTTATTAATTTCTTACAGCGTCTGGATTACATTTGTTACTTTTTAAATAGATCAGCAGCTAATCTTATTTTTGGTTTCGTTTCTTAATTTAATGGCATATCAAATTTTCATGGTTTATTTCATTTAAACTGATTTCTGGTTCAATCAAAGTCAAGAAGAAAAGAGAGAAAAAAAGTATTATTTCCATCCTAGCAAATGTATGCACACTCTGCTATATCGACATATTTGCTAATATGAAAATAATATACAGTGTATTCTTCCGTCCCAGCTAACAGTGTGATATATCTGTTTGAAAATTATTCGTGTGAGCAAATATATGATACCCTCCAGGTGCAAGTATTTAAGTTTTAATGTAATAAAATATTATATTGAATTAGAAAGGCTAATGAAATTAAATAAGAGTGCAGATAAAATGATTTGAAGCAGAGGGGGAGTATAATAATTTTAAAATAGAACAAGTGAAACTTACTCTTCCATCACTTCCGTCTTTCATTGCTAAATTTTCCTAATTTAACTATTTAGTTAAAAAAGAAAGTAAAGAATAAAATTACAGTTATTTCTTCTTGTTTATAGATTTCTTTTAAGATTTATTTCCAAAAGTTTTGCTTCATATTCATCATGATAAAACCAAACAATTAGAAATCAATAATACTAAGTACATGTATGATAAAAGGAATTGGGGTGGGTTGCCTAGCCATAGACAACTATTTACACATACAAAATTTGTACCTCAGGTATGGTGCTTTCCCCCAGGCAATACCTGCCACCTTGGGGCAGGGCTGGGTTTATTGCCTAGTGCCTGAGGCGCCCCCCTTGAGAGGGAATGCCGACGGGATTGACGCAATTTTTGTTCTTTCCCACCCATGAGCTTTGGATTGTGGGTGGGCCCACATTAAAACGAGGCCTTGTGCCCAGTCCATACAAGTCAGGTATGAGACAAATATACCTCATGTATGGTGCTACCCCCTGATATTAGGCTAAAATTTAAGCCTCAGAAGTTGCATGATACACGAGTATATATATATATATATATATAATATATATATATATACAGTATAAATTATCTTTGATATCAAGCAGTGATGCTGATAGCTTTTTGATTTAGTGCATCCTGGGACACACATATCTATTTTGAAGGAGTCCACGGAAAAATTTATGGGTCCCAACTAAAGCCATCTACTCCTACCTTGTAACCTATCCTGTGTAATTTATTTCTAAGAAACTATTGAAATGTATTTACAGTTAGCTTAAAATGGTGAGGGAAGAAAAAAGAACACCACCGGGATGCATGGATATGATTTTACTGTGTCCTTTTAGATTTTTGTGCATCAGGGATGCAGGATGCATACCTATCAGCATCCCTGATCAAGTCAAAACCTAGTTAAATGTTGATCAATCACACAAATGCCTCATCCCGCTTCAGACAAAAGCCTTTGGCAAAAAACGTTAACTTCTTTTCTGTATTGAAATTGTTTTCCTATAAAAACTCTTCTTGGCTGTTGATGGATACTCAATCGTCAAAAGAACGATGTTTTGATCGATGGGGGTCATTATTCCCCTTCATGGGTCAGTTATTCAAAAGCAGCAAAAACATTCACACCCTCCTCTAACATTCAGTTTTGTTAAGAGGAATTTGTCACCAACAAATTATATACCGTATTTGACGGCACATAGGACGCACTTTTTTTTTCTTCCGAAATTTTGGCTAAAAAATTGCCCTGCGTCTTATACATCGTAGGTGATATAAGAAGCGCGTGGTGTAATGGTTAAAGTCATGGGAAATGGACTCGTCGCCCTGAGTTCAAATCCTGGATGTGGTAATTATATTTCACTTAGCACTAATATCCTTGGGAAAGGTATGAATCCTACTCTCCCTCCAGCTATGGATAAATAGTAGGGCAGACTGGGCTCTTTAACCTTGGTTAGGCAACCGGTCTAGGAGAAGGAAAACTCTGAATTCAAACCTGTTGAACTCCGCTTAAGAAATTGACCATGTGTCACATCCTGCTCGTGCGGAGGAGTTGGTAAATATATATACATCGTAGGTGAAGTTTGAGATCTCCTGTAGGCCTAGGCTAATCTTCTCTATGATGCTCACTAACCCAGCTTACGCTCAGTACTTTTACCTACCCTAAACTCCATGCATCCTTATTTTAGTGCTGGTATTGTTAAAAATCAAGGTTAACAGGAACATATAGTGGCGAAAAAACCAAAAAAAACAAACACTAAAAACTTTTTTTTCCTGAATCTGACCTGCTGAAATATGGGTGCATCTTATATGCAGTCAAATACGATAATTATAATTTGTTGGAGGTATGTGGTCTAATAGTTAGAGTCATAGAGTTCAAATCCAGGACGAAGCTACACTTCACATATAGCATACCCTTGGGAAAGGTATGAATCAAACTACTCTCACTCCAGCTATGGGTAAAATAGTAGCGCAGACTGAGCTCTTTAACCTTGATTAGGCAACCAGTCTAGGAAAAAAAAGTAGGAAAACTCTGAATTCAAACCTGTTGAGGTGGTCACTAATAGAATAGGTTCAGTCCTAATTAGTGATCTATTTCACTAATTTAAAAATAATTTTAAAATTTTATTATTTGAACTAGCAGGACCTGTAATCATACCACACTATGATAATTTGATTATTACATTTGATATGTTTACTCAAGAGCTATTGCAAAATAGTTCAATATGTAAAAAGTATAATAATCTTGAATTAACTCTAAACTTTTTTTCATCCTTTCGTTGTTTGATTAAAACAGATTAGCAGTATCGCTTCCACACTCTCACCCCCTCTATGTTTCCCCTACTCTTTCTTTTTTTATTATATTTTTTCTGTGTAGCATGTCCTTTTTCTTCCCTTTCTTTATAATAAAAACAGAATGGTCCATTATTTAGCTGGAGTAACGACACTAAGAAATAAGGATTCATTAGATAAGCAGGACCGGATAATCAGGATTCATATTTTTGCATTTCATCTTGGATTATTTGGATAGACTCATTTTTAACCGGAGGATGTGTTGCAAGAGGGTAACGGTTGTACTTTTAAGGAACATGAGTATTAATATATAGATAATTACTTCATGCAAGAAATTCAGACAATTCAAGATGATAGTGTGGATATCTTACCATGATGTAATGGTTAACAAGCTTGTCTTGCAAATCAGTTACTATTGAGTTTGATCCACACTAGGTGCCCCATACTTGCATAGCATTGTGTAACAGTTATAAAGCTAGGATAGCAAACCATTGTTAATGTTAGTGAATTTGATTTTCACTGGGTGACCTGTATTTCTGGCATTAAGGTAACCAGAAGGTGTTGCAAGATGATAACGGTTGTAATTTTAAGGAACACGAGTATTTAGATGAACAAGAAAACTAGGAATCCATTAGATTCTAGCTGAGAACACAAAATAAATAAATAAATAAATAAAAAGAAACAAAAAGGATTTAAAAAACAAAAACAAAAAAAACAAAAAAACAAAGAAAATTTCCCATGATTCAGTTCATCCAACAGAAGTTTGAATTTTATGATCCATTTGACTCACATTTAAAAAGAACAAAGAAATTAAAAGAGTAAAAGTATTTCAAATGTGAGGGGGGAGGAGGAGGAAGACGGGGGAGGGAAGAGAGAAGTGTCTGTCTGGCATCAAAACAGAGGACGGAGTGGGGGGGGGGTAGAATAAAGGAATGAATGTGTGACTGTTTTAAAAGAAGGTGTAGAGAGACAACATCCTTCACGGGAATTTAAAAAAAAAAAAAAAAAAAGTAAAGATAGCTAGTATGACATCACCAGCACAAAAGGAGCTTTAAATGAATTTTTTTTAAAGTGAAGAAAAAATTTTTTTAAATAAAAGAATAAAATTTAAAAAAAATAAAAATCAAAAATAAAATTAAAAAAAATAAAAATCAAAAATAAAATTTAAAAAAAACAAAGAATAAAATTTAAAAAAAAAACAAAGAATAAATTAAAAAAAAAAAACAAAGAATGAAATTGAAAAAAAACAAAACAAAAAACAAAGAATAAAATTGAAAAAAAAAACAACAAAAAACAAAGAATAAAATTGAAAAAAAAAAAAAAAAAAAAAAAGAAAAAAAAAAAGGAGTAGATTAAGAATTAAAAAAAAATGGAGAGAAAAGAGTCTCGAGGAAATTTTCCGACTGGATTTGGGATATCTTCTTCGTGATTAAAAAGGATTTATTTAGAATATTGCTGGGAAGAAAGATTAAACAAAATTGGGACAACATTTTGTTTTTGTTTTTATTTTCTCCTCAAAAGATGTTTATTCATTACACACCCACCCACACACACACACACCCCACACACACACACACACACACACACACACACCGCAATTCCAATTTAATTTTCAAATAAGAATTGAATTTTCTCCAAGTGCATTCAAGGAGTTTTTCAGATTGAAATGTTTAACATCTAATATCCTCTCAAACATTATTAACCACTTGGAGAGATTTGAAATTAAACAAGAAAAATTGGACACATAGCATAGTGGATAAAGGCGTTAGGTTTGAAGACAATTCTAAGTGACAGTCATCTCTAGGCTGCAGGTTCAATCCTGGTCAAAGGCGACTGTAACATTGTATATAACACAAGAATGCCGTGACATAGTTTTTGTTACAGACAATAACCATTATTAATAAGATTTAACCAACAATTCCAAGTAGGATGTGACACATGGTCAATTTCTTAAGTGTAGTTTTCAGAGTTTTCCTTCTAGACTGGTTGCCTAAAGGTTAAAGAGCTCAGCCTTCCCTACTATTTACCCATAGCTGGAAGGAGAAGAGTTGATTTCATATCTTTCCCAAAGAATGCATTACATAACAAACACAGTTTAAAAGATGATCTAAGTAAAAATCCTTTCTTGAAAGATTGGAACCGTTAACGAAAATATTTTTCAGCTTTAAATCCGTTTTTATATAACTTCTAAATAAATGATCAAAAACTTATATCCAAATGTAGGTATGAAAACAAATGATTTGGAAGAATAATCAAACTAGTTGACAAAATAAATAAAGAATAGAATAACAAATAAAAACAATAGAAAATAAATGAAATAAAAGAGGAGATAAATCACAAAAAGCCAAGTAAAAAAAAAAAAAATGATGTAAACAAAACCTAATATAAAATAAAACACTGTTCCCAAAATGACCCACAAACTAGATTTATCCTTCCTATCCTGACCCGCACAGAAGAGTAGGACACCCACCACTTGGGAGCCTCTGGTTTGATGATAGCATAGACTACATCCTTTTAAAATCATTTCATGGAAATTATTTGAATGAGAAAGAGCCTGTTAAAGTCTATTATTTAACGCCTATATATATATATATATATATATTCATTTAAAAAGAAATGCCATAACTAGACTGCTTCAGTTCCTGTGATCTTTTGAAAAAGAGATTTTATCTCGAAAATTGAAGAATTAAATACAGGTTAACAAACAACATCATTGTTACCGTATTATTATTTTTTTTCTTTACATCTGTATTGTGATAGCCTTCTAAATCAACCTCCTAACTAATATATATATATATATATATATATATATATATTTTTTTTTTACACACACCACTTACATTTCTATACTTTCTATATTCTTATATCTTTAAATATGTTTCTATGAAAGAAAAAGTTGGCACTCTTACACACACACACATATATATATATATATATATATATATACATCCATTAGGAGAAACTGTGGTAGATATTCTCTGACTCATTAGGCTTACTCTATTGTGTGTGATATATATATATATATATATAATATATATATATATATATATATATATATATATATATATATATTTCACACTTCATTATCTGCCTGAAAGGCCATTATTGAAATAATGAATTTTAAATGATAAAAATCTAAAAAAAAACTGAAAAGTAAAAATCTCCAATTGAAACTTTTAAAATTGAAATAAATTTCAAATTATTTGAATAAAATGCCAAAGGCAAATGTCATCCATTAAAAGTTGAGGTTAAAAGATTATAATTCAACAAATTCAACAAATTCAAGAAGAAATCAATGAATATTGATTTGAATTTTGATTAGTGTGCTTTACAGATTTTTTTTTCAGGTGTATGTCATACCTAGTCACCTTCAAAGACATTCTAAGATGGGATCCTTTGAATTCAAAAGAATTTTGGGAGGATCCCATTTAGAATGTCTTCTAAACGGGCAATCCTTCCGAGCTAGGCATTCTAAACGGGCAATCCTTTCTATCCTTCCGGGCTAGGCATTCTAAACGGGCAATCCTTCCGAGCTAGGCATTCTAAACGGGGCAATCCTTCCGAGCTAGGCATTCTAAACGGAATCCTTCCGAGCTAGGCATTCTAAACAGGAATTGTTGGGTACCAAATTTTTTTGCTAATTTTTTTAAATCGATTTAACGCCCCCCCCCCCCCCAAAAAAAAAGAAAAAAAAAAAACAACCAAAAACATACAAAATCAATGTCTAAGCTGTACTTCATATTACCGAGAAGAATTTTGTAAAAAAAAATATTTCAGTTAGTCTTTTTATTTATTTTGTATTAAGAATAGTTACTTGAAGTTATAATTGTTTATTAAGGATTATTAGTGACTGTTATCAAATAGAAATAGTTACTTTAAACCATAAAGTTGTGTATAAATTAATTAGTAATACTAGATATTACTATATATTATGGACTCTCTCGTCTATTTTCGACCCATGAGGGTTCATACAATGAACACCCACACAGTGATTTGTTTATAGTGGTGAAGGCTTTTGTTGGACCATCCACACTTTTTGGCACAGTCGATAGGAAAGAATTGGTGCATCAAGGGTTGCCACAAACCCAATCAACGACCGACCTCAGGAATTTTGAATTCAGAGTTATCCCTCTCCTAGACTGGTTACCTACCCAAGACTGAAGGGCCCAGTCTGCCCTACTATTTGACCCATAGCTGGAGGGAATTTTGAATTCAGAGTTATCCCTCTCCTAGACTGGTTACCTACCCTAGGCTGAAGAGCTCAGTCTGCCCTACTATTTAACCCATAGCTGGAGGGAGAATATATGGATTCATACCTTTCCCAAGGGTATTAGCGCTATGTGAAATGCCAACAGCTTCGTCTAGGAATTGAACTCGAATTGACGAGTCCATTTTCCACGACTAACCACTACACCACACGCCTCCATTACTATATATATATATATAATGTGTGTGTATAACACCTTGTAAATTGCAGTAAT
The DNA here is from genome assembly GCA_023376005.1 of Doryteuthis pealeii. Lineage (NCBI taxonomy): Eukaryota > Metazoa > Mollusca > Cephalopoda > Myopsida > Loliginidae > Doryteuthis > Doryteuthis pealeii. The sequence goes on along the minus strand of CM042156.1, from coordinate 89,222,957 downwards.
AAATTTCAATTGAAGATAAAGCAGAAAATTCTTCCAATCTGTAGCTGTGTCAGTGCTACTAAATGACTGCACCACATTTTTAGAATCAAGATTTTTTTGTTAAAAAGAATTAGTATAAAATCTACTCAGATAAACTGTATACACTGGGATGAATTGATACAATTTTACTGTCTTTTTAGATTCTTTTGCGTCAGGGACGCAGGATGCTGTACCTATCAGCATCTGTGTTGGAGGATAAACGTTTTAACTGTGCCGAGTATCAGGAGTAGCGCACATGCTTCGACAATAATCAGCAGCAGACACAATAGATTATTATTCATAATATCAACTGAAATTATGTCCAGTCGTCTCACTGAGCTACAATGATAGAATGTTTTCACAAAAGCCGCTATGTGATATTAGTGGCAATACAAACTAGATTACCATATATTTCATACAATATCTCCTAATCTCCCCCCCCCCCGCAATAATGGCTAAAAATAATACCTTCCAAGTCTTATATATAAAGTTGTGTTAGACTAATTCTTACAACTGATGCTGTAGATTACCAGTACTTATATCGAATTCCATAACACTGTAATCCGTCATCATCAAGGTGTACCAACAACAGAGATGCTGATAAGTATGTATCTTGCGTCCCTGACACGCAAAAATCTAAAAAGACACAGTAAAATCATATCCATGCGTCCCAGTTTTTTTCTTTTTTCTTCCCTCACTATTTCTAGCTAACTGTAAATACATTTCAATAGTTTCTTCGAAATGAATTACACAGGATAGGTTACAATGTAGAAGTTAGACACACTAAATAAAAATCATATCCATGCATCCCAGTGTTTTTCTTTTTTCTTCCTTCACTATTTCAAGCTAACTGTAAATACATTTCAATAGTTTCTTCGAAATGAATTACACAGGATAGGTTACAATGTAGGAGTTAGACACACTAAATCAAAATCATATCCATGCGTCCCAGTGTTTTTTGTTTTTCTTCCCTCACCATTTCAAGCTAACTGTAAATACATTTCAATAGTTTCAACAAATTACACACAGGATAGGTTACAAGGTAGGAGTTAGATGGCTTTAGTTGGGACCCCTAAATCTTCCTCAGGGACTCATTCAAAGCAAATATGTGCGTCCCAGGATGCACTAAATCAAAAAGCTATCAGCATCACTGCAACAGTATAGATTACTTTGACTTCCACCATCCATCCCTATCAGCCATTGCACTTGATAAGTTCTCTAATCGGCATACAGTGTCTGCATACAGTTGATGAATGTAAGTTTTTGCTCATCTGCCAACACTGATGTCCATTTGTAGGTGGCATTAAATACATTTAATAATATTTAATTTTACAAGAAATATTTTATTGAGATTAAAAAGGGAATTGCAATAGTTAAGAATTTGAATATTGATTTTGGTGAAATATTCATATCATTTGAATAACTGTAAGGAAATAATTATTTTCCACCTATAATTTTTTCTAGCTTCTATTTTTATGTTAAACATTTTAAAAAAGACTAAAGAACAATTTCTTTAAAAATTAAATAAAAAAAGACAAAAAAGAAAAAAAAAAAAAAATATATTGAAAAGAACAAGAGAAAAACTAAAAAAAAAAAACTAAAACTAAAAAATACTAAAAAAAAAACTAAATATATTCATTTTTTGTAAAAATAATGATTCAGAAATAAATCATAAGTATTTTAAAATAAGGAATGGAGGTATTTCATAATCATCCTGTATAATATTTTTCACTTTATACTTTCTGTGTGAGATTCCTTATCTTGATCACTCGCAAAAGAGACAGTTCTATCCTTTTGATCCATATAGGGTTTGTCATGTTGAGTCTTAGCCTAGATTATCGAGTTTCAAGTTTATATATGATAGCTATTTTCTCTCCTCCTTCTCCTCAGAACTTCAGACAACACAATGACACTAATCCAGTCAGCCCTTTTCTTAGTGCACTGCTTGAGAACACACCTCATTTTACAATAGATGAATGCTAATCACATATATGTAAGAAATAAATTCATTGAATAATTAACCAAATCTGAACATTTTATTACTAACATTTATTGAAAGGCCTATTATATAAGTAAAGTAAAGTCGACGGGGCGGCCTAAAGTCAGTATCAGCCAGTCAGCGAGGGAGTATATCCCCTTTTCAATAGCGGTAGACCAAAGAGATTGTTTTAGCATCTGAGGTGGAGCGCCACACCTACCATCAGCTCCTTACTTTACCGCACAGATCCCTGTGCTACTCATACACTGAGTTGGCGAGGACCGGCATCGAACTAGGAACCTTGTGGTTTCTAGCCGAACGCTCTACCGACTGAGCTAACCCAGCCCACATATATATATATATATATATATACATACACACAGATGCTGATATGTACATATCCTGCATCACTGATGCATAAAAATCTAAAAGGATGTAGAAAAATCATATCTATGCATTTTCTGCTAACTGTAAATACATTACAATATTTTCTTGGAAACGAATTACACTGTATGGGGTACAAGATAGAGGTTAGTCGGCTTTAATTGTTCATAGATAAAAACTCTGCAATTTATTAACAAAGTTTAGTTGGGACCCATAAAATTTCTTGGGGACTCATTCAAATCAAATCTGTGCATCCCAGGATCCACTAAATTAAAAAGCTATCAGCATCACTTTATAATAATCTTTTCTAGGTTTCTGGCCAGCTTCTTAATATTGGAGTGGAGCCTGTTGATTAGTCCAAAGATTTTGTCACTAATACTTTCAGCACTACGAAGTGCCATCATCAGGGATAGATGTAATTGAGTTGGTTCCTGGTTCTTTTTAAACATGAAAAGTGGTTATACAACCAAGTCGCAGTGGGATTAAATAGGAGGAGGAACTCACAGAAATTATATGAAAGGGTGTGAGGATTGGGAGGAGGAGAATTGGCGGGAAATGAGTTATAGACATTCTAGAATGTCACTGCTATATTCAAAATTAATCTTATGCAAAGTGGGTTTATTTTGCTTAATGTATAGAGCTTTGAGAATTTAGTGTTTTTTTGTTTGTTTGTGTAGTATGTGTGTTTTCGGAATAGAATTTTCCGGTAATTAGAGGAGGGGCATGCATGTGATTTTAACTGTTGTGAAAGGGAGCTAGTATCAGATCGATGAATTTTCAAAGAAAGTCTTGCATAGGCGAGAAAGTGTGTTACCAAATGCCATCGACTTTGTCATTGCAATCCTAACGGTTTTTTTTATGGTTGATATTAGAATTTGTAAAAAAAAATAGAACCTGGATTTTGGTGACTAATTTTCAAGGCAGATAATTCCTCATCACATGGAAATGTTTCACAGAAGTCTTCTAGAGACAGTCGATGTGTCTCTGTGAGAGACGAGACTAAATAAGTATCGTATATTAATGAGAACTACCAGATGGCAGAGTTAATAAAAGAAAAATCAAAAAGATTCACTGGTAAAAAAAAGATTGGATTAATGTCATAAAGTCGAGTTTAAAATGAGATAAAGAGATGAAGAGAGTCTCTCCCCCTCCCTCCTCCAGAGAAAATGGCTAAATCGATCAGGACAGAAAAAAGACAAAAAGACTAAGAGTTATTTTCAGCTTTGGTAGATTACAAAACAAAAATAAAAAGAATAGGCAGACACTGGTACACACAGATATATACACACAAATACATACACAGAGACAAACACAAACATATATGCACACACACACACACAAATGCATATGCATGTACATACATGCACACAAATGGAAACACGTACACACACACACAGATGTGTACACACACACAAATGTATATGCCTGCACACACACACACACAAATGGAAACGCGTACACACACACAGATGTGTACACACACAAATGTATATGCCTGCACACACACACACACACAAATGTATAAGCACATGCATGCACCAGCACAAAAATGTATAAGCAGATGCATGTGTGCACACACACAAATGTGCATGCACACACATACACATGCACACAAATATATATGCACACACAAATATATACACACACACCTGTATAAAGAAAGCCACCTTTGAAGCACTTCTAAATCAGACCTCGACAGTAAAATTCAAGATCAATATTTTCTTCAGAAAAATAATAAGAGAAAGATGAAAAAGTTTAACACATGCTGATTTTAATAAAATATAATTTAGCATCTTAACTGTAAACAAATTAGTACATTTAATAATGCACCCCCCCCCCTTAATGATTTAAACCCGTCTGCTTTTTTTTCTCTTTTCTTTTAATACCGACCAAATTTCCTTTCATAAATTGTTATTTATCAATAAAACGAGACCTCATTTTTTCATAATTATTACCATGTTTACTCCAGTTTTAATATTCTAAAACAGAGTTCATGTATTTCAATCAAAATAATGCCATCTCATTAAATGGTAAATTTGAAATTAGTAGACCAGTTCTAGGTAGAAGTCATGTTAAACATCCCCAAAATGCACTAAAGGAGGTCATCAGTGATGTCACCCCGGTATCCTTACAGATTTTGGGTTTTGTAACATCACATATGTTCAATCGTTGTAGGAAGCGCATGGTGTGATGGTTAAAGTCATGGGAAATGGACTCGTCGCCCAGAGTTCAAATCCTGGATGTGATAATTGCATTTAACTTTGCGCTAATATCCTTGGGAAAGGTATGAATCCTACTCTCCCTCCAGCTATGGATAAATAGTAGGGCAGACTGGGCTCTTTAACCTTGGTTAGGCAATATATATATTTTTAGATGATACTTTTTTTGGTGTAAAATGAAGTGCAGGATAGACAAAATTTTACAAAACTAAAAAAAAAAAAAAAAAAAAGCTACATTAAAACTAAATGAGGGCACCCCATCGAATTGAAAAGACACACTCCAAATATAGGGACCTCCCCCCCAAATACCCCAAATTGTTTAAAATTAGTTCAAAGGTCTCGTTTTATTGATAAATAACAAATCTCATGTTATTTTTTTAGTTTTAGTTTTATGGAAGGGATACCAGCTTAAAAAGGAGAAAGAAAGAAAAAAAAAGTGGGGGGGGGAACAAAATTTTTTAAGAAATCAAGTAAGGCGGGGGGGGGGGGAAACAATTTTTTAAAAGAAATTTAGAGAAAAAAAAATAGGGGAGAGCAAAAAAATTTTTTTTTAAAAGAAATTGAGAAAAAAAAAATAAGTAAAGAAAAAAAGTAAAAAAAAGTAAAGAAAAAAAAAAAGGATTGAAAAAGAAAAAAAAGAAAAAAAAAAAAAGAGGCAACCTTTAGTGGGGAGGCAAGATAAATATCGAGGCTGGTAAATACCTATATTTCTACCCAGAGATCACAATGAGGTGTCGTTATGGCAACATGATTTATAGGTCACTAACAAAGATAGAAATTAAATACTAACTCAAAACTAATTTTTTTTTTTTTTTTTCACCCAATCATACAATCATATTAAGTTGACTGTCATTACCAAAAAGGAATTTTCTTTTTCAAATTCTAAGATTATATGTGATAGTTTTGTTTTTGAAATTTACTTTTTGTTGTTGTTGTTCAGCTTAATTGTGAAACAGAGCAAAGAACTGGTTATTCCACACTATTGCTTACCAAAAATGTGTGGGTGTGTGTGTGTGTGGGGGGGCAAAGAATGTTGATGTGTTTAATTCAATAGTCAATTCTATAATAAGCTGTTCTAATTAGAGCATAATACACAAGTCCGCAATAAAACAAATTCAAACCTACAACATTTCATTTACAAATCTATATTTAATTCATCTTTATATCTATCAATATCTTACTATAATTGAGATTTGGTGTCTGTGTAAGCAAAACTACATTGCTGCTTATGTCACATTATGTCTCAGGAATTGCGTAAGTTTGTCAATGAGTATTCAATTTATAGTCAAAATCATTAATTCATACAATCATGTGGCCTAAAGTTGGTATCAGCAAGACAGTGAGGGAGCTTATCCCCTTTTCCCTACAGCTAGACCAAGGAGCATCCGAGATGGAGCGCTACACCTACCATTAGCTCCTCACTTCACCACACAGATCCCTGTGCGACTCATACACTGAGTTGGCAAGGGCCAGTATCAAACCAGGAACGTTGTGGTTCCTAGTCGGACGCTCTACCAACTGACCTAAACCAGCCCTATACATAATATAAATATGAAAATCAGAGTTAGATTTGCCTCAAAACAGCCCATGTTATTAGTGCATTTAAAATTCTGCAATGTGTCTTAGATATCACTAAAAAAATAAAAGGTTTACATAATACATGGTGTGGCTAATTTGCATACTGGTTTTAACAAAACTGGGTTTAATAAATAATTACTTAGTGTTATTGATCTAATATTAGTTTCATTCTCTAACATTAAAATCAATCCTATGAATGATTTTATATAGAATATAATTAAAATAAGTGTAATCTTTTTATATGCATTCTTATCAACCTCCACTGTCTAGCGACTTTACCCCATCCCAAAGAAAGGCTAGGGGAGTAAACCCCCAAAACAAATCAGGTGCCAGAGTCCCTAAAGTGATGTGATGCTTAAATCCAGTGGTACCCAGCAAGTCCTGCAACACAGCCACTGCCAAACTGCATTGGTACATTACCTTTTCTTTGGATCACAGCGGCAGTGGGAAGAGGGGGGATTTGCTGCTTGGGCAACGGCTCAATCTCCATATGAATCCTGTGTTTTGCCAAAAAGATTTCACTCAAAAAGTATCAACACAAATTTATATGGTTCTTATGTATATATATTCTCCAGTCCATAGCCCTCTAAATGATATCATTATTAAAGACTAAATAAGATAATTGTTAATTATTTGGATTGATTGATTGGAACGGAATGTCAAACCATCCAACTTCAATTATATTTTCAATCAACTATTTTCTTAATACAAATAATTCAGTTATATGGAGACTCATGGTCTAATTGTTAGAGTCATAGGAAATGGACTTGTCAACATGAGTTCAATTCCTGGACGAAGCTGTTTGCATTTCATATTGCACCAATACCCTTGGGAAAGGTATGAATACAATTCTCAATCCAGCTATGGGTAAATAGCAGGGCAGACTGGGCTTTTTAACCATAGCAAGGTAACCAGTTTAAGAGAAGGAAATAGGCATTTAAAAAAAAAAATTTATTTAAAGGTCTTTCAGTTAATTTAGTGAGCATTGTTGGAACTTTGACAGAGACCAACAACTGGTTTTCACACAGAATTTGGAAGACATGAGACAGAACAAATGAACAGCCACTAGCAACAACTTCAGTTCTAGTAATCTTTTGTAGATGGGATTTTTATCCCGAAATATTAAGAATTGAGAATAAATGACAGGTTAACAAACAACACCACAGTTACCTTCTTTTTTCTTTACACTTGCATTGCGATAGCCTTCAAAACCAACCACCAAACCAATATAAACACAATGCTTCAAGCAAATTACAAAACCCTTTTTATATATATATATATATATATATATATATATATATATATATACACACACCACACCCTCTGCATGAGCAGGACGCAATTCAGAGTTTTCCTTCTCCTAGACTGGTTACCTAGCCATGGTTAAAGAACCCAATCTGCCTTACTATTTACCCATAACTGGAGGAAGAGTAGTTGAATGCATACCTTTACCAAGGGTATTAGCGCAATGTGAAATGCAAACTACCTCGTCCAGGATTTGAACTCAGTCCATTTCTAGGACTAACCAGCACCAGGTGAAAACATAAAAAACAAATAAAAGTTGTTGTCTATTTCATTTTGGAAATAGCAAATTCTATTTCCGGATTATCTTGGATATTGATTAATACCATCTTGGCCTTTTTTGTTTATCCAGAACATTCTTTATATATCCTATCAGGATTTCTGATCACTGATGGATTCTATGGCAGACACATCTGAAGAAGGCCGCAGGCAACAACGGCTGAAATGTGGCGACTATAATAAGAAGTAGAATTAAAGTACATCAGGGAATTGTAGTTTAAGTTTTCAAAGCAAATACTTTTATCTTTAGAAGATTGTCCTAGTCCCAGGATATTAAATAGATATTTGTGTGTATTTTATGCAGGAGCAAGTGTGAGAGTGTGTGTGTGGGGGAGCAAGTGAGAGAGTGGGGGAGAGTGAGAGAGTGGGAAGAGAAGAGGTGAGAAAAGGGGAGGGTGAGAAAAGAGAGGAGGAGAGAGAGAATTGAGAAGAGGAAGGGGTGAAGAGAGAGAACAAGGAGAAAGGTAAGAAGAGGGAGAGATGAAGAGGGGGAGAGAGATAAGGAGAAAGAGGAAGAGGAGAAAGGAAGAGAGAAGACAAAGTAAAAGAGAGAAATAGAGGAAGGAGAAGAGAGAGAGGTAGGAGGAGGAGGTGATAAAACAGAATAGGAACATTTGAATATAGTAATATATATATATATATATATATTATATATATATATATATACTATTTTATAACAGGACAAATTCATTTATGATCTTCACTCTCATACATTTGAGAGAGAGAGACAGAGAGAGAGAGAGAGAAGGGTATGACAGCACCATTACTCTGCTGTGGATGAATAATGTGACACTTTGTCCCCCCCCCTTTACAGTCACCAATGATCCAGATGACCCATCAACAAGTCAGAGTTTTGATTCACAACAACGTGAGGAATAAAGACACTTTTCATGCATTCTGAATAGCGTTTTTTTTTTTTTTTATTCATATATGGTCTTTTTTGAATTATTTTTTATTTAATGTAACTTTATTTTCTGCTGTCCCATCAAATAATGCAATGCTTAGCTCTGTAAAAGCTTAACACACACACACACACAAAAAAAAATAGATCCAAAATAAATGTCCTGTACTAAGAATATGTTTCCTTCACACCTTTTCTGTTTCTAGCAAAATATTATTGTAAAAAAAAAAAAAAAAAAAAATCAAACAAAAAAAAACAAATAAGGATTTATTTGGTTTGTTTTGTTTTATGGCATACCAACCTCAGTGGGTCATTTAATGCCGATAAAGTTTTGAAATAAATCAATTCTTAATAGATAATACAATTTTTTTATAAATACATTTTTCTATTTAACCCATAGATGGGACCCTAACAGGTACTACCACTCCGGGTCAGAGTAGACCAGGGAGCAATGGTGATGAAAGGGTGCTCCACATTCCCCAAACCTCCAGAACTGGAACCTCACCATCAGATAGAGTTTAACGTCATTCCCAGGACATGTAGACCCGCAGTCACCGCCTTCTAGCACCCATATGATAAAAAGGGGTTGGGGCTTGGCATAAGGGCAATAGGGTTGGGAAAATCATATAGGTGCTAGGGCATGACGTGACCAGCCGATTGATAGGAGGGGGCCTCTCCGATCGCCCGTCTAGCCCAAGATAGGGCCAAAGACAAATAAGGAGTAAAAAAAATAGGAAGTAGAAAAAAAACAAAAAGGGAGTAAAAAAAACCAAAATGGAAGGAGTTAAAAAAAAAAAAAACTCCATGTTTAAAGGTAACTATTGTACAAAACCTAAAAACATGTTGAAATTGTAATTTATATATGTATACAAACAAATGGTGTGTGGTGTCATAGAAAATGGACTCGTCAACCAGAGTTAAAATCCTGGACAAATTGTTTGCATTTCACATTGCGCTAATACCTTTGGGAAAGGTATAAATATAACTACTCTTCCTCCAGCTATGGGTAAAACACAGCTTTCTTCCAGATTTGAACTCCTGTCACCAAATCCATTTCCAACAAAAATAACCATTACGCCTCTTTTCTAACTGGCAAGTTTCTGGAAATGAGGATGAAAGCTTTTAAAGTTTTTTTTAAACTTGTAGTTCAAGTACTTTTGGCAATTACTGGACATTACCAAGAATATAAGTGTTTGTGTTTGTGAAATCCGGGAAATTAGGTTATAAACAATTTTAAATGGGAGTGTTCATTGTGTGATGGTGACACTGAGTGAAGCACTTAAACAGGGGTTTGAGATTATATATATATATATATATATATATATATATATATATAAAAAGATAAATCTAATAAGTCAGACAAACCTACTAAAAGTTTCGCTTAATGCTCTTCAGGGCTAAGATCTGACTCTTGATCTTAGATTTATCTTTATTATTTGCGTTTATTACTAAAAACTAACAATGACACAAGGCTTCTGATAAGGAATGATCCCCAACAGAAACCAGACCCGGAATCCTCAATAGAAGACCAGACGAGACCTTAGAAGATATACCAGACCAAGATAGATGATAGATGATCAGAAGCAAAGCCAGCCAGAAGAATAGACGACCAGAGTAAGAAGTAGTAAGAAAGGTATATAACGTTATATGCTGATTTGGCTTAGTGAAAAGATCAGTATATAATATATACCTATTTAGTGCCGGTAAAAAAGGCGCTATGCAACAGTCTCTATCGGACATTGCTCCTAGCAGGTCCTCCTCATGGCATCCATTTTCTGAACTGACCAAATTTTTGCTGGTCGGCCTATTCTGGTGTGTTCATGTGCAGATGTCCACTGAAGAATGTGACTTATGAATTTGTCGTTACTTCTCCAGCATGTCTTCTTTAGATATATATATACACATTAGCTCAGTCGGTAGAGCGTTCGGCTAGAAACCACAAGGTTCCTAGTTCGATACCAGTCCTCGCCAACTCAGCGTATGAGTAGCACAGGGATCAGTGCGGTAAAGTAAGGAGCTGATGGTAGGTATGGCGCTCCACCTCAGATGCTAAAAAAAAAAAAACAATCTCCTTGGTCTAGCGCTATTGAAAAGGGGATAGACTCCCTCGCTGACTGGCTAATACCGTCTTTAGGCCGCCCCGTCGACTTTACTTACATATATAGATAGGCAGACAAACACCTCTATATGATACATGGTCAATTCCTTAAGCAGCGTTTAACAGGGTTGAATGCAGAGTTTTCCTTCTCCAAGACTGGTTACCTAACCAAGGGTAAAGATCCCAATCTGCCTTACTATTTACCCATAGCTGGAGGGAGAGTAGTTGGTTTGGTTTGTTTTATGGCATACCAACCTCGGTGGGACATTTAATGCCAACAATATTTTGAAATAAATTCATTCCTAATGGATGCTCAATTTTTTTTCTATCTAACCCATAGATGGGACCCTAAAAGGTACAACCACTCCGGGTCAAGGTTGACCAGGGAGCAATGGTGATGAAGGGGAGAGTAATTGGATGCATACCTTTCCCAAGGGTATTAGCACTATGTGTAATGCAAACAGTCTCGTCCAGGATTTGAACTCGGGTCGACAAGTCCATTTCCTATAATTCTAACTATTACAGCACATACCGCCAACTGCCACACATATATAAGTCAAAATAAATATGATTAAAAGAAAATTACAAGGTTTTTGTTGAAAGGTTGTTCAATCTTTAAAAAACAAAGTGACTTTAACACCAGTGTGTGTATGTATATATATATATATATATATATATATATGTATGTATGTGTGTGTGTGTGTGTGTGTGTGTGAATGAACAAATCATGTTAAAAAAAATAAAATCAAGAAAGTGCTCATATACTGGCCAGTAGAGCAGTATAAAACCAGCTTTATCTACTAAAAAGTTTCACGTTTATTTAAGTTTCGATAATGTACAAATAATTGTTACAGACTGTTTGGACATCCTGTAGGCCTTAAGCCAGAACGCTTGTCCAGTGGAATTGGATCCTTGGTAAAGAGTCCTGAGTATTGGTAATCGTCCGGTATTGTAAGTCCCTCCTCAATGAGTGCAATTAGAGTTATGGCCAGTGTGGGGGTTTAAGTAGTGTATCAGCGACGCAGTATGGTTGGTGATTGGTGAAGTAATAAACCATGTGACTTAGGCTAGTCTATAAATCCAGGTGGGGAATTAGAGCACACCTTATATGTAGAAATATTCCAACAATAATCACCAAGCGTGTCAACACTATCCTCAGATCTACTTAGGTTTTATCACCAATATTGAACACTCTGAATATGACGTGGGAAATTGTTATTTGTGAGATGCCATGAGTAAAATGTGAATGAAAATAACCTGTTCTATAATAGATAATACATTGACATATACAATAAATAAAAATTTGGAAGCGCGTGGTGTAATGGTTAAAGTCATGGGAAATGCACTCGTCGCCCAGAGTTCAAATCTTGAACGTGATAATTGAATCTCACTAAGCTCTAATACCTGTTGTAAAGGTATGAATCCTACTCTCCCTCCAGCTATGGGTAAATAGTAGAGCAGGCCCGGGCACTTTAGCCTTGGTTAGGCAACTGGCCTAGAAGGAAAACGAATTCAAACCTGTTGAAATCAAAAAATATCATGTCTGAAACCCCATTTCCGGAGCTCCCAAAATGCAACTTTCAATGGAGGCAACTGTCCCCTACTGATCCAAGGGAGTAACTAGAATTTTATTAGGTCTGAGACCTAACAGTCAACAGTGAGCTTAGTGACAATTTGTGATTTAAAAAAAAAAAAATTTTTTTAGACTATAAGGTGTTATCAAAATGTATAAAGACTAAAGGGTTATTTCCTATAAGTCTAACATGATGAAAGGGGAACCACTCTTGACTGATAAATTATTTATTTTCCCATTAAACTAAACCTAAACCCTAACACCGTCTTCTTTTTTCCTAGTAGATCAATAAATAAATAATTTATCAGTCCAGAGTGGTTCCCCTTTGTTTATGTTAGACTTATAGGAAATAACCGTTACATTCTAATGATGGCAGCAAACTCATGTTCAAGTATTGCCATTGCTTGATATATATATATATATATATATATATATATATATATATAAAAAATGTTCAACAGTTCAAAGAATATAATGGTGAGCTTCAAAAAGTTCAACAATGAGCTGCACGAAAGTGGCTCTTTAGTCCTGCCAAAGTCTTGCACATCTTCCCACATTTACAGGTAATTCCAGGGAGCACAGGGTATTTTATTAGTCCATCCCGCCGATACACAGATTGGTGACTGATCAGGCCAGCTTTGCTCATACATAGCCTTCCACACTGGTCACATAGTAGACCGATTTGAAGCCCATCTTTAATAAAATTCATGTTTTTGCCGTTTTAGGCTACAGCCAGCCTTAGTACACATAAAGGACAAAACATGTATTGCATATCAAGCAATGCCTGTGCCTGAAGCTTTTTTTAAGTGAGGAAAGGCTTTGCACAGAACCAATCCCACTCTCTAAGTGACTGCCACATTGAACCAAAAAGAAGAACAAGTCAACATCATTGGCTGCAGCAGCCGCCGCAGGTTAAATTTTGGAGTTTTCCTTCTCCTAGACACTTGCCTTGACAAGGCTGAGGAATGCATCTCTCCCAGTGGTTTTGCTACGCGCCTGGATACCAATCCTAATACATTCTAATAAGGGGTGGCTAACATGAACTTGCAGGTTTTATACAGTATTTCCTTTAATTGAAATGATTTTTTAGATTCCTACTACCCAAGCAATGATAGAAATTCATTTATGGCTGTCAATTTTACAAATGTCCCTCCACAAAAAATAAATGTATCGGTATTTTTTAATGGGAAAATTGCATCCCTAGGTATGGCCCTAGGATGCATGGATACAATTTTAATGCATCCTTTTAGATTTTTATGCATCAGGGATGCAGGGTGAATACATATCAGCATCTTTGCTAACTCAGCTGAATGTTTGTACAATGATGGAGTTTTAGAGGAAACAGATTTTAAAGATATGAATAATTTTTTTTTTTTGGAGAGGGGGGGGAATGTCCATTCCTTTTCCTGGGACACACATATTTGCTTTGAATGAGTCCACGGGAAAATTTATGGGTCCCAACTAAAGCCATCCTTGTAACCTATGAAACTATTGAAATGTATTTACAGTTAGCCAGGGATAAAATACCTATCAGCATCTTTGCTAACTCAGCTGAATGTTTGTACAATGATGGAGTTTTAGAGGAAACAGATTTTAAAGATATGAATGATTTTTTTTTGAGGAGGGGGGGGATGTCCATTCCTTTTCCTGGGACACACATATTTGCTTTGAATGAGTCCACGGGAAAATTTATGGGTCCCAACTAAAGCCATCTAACTCCTACCTTGTAACCAATCCTGTTTAATTCATTTCTAAGAAACTATTGAAATGTATTTACAGTTAACTTGAAAAGGTGAGTGAAGAAAAACAAAAAAACACTGGGACGCATGGATATGATTTTTTATTTAGTGTGTCCTGGGACACACATATTTGCTTTGAATGAGTCCTCGGGAAAATTTATGGGTCCCAACTAAAGCCATCTAACTCCTACCTTGTAACCAATCCTGTTTAATTCATTTCTAAGAAACTATTGAAATGTATTTACAGTTAACTTGAAAAGGTGAGGAAGAAAAACAAAAAACACTGGGACGCATGGATATGATTTTTATTTAGTGTGTCCTGGGACACACATATTTGCTTTGAATGAGTCCTCGGGAAAATTTATGGGTCCCAGTTAAAGCCCATCTAACTCCTACTTTGTTACCTATACTATGTGTAATTTGTTGAAACTATTGAAATGTATTTACAGTTAGCTTGAAATGCGAGGGAAGAAAAAAGAAAAACACTGGGATGCATTGATATGATTTTACTGCGTCCTTTTAGATTTTTATGCATCAGGGATGCAGGACACATAGCTATCAGCATCTCTGATTATCAATACACTTCCTTGAAAATTCATCCATTTCAACTGTATACAGCTGTATATCTTTCATACACTCAATACCATAACTCTTTAGGAGATGGAGGTAGAATTATTATCATTGTTCAGCAGCAGTGATTGGCTTATTGAATACAACTGCTGCTGCCAAGATATTTATACATTTTCCTAACAGTTGGAAACACCCTCTTCAATTACTATCCAAGGACAATGTAGATTATTATAGCATCATCATCATCATCCTCCTGGTAAGACAATTTATGAGCATTGTTAAGATGAGGCTGGTTCTAGTTTATATTTAATACATTCCATTGTTGGAATTCCTTATATGAAAAGAATTAAAAGAAAAGAAAGACCATTATGAGAACACTGTTAGATCTTTGGAAGAAGAGAGTTTTCAATGTTTCCTTGTGTGCATATCAACAGGAATTTTCCTCAACAGAAAAATCACTGGCAGATCAAATACGCAGAAACAACAACAATTCCTCGGAGAGAGAAAAAAATAAAGAAAATATCTGATTATTAAAAGCTACTTTTAAGATTCTATTAAAAAAAGTCGATGATAGACTTTTCAGTCTAGCAACTTCCTGTTAATTCCCTTGAAGAAAAAGTCATATTTAGTTCATTCATTATATATAGATCAGAGAAAAATGAAAATAAATCCAACGGTATGTAGATATATAAGATATGAAGGTATTTAGAGGTTTTATTCATTGGCATCCATCCGTCTACTAGAGACGATGGTGTAGTGTCCAAAAAAAATGTGGATCCATGTAGCCTGAGCAGGTTGATATGGAGGATGAGTGGTTGCTCAAGCAGCAAGTCCCCCTCTTCACATTGTTATTGTTGTTTAAAGGAAAGGCACCCCCCAAAAAAAAAAAAAAATGCAGTTTCAGTGATGCTGATAGCTTTTTGATTTACTGCATCCTGGGATGCATATATTTGCTTTGAATGAGTCCCAGGAAAATTTATGGGTCCCAACTAAAATTTCTTAATGTTACATAATCTATGCATAGATCATTGTCAACCGCTTGTATTTCTGAAGGGATGGCCACTTTTCATATCACGGGCGGGACTTTCCATGGAATATTACAGAAAGCCCGCGAAATATGTTAAGTCACGTGGGACCTGGTTGGCTCTCAGTTTCAGCTTGAATGTCAGGCAGATAAGGCCTTAGCTGGAGCTCACTGCACACGCGCATTATGTTAGTTAAAGATATATGTTTAGTTAAGTAAATAAAAGTTTACATAAATAACGTAAGATACAAAGATGAGCAGAAGAATAATAGAAGTAAAGAAAGGGTATACAACATTAATAGATAGTAGGGTTTTTAGTCATGATTTGGTGAAATAACTAAAGCTGTCCAACTCCTACCTTGAAACCTATCCTGTGTAATTTCTATTTTATTTTTTAAAATACATACATACAAAAATATGATATAATAAAAAATACGGATTCAGATTTTTTCTTTTTCTTTTTTTTTGAAAGAAAATTAAAAAATAAAGTAGACAAAGTACAGAACAAAGAACAATAAAAAATTTGATATTTTTTAATGTTTCTGCCGATGTAAACATCCATTAAGGAAATATGTAAAGCTTAGAAAACCCCCACCCACTTCCTGCTATTAAAAAACAAAATCTAGCAAGATTGTCTCGGTGGAGTTGTAAGCAAAGAAGACATCTACAAACAAGGCAAGGACTTCTTTGTGTAATAGAGTTGGTGTCAAATTACGAGTGGAGATTAGAGCGATCTCTAATGAAGTTGTTAGATGGTTGGAAATGGAGAGATTTTAAGTGGGAACAGAAATAACATCTTGCATCTAGGAGGAGGAGGAGGAGGAGGAGGAGGAGGAGGAACAAGAAGCCATATGGTAGTAAGCAACTTAGCTAAATTATTAATGTTTTATGGGGAGATAGAGAGACACATATATATATATATATATATATATATATAGAGAGAGAGAGAGACACACACACACAGACAAGTAGAGAGAGAGAGAGAGAGAGAGACAGACAGACAGGAGAGAGAGAGAGAGAGAGAGAGAGAGAGAGAGAGAGAGAGAGAGAGAGGGACGAGAGAGAGAGAGAGAGAGAGAGAGACAAGAGAGAGAGAGAGAGAGAGAGAGAGAGAAGAGAGAGAGACAAGTAGAGAGAGAGAGAGAGAGAGAGAGAGAGAGAGAGAGAGAGAGAGAGAGAGAGAGAGAGAGAGAGAGAGACAGAGAGAGAGAGAGAGAGAGAGAGAGAGAGAGAGAGACAGTAGAGAGAGAGAGAGAGAGAGAGAGAGAGAGAGAGAGAGAGAGAGAGAGAGACAAGAGAGAGAGAGAGAGAGAGACAAGAGAGAGAGAGAGAGAGAGAGAGAGAGAGAGAGAGAGAGAGAGAGAGAGAGACAGAGAGAGAGACAAGAGAGAGAGAGAGAGAGAGAGAGAGAAGAGAGAGACAAGAGAGAGAGAGAGAGAGAGAGACAAGTAGAGAGAGAGAGAGAGAGAGACAAGAAGAGAGAGAGAGAGAGACAAGTAAAGAGAGAGAGAGAGAGACAGAGAAGAGAGAGAGAGAGAGAGAGAGAGAGACAGAGAGAGAGAGAGAGAGACAGACAGACAGACGAGAGAGAGAGACAGACAGACAGACAGAGAGATTTAATGGCATGTCAACCCACATAGGGTTATTTTAAGTTAAGGAATCATATACATTGTACATTTATATTCACATTTCTTGTGTAGCTGTTTCTTAAAGTTTTTTTTTTGCATACTTCTTGCACAGTTATATATCAACAAATATTCCTATCTATGAGGAAGAAACCAGATGTTAAACAACTTACCTAGATTATTATTGTTTCAATGTTTTATGAGAGGGACGGACAGAGGGAATTATTTTAATGACATGTCAACACATCCAGGGTTACTTGTTGCAAGTTTTGTGATGATTCATGATAATTTCTATTGTTTAGATGTTTTTGACTATTATTCTCATATTTGTCATACAAAAATGTTTTGGCAAAATAACAGAATATTTAACAAATTTGATGAGAAACAGCTAAAGAAGGCCGGAGATCACAGCAGCCAAAATGTATATAATACTAGAGATAAAGGCAAAAGTTTGAAAATCTAAATGATACACCTCTCAAGTATTGTTAAAATCCTGATTTAGAGAATAAAGCAATTTCCTGTCCAATTTGCAACCTAATAATGTTGGGTCAGTATTCAGTCACTGGTCATTATACTTTCTCAGGGGAGATAATTCTTGAATAATTAATGTACTCATTATTTGCAATATTTTATGAGATGAGACTAACAAGCTGCTCATATCATCCTTTGAGAAAATTTTAAAATAAAAAACAAAACTTAATTCAAGTTTTATGTTAAAGAAAAAAGAGAGAAAAGAAAAGATGAAAAACAAAAAAAAAAATAAAAAGTGAAAAGAAAAAAAAAAAAAAAAATCAATTATCTAAAAATATTTTTAGATATTTCTAACATTTATCATTTTAATAAAATGACAATGCTTTAAGCTTAACTTGTTCCTAATTAAGTCAAAATCTTTTCATAAAAGAAGGATTTATATTTAAGATGCTTAAAAGATCTAAAAATGAGCTATCTATACATATTTTCAAAATTCTAAATTTTAGATTTCATTCAACTAAAATTTTAAGAACAAATTACCAGGATGAAAAAGTTAAATTTGAAAACAAAAATAGAAATTAATCTTAGTTAATTTAAAAGATCTTATCGGATTTTTGGAGTCAAGAAAAATATATATCTATATTTTTTGTGACTGTCACAGAGCAGTAATAATTTTAGAGATTTTTAAAAATGATTTAACTTAGGTTGGTTGGGTTAGATTTAATGGAATGTCAACCCTTGTTGGGTTACTTTATTCACACACACACACACCCAAGAGCAATGAATCATAGGGACAGTTGGTGAGAGATTTTCATGGATATCCATGCTGCTAGTGAGACATGATGATGCTTATTACAGATTATTTTTCATTATTCAAATATTTGTAATTAACTACGTTCCTGGTTCAATACCAGCCCTCGCTAACTCCACATGAGTAACACAGGGATCTGTGCTGTAAAGTGAGGAGCTGATGGTAGGTGTGATGCTCCACCTCAAACACAAAAACAATCTCCTTGGTCTAGCATTAGTGAAAAGGAGATAGACTCCCTCACTATCAGGCTGATACCACATTAGTCCACCCCGATGACAACTTGACCTACTTTTTTTGCTTATGATAAGAATTATATAAATTGGTTTGGTTTGTTTTGTTTTACGGCATATCAACTTCGGTGGGTCATTTAATGCTCACAAAGTTTTGAACCAAATTGATTCTTAATAGATACTCAATTTTTTTTTATAAACATATTTTCTATTTAACCCATAGATGGGACCCTAACAGGTACTACCACTCCAGGTCAGAGTGGACCAGGGAGCAATGGTGATGAAGGGGGTGCTTCACATTCCCCAAACCTCTAGAACTGGAACCTCACCATCAGATAGAGTTTAACGTCATTCCGAGGACATGTAGACCCTCAGCCACTGCCTTCTAGCACCCATATGATAAAAAGAGTTGGGGCTTGCCATAAGGGCAATAGGGTCAGAGCAATCATATAGGTGCTAGGGCTTGACATGGTCAGCAGATAGATCAGAGGGGGTGTCTCTTACTGCCCATCTAGCCTAAGTAAGGGTCTATGTGGTGATCTGTGTGGTAAAGTGAGAAGCTGATGGTAGGAGTTACGCTCCACCTGAGATGTCAAAACGATCTCCTTGGTCTAGGACTAGTGAAAGGGGACAGACTTCCCTGCTGTCTGACTGATACTGACATTAGGCCACCCCGACGACTTTACTTACTTTTTTTTTTTTACTTTAATAAAGATTATATAAATTGGATGTTACTTTACATCAAAGTTAATTAAATAATACTTAGCAATTTTTATGTATTTACCCAACCCATCCAGTACAAGCAGGATGTGACATCAGGTTAATCTTTTAGGTGGAGTAAATCTGATTTTTAATTCAGAATCATTTCATCTAGACAAGGTTAACCAGTCCGCCCTACTATTTAACCATAGCTGAAGGGGAGGATGGAAAAGAGATGGATTCATGCTTTTTTCCCTCCCCAAGGGCATTGATATGAAATGAAACGCACTCAGCCTCATCCAGGATTTGAACTCTGGTCACTGATTCCATTTCCTACATCAATAACCATTAAGCCGAACATGCCATGTCCTCTTGGCAATATGTAAATTAAATGAAAAAAAAAAATTAGTCTTTTAATTTACGATATCAGAATAGTTTTGTATCTACATCCATTTCAACAAGTTTTAGATAGAGGTGCCTGTGGGGTAATGGTTATCTTTTTAGGAAATGGACACTTTGGCACAAGTTCAAATCCTGGATGAGGCTTGCATTTCACATCGTGCTAATATCCATGGGAATGATAAGCTATGGGTAAATAGTAGGGCAGACTGAGTTCTTTAACCTAGGTATGGCAACTGGATGAGGCTGTTTGCATTTCACATTGTGCTAATACATGGGAATGATAGGCATCCAACTATTCTTCCAGCTATGGGTAAATAGTCTAGGTATGGCAACTGGATGAGGCTGTTTGCATTTCACATTGTCTAATATCCATTATACTGGGTTCTTTAACCTAGGTATACTGGATGAGGCTGTTTGCATTTCACATTGTGCTAATATCCATGAGAAAGATATGCATCCAACTATTCTCCCTCCATCTATGGGTAAATAGTAGGGCAGACTGTAGAGATGCTGATCGGTACATGTCCTGTATCACTGATGCAGAAAAATCGTATCCATGTGTCCCAATGTGTTTTTTTCTTCCCCCACCATTTCCAGCTAACTGTAAATACATTTCAATATTTTCTTGGAAACGAATTACACTGTATGGAGTACAATGTAGGGGTTAGATGGCTTTAGTTGTTCATAGATAAAAACTCTACAATTTATTAAGAAACTTTACTTGGGACCCATAAAATTTCCCAGGGACTCATTCAAATCAAATCTGTGATGCGCTAAATTAAAAAGCTATCAGCATCACCGAGACTGGGTTCTTTAAACATGGTATGGCAACTGGTCGATAGGTAAAACTGAATTTAAACTGGTTAAATTCCACTTAAAGAAGAAAAAAAATGACCTTGTGTCACATCCTGTTCATGCGGAGGGGTTGGGTAAATATATCAGTTTCAACAAAAGCTGTAAAAATGTCAACTTAAATATAAACATGGACATAGTGTTGCATAGCCTTAGCTCGAAAAGAAAACAGTTCTATCCTGAATATCTTTTCAATGTCTAAAGATGTCATTATTCATAAATAGAAATTATTTTGGTATTCAAAGAACTAATCTAGGTAAATCATTGGAATGGCGATCTGAAATGTTGATATAAGATTGTCTTCATTCCTTCTGCCTCATTGTTTGAAATCAGTTCATTCTATGGCCGTCAGGTGTGTTGATAGCATTCATATCCCACAATGCAATGCACCTGACAGACTCAAAAGATAAACATTTTATCTGGATAGAAAAAAAACAAAAAACAAAACAAAAACAACTAGCTAAATTTAACAAAATAAGAAAACTTCCTGAAATATTTGATTTTTTAAAATTTTTTTATTATAGACATATAGCTTATCACAAAACTTCAGAGACATTTGTTAATACTTTTCCTGCCTAAAATGTAACCTATCTATCTATCTATACATATATAAAGGGCAGTTGGTGTGTATGTATGTATGTCCACATGAAATTACAAAAATAAAACAATTACCAACAAAGTATATATATATATATATATATATATATATATATATATATATATATATATTTATATTTAATACCAAACTTATTGGTAAATCCTCGCAATGAGAAAAAAACCAGCAAATAGTTTGATTGTAAAATTATACTACCAAACATCAGCCGGGGAGAAAAAAAAACCAAGATAATCGTACCAACCAAAAATAATCTATTGGTACAGTATTTTGGCCAAAAGAAAAAACAATTTATTTGCATATATATATATATATTATATATAAGATATATATATATTCATATAAAACCGCCAGGAGACTAAAGCTGATAAGTAAAAAGTGCTCAATACCTATGTAGAGCAAATAATAAAGTCAGATCTCAGCCCTGAAGATCATTAAGCGAAACTTTTAGTAGGTTCGTCTGACTCATTAGATTTATCTTATATATATATATATATATATATATACATTACATTAAATATCAATGGTTCCTGCTTTTGGTGCAAAATTATGAAGATTTATATTCAAAAACAATTTAAAACTAAAATATACATAGAAATAACATTGAAATTCTACTTAACCCACTTAACACTGAGTAGTTGCTTCTAGTACATATATAAAGGACAGTTGGTGTGTATGTATGTATGTATGTATGTATGTCTGGATGTCTGGATGAAACTACGAAAATAAAACAATTAATGACAAAGTAAATATATATACACATTAAATATCACCAGTTCTTGCTTTTCGTGCAAAAGTTATGAAGATTTGATTTATATTCAAAGATATCTAAAAATTAAAATATACACAAAAATAGCATTGAAATTCTACTTTTAAAAAAGTCCAGCATTTGTAAATCTCAAAAGTAAACAAATCAATACACCAGGTTCTTTTTGCCCATCCCCTTAACTCAGGCAATGCTGGGTAGCCGCTTCTAGTATATCATTTTTCTTTAAACTTAATGAGATCAGCTGTTTTACATTCCATATTACAGGTAAGTCAAAGAATCTGATTTTGTGGTTGGAGGAGTGGCAGTCACTTAATGGAAATGAAACACTAATTAACCCTTTGAAGGATTATTAAGGCAGAAGTAGACACTCCCTTCAGTTTTATTCATTTTATCATCTCACATACAAATAAACACATAGAAAGGCACATACAAACATAAATGCACACAGACACACACACACACATATATGCATACAGCAGGCACACACACACACATACACATACGGACAAATACACACACACACACACACACACAACACCATACACACACACATATGCATACACACACACACACACATGCATACACACACACGGACAAAATACACACACACATATGCATACATAACACACACACACACCACACAATATGCACACACACACACATATATATATATATTATACACATACACACACACACACACATATATGCATACATGGCATACATGCACACACACATGTGCATCACACATACATGCATACACATGCATACACATAATGCATACACACACACATGCATACACACAACACATATACATACACACAGACACATATAT
Organism: Doryteuthis pealeii; assembly: GCA_023376005.1. Taxonomy (NCBI): domain Eukaryota; kingdom Metazoa; phylum Mollusca; class Cephalopoda; order Myopsida; family Loliginidae; genus Doryteuthis; species Doryteuthis pealeii. The sequence continues at coordinate 89,199,990 of CM042156.1, read as the reverse complement.
ATTATGCATATATACACAACACACATATATGCATATGTATACATACACACACATATATGCATATGTATACACATGCACACACATATATGCATATATACACATACACACATATATAATGTGTGTGTGTGTATGTATGCACATGTGTTTATGTATGTATGCATATGTGTGCCCGTATGTATATATATATATATATATATATATATATATATGTGTGTGTGTGTGTGTGTGTGTGTGTGTGTGCTTGTATATATATATATATATATATATATATATATATATATATATATATATGCATACAGATACACAAACACACATTTTTTCTGTGTAACATGTCCTTATTCTTCCCTTTCTTTATAATAAAAACGAAAGGGTCCATTATTTAGCTGAGGTGATGACACCAATTTATTGAGTCTATTCAGATACACATGGCTTTGTGCTGCAAAGTTTTCAGTAAGACCGAAACACTTTGTACATATACTAGTTCCAGAGTACTTTAGAGGGGGGGGGAGAAAAATGTAACAAAAAACAAAACCAAAAACAAAAAAAACCGAACACTTGATACTAACTTCAAAACTACCAGGTGATGCTGACAACCGATCTTAGAGAGGGTAGACATTCATCCCTAAAAGATGTAGGTCCCTAGAACGTCTAGTATATAACCCCCCCACACCCCTCGTACCTGTCAAGTAGATGTGCTATTTCTTCACTCTTCATCTATCTTACAACATTACCACATTTTACTTACCTGGGATTGACAAGTGTGGGGACTGGGTGGAGGGGGGGTAGACCTCACTCTGGAATAATGATTAGTGAGCTACTCAAGCAGATCATTGTGTGATAAAAATGGATATTTTTTTTACTGGCTGCTCAACAGTTGTGGCCTTGTGCCATGTTAAATTTGCTGTATAGTCATGATAGCAGACAGGTACAAACTAAAAAGGAGATTACTCCCTTAGTACACTAAGGTGAAAACCAGCTGTTGGTCTCTGTCAAAGTTCCAACAATGCTCACTAAATTAACTGAAAGACCTTTGGATAAAAAAAATTAAAAAATCCCTATTTCTAGCCACTCCACAAGTGTGTGATAATAGTTTGGGGGGGAATTGGTATTATATATAAAAAAAAAAAGAAAGTCTGAGATGTGAAAATATAAAAAGGGGGGGGTGGAAGAGAAGAGGGGAACATCCAGAGGGGGAGGGGAGAGAGCCCAGAGGAAAGAGCCAAAGACGAGAAAATAAGAAGGGAGGAAGCCAAAGAGGGAGAGAGAGCGAGGGGGAGGAGAGAGAGCAGAGGGAGGGAGGAGAGAGAGAGGGCCAGAGGGGGAGGAAAGAGAAGAGGGGGGAAGGAGAGAGAGGGCCAGAGGGGGAGGAAGAAGAAGAGAAGAGGGGGGAGGAAAAGAAGAGAGAAGGGGGGAGGAAAGAAGAAGAGAGAGGGGGGAGAAGAAAAGTGGGGGGAGGAGAGAAGAAGAGGGGGGAGAAAGAAGAAGAGGGGGAGGAAAGAAGAAGCAGGGGGGTGGAAAGAAGAAGAGGGGGGTGGAAAGAAGAAGATGGGGGGAGGAAGAAGAAGAGGGGGGAGGAAAGAAAGAAGAAGGGGGGAGGAAAGACAGAAGACGGGGGGTGAGAAAGAAGAAGAGGGGGGTTGGAATAGAAGAAGAGCGGGGGGTGAAAGAAGAAGGGGGGGAAGGAAAGAAGAAGAGGGGGAGGAAAGAAGAAGAGGGGGGAGGAAAGAAGAAGAGGGGGGAGGAAAGAAGAAGAGGAGAGAAGCCAGAGGAGGGAAGGAAGAAAAGGGGGAGAGTCAGAAGGGGAAAAAAAAAAATTTAAAAAGTGAATATAGTCATTTGCTGAAAATATCTTAAGAATTGAATGTAAAACCTTTATTGTGATTCCGTCCATTGCGAAATTTGCTTATTGGTATTAATAAGAAGAAAAAAAGGGGGGGGGGAAATATTCCTAATTAAAAGAATAATGAATATTCTGTGCTCATTGAAGGGTCTTACAATATTATTGATATAAACTAATGAAATATACATGTCCCCATGGCAATATTAAAAGGAACGAACAAAAGATTTGCAATAAACATTGGCCACGTTTTTAGGTAACGCGCAGGGAATCCAGAAATGCTTTTTAGGGGGGGTGGGGAACACAGATCGCACGCACGGATTGAGGGTTGGTAGGAAAATCCAGGAGAGGCGATTATGGAAACGAGTTCAATGTATATTGTTATAATAATTAATAATATGTTTAATAAGCACAGAACCCCCCCCCCTACCAATTTGGAGAGAATATTAACTGGTGCTCATCCAGAACACCGCATTAATTATCTGCAGCAATATCATAAATTAAAAAAAAAAATAGAAAAGGGCCGGGTTAGCTCAGTCGGTAGAGCGTTCGGCTAGAAACCAAAAGGTTCCTAGTTCGATACCCGCCCTCGCCAACTCAGCGTTATGAGTAGCACAGGGATCTGTGCGGTAAAGTAAGGAGCTGATGGTAGGTGTGGCGCTCCACCTCAGATGCTAAAATAATCTCCTTGGTCTAGCTCTAGTGAAAAGGGGATAGACGCCCTCACTGCTTGGCTGATACCGACATTAGGCCACCCCGACGACTTTACCTATATACTGTAATTAGTTATTTATAATATGAACCCCTAACTTTCAACGATGAAATTCGGGGGGGGGGGAGAAAAAGAAGAGATCTCTTGTGTATCATATTAGTGATGCTGATAGATTTTGATTTAGTGCATCCTGGGATGCACATATTTGTTTTGAATGAGTTCCCGGGAAAATTAATGGGTCCCAACTAAAGTTTCTTAATAGATTGTAGGGTTTTTATTTATGATCTGGGGAAACAACTAAATCTACCTAACTCCTACATAAAGGTAACAGGGTTGGGACAATCATATAGGTGCTAAGGCTTGATGTGACCAGCCGTTTGATCGGAGAGGCCCAGTGTAATAGTAACATACAAATGAGTTGGTACAATAAATAACAATATTTACTGAATAAACACATCTTTTTTCCCTTTTAGGATAAATATTTACAAGAAGTAGAGAAAGAGAAGAGAGAGTGACAAGAGAGAGAGAGAGTGAATAGAGAGGAGAGGAGTGAAAGAGAGAGAGAGAGAGAAGAGAGAGAGAGAGAGAGAGAGAAGAGAGAGAAAGAAAGAAAGAGAGAGAGAGAAAGAAAGAAAAGAGAGAGAGAGAAAGAAAGAGAGAGAGAGAAAGAAAGAAAGAGAGAGAGAGAGAAGAAAGAGAGAGAGAGAAGAGAAAGAGAGACAGAGAAGAGAGAGAGAGAAGAGAAAGAGAGAGAGAGAGACGAAAGAGAGAGAGAGACAGAAGACAGAGAGAGAGACAGAAGAGAGAGAGAGAACAGAAAGAGAGAGCAGACAGAAAAGAGAGAACAGAAGAGAGAGCAGAGAGAGAGGAGAAAGAGAGAGAGAGAAAGGAGAGAGAGAAAGAAGAAAGAGAGAGAGAGAGAGAGAGAAGAGAAGAGAGAAGAAGAGAGAAGAGAGAGAGAGAAAGAGAAAAGAGAGAGAGAAAGAGGAGAAAGGAGAGAGAGGAGAAAGAGAGAAAGAGAGAGAGAGAGAAAGAGAGAGAGAGAAAGAGAGAGAGAGAGAGGAGAGAGAGAGAAAGGAGAGAGAGAGAAAGAGAGAGAAGAGAGAGAGCAGAGAAGAGAGAAAGAGAGAGAGAGAAGAGAGAGAAAGAGAGAGAGAGAGAAGAGAGAGAAGAGAGAGAGAACAGAGAGAGAAAGAGAAGAAAGAGACAAGAGAGAAGAGAGAAGAGAGAGGGAGAGAGAGAGAAAAGAGAGAGAAGAGTCTGGCTTCTACATGTTTATACAACAATTATCTTTAGTCACTCACAGTTAATTTCTTTAGTCTGCATCCCCCCTCTCCCCTTCCTTCCCCCCTCTCTCCTGATGGCCCTCACCCCCCCATCATCTCTGCACAGTCAGTGCACCTGCTTTTGACAATACACACATCAACTGCAGAACATGCATTGGATTTTTATTGGAAAAACAGAAAAGAAAAAAAGAAAGCTTTTCTGCTGCTGCTATTAATTCATTGCCAAAAATCTTGGCATTCATTTCAATCACCCAACTATCAAGTCCTCAATTATTCACCCTTTCATGGCAGAATGCTAATTAAGACAGCAGACAATTACTAGTCGGTTGGTGGGTTGGATTTTACGGCATGTCAACCCTTGTTGGGTTATCTCATGCCAAAAACATTTTAGTTTTATTCATTCTTGATGGTAATCAAATTTCTTTTTTCAAACTCAATTTAAAAAAAAAAAGAAGTTTTTTCTATTTAACTCATAAATGGGACCCTAACAGGTACAACCACTCCGGGTCAGAGTAGACCTGGGTTAAATGGCAATGAAAAGGTTATTGAGGAGAAAGAACTAAATTTAAATCCTCAGGTTGTTCATTGGATGAGAGAGTCCATTTCCATTAGTTCCATGGAACACCATTAACAACGACTTTACAGCCACAAGAAAGATTTTCGTTTTATCTATAAAAAAAAAGTCGTTGGGACGGCCTAAAGTCGGTATCAGTCTGTCAGCGAGGGAGTCTATCCCCTTTTCAATAGCGCTAGACTAAGGAGATTGTTTTGACATCTGAGGTGGAATGCCACACCTACCATCAGCTCCTTACTTTACCGCACAGATCCCTGTGCTACTCATACGCTGAGTTGGCGGGGACCGGTATTTTATCTATACAGAAGGGTATTTTTTAGAGAAAGAGCTATGACAAATATTTATCCGAAGAATAGTTTTATGTTCAGCAGAGCCAGGAACTTCTAAATAGACATAAGAAATGTTATTGAGGAAAAGAATATTAAATTGTCGGAAATAAGAGTAATTTTATATAATTACCTATACTAAAAATAGAAGGAGAAATGCTTATTTCTTACAAGCTGGGATAACAGGCATTGCGACGACAAAAATAACTAGAGATATATGACAACATTTCAAATATGTACTTCAGTATATTTGCCTTTAAGACAAAAACCATTTTCAAAACAATACAGTAGATTTGGCAGAAAATGTATTTAATCTAAGGGGGGGGGGGTATTTTTGGATTAAACAAAAATTTTAAAATTTACAAAAAAAAAAAAAAAAAAAAAAAAAGTCCACAATATAACAAAACTTCAAATATGTACTTCAGTATATTTCCTTTTAAGACAAAACCATTTTCAAAACAATGCAGTAGATTTGGCAGAAAGGTATTTAATCTAAGGGGGCGGGTGGGGTGTAATCTAGAGATTAAACAAAAATTTAAAAATTTACCCCAAAAAATTTTTGGAAAAGAAAAAAAAAAAAAAAAGTCACACGTGACATAAGTCTAGTGAGTATGGAGGGTAAGACACTTGCACATTCAGAGGATTTGCCAAAAACATTTTGTTCATAAAAAAAAAAAAGGGTAGTGCGACTAATGCCACTAATTCTAGAGTCGCTTCTTTTAGATGACGCCTAGCCAGAAAATTGAGACAATCACTTTATTGTTCCAACAAGTTTTTCAGCTATGAATATGTCTTCATTTAAATTTTGAATAATTAATAATTTTAAAGTGCCAGACTTGTTACTTTTTATCACACTATATATATATATATATATATACTATATATATATATTATATATATATAAAATTCAATAATTTTATATATATATAAATATATATAATATATTATATATATATATAAAATTCAATATTTATATATATATATATATAATATATATATATATATATAAAATTCATATATATAATATTTATATATATATATATATTAATAAATCATATATATATATATATATATATATATATATATATATAATTCAATATTTTATATAATATATATTATATATATATATATATAAAAATTCAATATTTTATATATATATATAATATATTATTATATATAAATTCAATATTTTATATATATATATATATATATATATTATATATATAAATTCATATTTATATATATATATATATATATATAATAATAATAATAAAATTCAAATATTTATATATATATATATATATATATATTAATATATATAAATTCAATATTTTATATATATATATATATATATATATATAAATTCAATATTTTATATATTATAATATAATATATATATATATAATTAATATTTTATATATTTATATATATATATA